>CM034243.1:36685252-37285252 GCA_019916065.1 Vitellaria paradoxa
AAACGTCATCGAAAATGGTATCAAGAACAACTGCAAAACAACAGTGAAACAGCCACGAGAGTGGTTGCAAGACAAGAATAATAACACCTGCAAACCAGTAACAAGAATAGCAAAACATCTGCAAGAATGGAAGGAAGACAGCAATGAAAACAATAGTGAGAGTGACTGCAAGACAACAAATGAGAACAGGTGCAAAACAGCAAGATAGGCAGCAAAACAATTGCAAGAATGGTTGCCAGATGGCAGCATTATTGACTCCAAAACTGCATCGAAAATGACAGCAAAATAGTTGCGAGAAAGCAACGAGAATAGCAGCAAAAACAACTGCAGGACTGGCTCGGAGATAGCAAAAAAACTACTGTAAGAGAGTAACAATAACGGAAACAAAACAACTGCAAGTATAGAATGAAGCTGAGAGAATAGTAGTTAGAAAGTAGCAAGATCGGTTGCAAGAAAAAAAAAATGCAGTAAATAAGGTTCACAGAAGATGGTCCAACAAGAAACAATAGGGGCCACCTGCCGGTAAGGCAGAATTCGATAGAAAGATTCATAGGTGGATCAACAGCTCTAACACCAAGTGAAGAAAGAAGAAGAAGTAGAGAATGTGGGGATGATCTATATTCTCTGAATCCTTACAGGCTAAACAAATGCTAGGCCTATTTATAATTGAACATGGAAATAATAAGAAAATAAATCTGCATGATATCAAACATAAAATCTTGGAGAAAGAAAATAATATCACGTTGTCATTTGCCATAATATTTTGACAGTATCATGAAATAATTCCATAGTACTTACAATTATCAACAAAGAAAAGCTTGGAATGAAAATTTTTTGCACCAAACCTGGTGATATGAGAGCAAACAACCAGCAATCAATGGAGTAAAAGAGTCAATTCAAAAGTATTTTATATACTAAGTCAACACGCCCAAACAACCCCTCAAAAGGGAATACTGAAGGAGACTAAAACCAGTCAAGCAGACATCATTCACAAGTTAAAAAGCAGATTTTTGGGTGTTCTAGACTGTTGGGTGAACACAAAGGTGCATGTTGATGCCTTTTATAGTTCTTTTTGGCTAACTCTTCAAAGTTGCATGGACGTTCCAGAATTCACAACAAATATTAAAGATAACCATCTCTCAATTTTCATAACAATAATTTGTCCAAGATAGAATATGTTGAAAATTACTGATTGAGTCAAATTTGTCCAACCTTACAATATCAAAAATAACAAAAAATTTCAAAGCAATTAATAGATACAACTTACATCCTCTGGTCTTCGGGTGACTTCAAATCCATCACCTTTAGTTTTCCTGTCCTCGTCAGGTGAGCATCTGGAAAATACCTTGAGCAGCCTGCCATTGGAAAGCTTTGTCATCTCCTCTTCAGACTTTGGCTTAGGGTCCTTGTCAGGCCCAAAAGACATAACTTTAGACCTCATTTTTACTTCAGATGTAAGAGTTGCAGTCAAGTCCTTTGCATCACCCTTAAAAGAATTCAACTTTTGAGCACTATTATTGTCCTTGTTCTCAGATAGTTCAACAGAAATATCAACCCTTGCTTTCTTGGAAGGCCTATATTCCGAAGCACCAATATCTTTAGCAGATTTTACAGTCTTGTCTGATCCCAGAGAATCCTTCCCAGCTCCCATTTTTGCTTTCCTTTCGCAAGGATTAGTTGTTGCCGAGGCCTTTGCATCATTCCCATGGACAGTTAACTTCTGAATTCTATCCATATTCCTATTCTTAGATAGGTTAACAGATTTATTAATCATTCGTTTCTTTGGCAGCTGGTTCTCCAAAACATCAGACTCTCCAGTAATTTTTACTGTATTTTCAACGCCATCCTCATCGACAATCCGATGACCAGTGGTTGTAGCCATTTTTGAACCCAAGCCAGCACCTGAAGCAGGTTCGGATTTAACCAATGAATCTTGCACATCTGCACTACCTTTTGCAACCAAATGACTTGAATTTCTATCTGCCCCTGCAGCTTTGTACTCTTCAGGTGGATTTTGCACTAAAAGCTGCAGTGTTTGATTACACGCTACAGCTTCCTCTTTCTTGACATAATCAAGTTTAGGAACACTACTGATTTCTTCACTTTCTTTTCTATTAAATACATACTTAACTGCAACAAAATCAGAAATCAAAATCATGTGAGAGAGTTTAAGATATAAGAGTGATGCAACATATTGAGGCATCTAAACCAAGCTACAATACGAGAATTCAGGATATGAAGACAACCTTCTAGCCCAGCAATTTATCCTCCATCCTATCTGATATTGTATAGTTCCTAACATCAAAAGTACGATAAAATATGTAGTCAGCCATTTGAAGTTCTTTCTCTGAAGGTTGGGTTTCTGCTGTCCTCAGAAATGCAGACAACATTGCATTTGCCAGCAATAGCTTCCTGATTACAATAAAACCTCAGTAAGTGGAATTATAAATTCAGTTCAAATAAACTTGTTCCAGTCATCTCGTAAGGCACTCAATAAGCTCGATTTAACTTCAAAAATATGTCATTGCCCAGCTATTAATTAGAAAACTCACACTTCAGGATTATTTCAATTGCAAATATGTTGCCAAACTATGGCAATTAGTCTTATCTGTATGTTTGAGATGTGAACACTACTGATCCATTAATAAAAGCATGTCTAATGATAATTCCATTTTGTATGTGTGGGTGGTTGTCCATAAGCTAGAAGGTTGAAAGCATTTTGGGAATAATGTTTGGTATCGCCGTGAAGGAGGATCCCAAAGGATGCAGTGGTGAAAACTAAGGCAGTGTGGATGCATGTCTCTCAAACCAATTAGAGTTCGTCTCTCAAGGACTAAAGGAAGGGTTGAAACAAGATGCTCTAACAAACCCCTAGTTTCAACCACCAGTCCACAACACGCTAAAGATCCAATGTGGAAGACGGGGGTTATGGAACCATTTAGGTGCTCATGAATGGAGAACAAACCCTGCAAAAGGTTTCCTAGACCTCGCTTCAAGGCTAGCATCTGAACAAACAATCCTTTTAGAACCTAAGTTGCCGGAAAATCTGCTCCGCAGAATTTGCTCAGTGGCAAACTCACTCAATAAGAGTTCATACTGGGAGAATATATTGATGCGGGACAAGAGAAATTAATGCAAAGAAAGAAAGAGATTAAGCAAGAGAGAGATAATGAAGTAAGAAGAAGAATATTAATAGATTAAAGAAAGAAAACACAGGCAACAGTGCCAATCAATAATTTTCAAAATTCAAGTCTATGAAACCCTAATAATCACAAGCCTTTAAATATGCTAATAAACTCTCAAGGTAACTAAAGATAAAATCAATTTAAAGATAAGTATCCTATAAAATCTCTAACAAATCCTACTTAAAATAAGGCAAGATTCCTCTTGATAGATGGGTCCTCCCATTGCAGCATCATGCAGGAGGCTTCATCCTGACGCTTTCTCTTACTGTTGGCACGGCCTAGGTCCTACTGACATAGCCCAAGAACCCACAAAAACATGCTATAACAATGTTGTGTATAAATAGTATCCAAACTGAAGTGCTTATATTAGTGTTTAAATACAAGAGAAAAGAAAAGCACTAAAATTTTCTTGAACATCAAATTGCTCAACCCGTACACCAAATCTTTTAGCTCACATGTAACATCCAAACTATATCTATTATTTCACATCTTGCCAAATGAGAATAATTGATATGAAAAAACTAACTTATTAACTTCTACCAGTAAAAAATAAATTCAAACTACAGGAAACCATCAATTTTGCGAGACCAAAACATGTACAAAATAGAGTTGCAGAGTACTAATAAAAATGGAACCACAACGTAAGGGTAACATAACGCTTAAACAATTTGAACAAATTCAATTACCAGAGGATTTACATTAGCCACGCCAACACCTTCGCCTGATGCTAGAAAAATTTCATTCCCTAGCACCTTCTTGTTGCCAAGCCATTCAATAATCTCTAAAGGACGAAAGAACCAATGAACCTTTACTTTCTTTGTCTTATCAGGATTCTCCCATATCTTTATCAACTTGCCAATATAAAGGTTGGGTTCACCTTCCTTGTATAGATATACACAGTCATGTAGAGTATAGTCCACACCATCACAAGTAAAAGATTCATAAAACCGGACCTCTTTCTTTTTTCCACCAACTCCTCTCTTTTTACCCCACTTAAATTCAAGGATCTCAACTTGATCTGCTTCCACTAAACGGGACATAGTGGCAAGCTTGCAATCAAGCTGAGTTGCTTCTAATCAGTGTCAAGGTACAACCACCTGAAAAGGAAGAATTATAATATTACTGAAGAATCACATTGCATGCAAAAAATTAAATTGCAATAGCACCTTTGCTATTAAAAGAGTTCAAACGCAACATAATTGTATCCATTGGTGGTATTATGCAAGTCAGATTTTGTTAACAACATTGTGGTCACGTATAATGCTACCATGACAATAATTCAAGAAAAAACATGAATAATGCATCCAAATGAGAAGATACTTGTGTTTGTTTGCCACCATAGGATTGGGGGACAATCACATATAGTAGGATTAGAGGGGGAATGCTAGGAAGCACGGATACTTCAAAATGGGTGTTGTATTCGTATCCAATACGTATCGGATACATGTACTCTTCGTATACTTCAAGATACGTATTGGATACGCCACAAGACATATCCTATTATTTTATTATTTTGCTTCAAATACATGATTAAGACAAATCTACATGTGAGTAGTTGAAACTCCTAAAATTATAAAATCTTATAACTTATATTTTGTTATATTTTGTATATTAAATTAATTTTGTTGTGAATGTTATATTCATATATATAACTAATAAAAATATACAAAATTTACATTTTTTAACCGTGGCCGCATCCGTATCCTCATTTTTTTAAAAATTGCCGTATCCATATCCGTATCTGTACCAATATCGTATCCGTATCCATGCTTCTAAGGAGAATTGTATATACCATTGGATTAATTGGTATATAGGATTATTTATACTAAGCTTTTTTCAGTTGCACAAGGCATGTGATTATAGTAGGAGAATAATTTTTGGCAAGTGGATTTGGGAGAGAAATAAGCCAAAGGGAGGCATATAGCGTGCCACCACATGGGATTCTACATCACCAATTTAAGGAGACATGGCCTAGTCTAGACTACACGCAAAAAAAAAACCAGAATTGTATAGCCAACATGGTGATAAATCCAATCCAATCCCAAACCAGATCCCCAAACACACACAGCCAATATAAACAATAATTAACATTTTCTCATAGCTAAATGATGTCAAACCAGCCACCTATCAGTGCATAGTGGTTCGTGGGACAACAATAAAAGAGGCTTCAAAGTCCATGCAATAAAGGAGTGCATTGTAAATGACGACACAAGAGGTTAAAAAATAAATATTAATGGATTATTTGTGAATAACAAAAGGTTTTCATTCTCTCAACGGTAAAGAGTTACAAGACCTACAGAGCTTTAGGCCAGATTAGTGGCATCCTACCTCGAGTTTTGGGATTACAAATCTCATAAAACGGGGATTTCACGAAATCTAATGCATTTTAGGATTTCAAATAATGTGTGATCTATTGTGTTAAATTCCACTTTTTGGCAGGCTACCACAAGTTTTGGGATCACAAATCACATAGAAACAATGATTTCGCCAAATCTAATGTATTTTGAAGCATTGCGAGGATTTCAAATTTTGCATTATCCAGTATGTTGAAGTCCACTAAGACAAATAATTTATTAAACCAATGCCACCAAAAGAAGTTGTGAAAAAAGTACACATACTCACTGTTTCACCGTAATCTTGACGATAAACTTAACATGAACCGTCATTGAACTTCAAAATAAATTACCTTTTTTTTTTGGTAATTAAGTAAATAAATTACCTTTTTGTTTTCTCGCCAACAGAATTTTCCCTGAAACTCTTGATTGATCCTCTTAACCGACAAAATGACAATGAAATCGCTTTTAACTGTACAGAATAATAATTTTGGTGGATAGAGACTTAGTGTAGAGCTTCTAGCATGTAGAAACCCTAGAAGGCATGGTAGGTCCGTAACAACCTTGTGTGGACTTGTATCAGTCACCGCTGATTCTCGCCGTCACCGTCGCCGGTGGCTTATGAGCACCCGAAGGAGGCGTATGGATACGAGAGGGATGAAGGTGGAGTGCAGTGACAAGCTGGAGCCGGTTGGACGACGCTGGCCCGTTCTGTTGTATTACATAAAAATATTGATTTTCAAGAGTTAAAAAATAAAAAAAAAATGTCGAGACCATTAGGGTTTATAAATAAATAAATAAATAATGTCGAAAGCTTTTCGATTGAAAAGTTTATTATTACAACTACGAAAATTTATATACGAAAAGGATAAAAATGGGCCCAAGGGCCCGTTTGGTTGTACCAAACAAAGTGCAACTTTTGGGAATTTTTTAACAATTTTTAGTAATCGAAGCTTTTGGTGCATCCAGTTAAAATTTAAAACTTTTAGAAAAATTCTTAGTAATTTTTAGTTGTTTGATAAAAACTTAGAGAAAATTTCAATAATTGATAAAACTTAGAGAAAATTTCAATAATTTTTAAAAATTTTTTGTTATTTGGTAAAAAATTTTAATAATTTTTTGTAATGTTGCCAAACACCGAAAAAGAAAAAAATTACAAAAAATTTATATTTTTTAGCCAACTGAATGTACCCTTAGTATTCTTTAAGCGAATAATCTATGTCTATGGGTGGACCTAAACAAAACTCATATAGAGCAATTGATTTAAAATATTACATTAAAATTTTATTAATTTAGCTATTTTTTCTTGTAGATTAATTTTTCATATATTTTGCATCATTGTATTTTTATTTTTATTTATATTTACCTTAAAATTTTTAATTTTACCCCACTCATCATAAATCGGTCATTTGTTTACGTCTAATATAATCATGTTATCATGCCATACAACATGATTATAGTGCCACCAAGGGCGAAGTCATAAATTTATATGTGAGTGAGCACTAAATATAAAACACATAAATAATTTAAGTATTGTATACTGTACAAAATTTTTATTGAAAAAAAAAACTAAAAGTTGATAATTTTTCGTAATATTAAATGGGTTAAATATAATTGTATTAGTATATATTTGATTAAATTTTATTTTTTTATTGGGTAAGCACAGTTATTATTAAGTTATTTATTTTTTTCTTGGATGAGTACAATTGTTATTGTGTTAAATTTTTTTCTTTTTTAAATGAGCACAATTAAATACTAAAAATAATATCAATATAGAACAAATAAATAAATAATAAAAAAAAATATTTGAGTGCGGGGACGTGACCCCCGTGCCCAATGCTGCCTCCGCCGGTGAGTGTGGCTTTTTGAATTATGCCTGTGAGAGATGGTCTTAGTAAAGTAACAGTAATACTTCAAGACTGGTAAGCTACTGTTTGGTGCAACATAAATCTACTAAAAGTGATCAAAAATATCAAAGGTTATTAAAAATTTTCAAACTTTACCAATTCCATGATTCGTGCACGAATGACCTGCTTGTAGAAGGGTCATAATTTTTTTTTTTGAAATCCGTTGGAACGGGTGCTATAATGCCTATTCCAACAGATAAGGTCAAGATTTTTTTTTTTAAATCCGTTGGAATAGGTGCTAGAATGCCTGTTCCAACGATTTTTTTTTTTGGCTTGACAACTTTTACTGCAACGCCACTGACAGACTTTCAGCCTTTCCACATGACAGCCGTTAAAATGTTTCCTTAGCAAATGTTTCAACAGAAATTTTGGTAAATTTGGTGGTGCCACCAAACGCCAAAAAGTATCTAACGCATTACACTTATTTCATTTTTCGGTACTTCCTGGTTCACCAAACAGGCCCTAAATAATTACTCACTTAGGGGCGGATTAAACATGGGTTAGGCGGTAGCTATCCTCATTAATTAAAAATTTTGTATATATTTTATATATATATTGTATAAAGTTTTTTATTTTTAATACATAATATATAAAGTATTCCCAGTGAATTTAAAATTTATCTTTTTAAATATATTTGATAATTTTTTTATTATCAAATTAATTAAAATTTGTCACATTTTTGTTCAGTTATAGTGACTTACTCAACTTAAAAGTGGTCAAAATTGTCAAAAATTACCAAAAATTTTAGCAAACGCTCAAAAATTATAAAAAATTACTAAAAATTTTCAAAAATTGCCATTTGTTTCATCAAATGCACAAAAAAATTATGAAAAGTTGCTAAATGGCACTTAAAGTTTATCATTTAAAATTTTATAATTTAAATATTTGTAATATTTATTTTTGTTTAATTTTACCTCTCAACAAATTTTCTGGATCAACACTGCACTTATTAACTATATATTGGGCAAAACACACTTAGTTATGGTTTGGAGTGTTCTCGTTAAAAAATACATTTTTCACCTGTGAAAGTTGTCAATACTCAAGAAAAATTAGAGGATTGTAATATTCATTCAAAAAAATTAGTGAAAATAGTCGGAGAGTTGATGTAGGTTCAAATGATTCCAACCACTATAGATTTATGTTTTGTTTTCTCCTCTTTCCTATTTAAATTTTGTTTTAATTTATCATTCAAATTGTAATTTTCAAACACTTATATTTAGATTTCATATACTTTAAATTAAAGTGACAAAGTAAAAAAGCATGTAAAAATTAAATATTTTAACTCTTAATGGTATTAAAAATTATATTTATATCTTTTATATTTTACAGATATTACACTTACACCATTTAATTTTATTTTGAATAGATAATTGTATTTTCACTTACAAATTTAATATTATTCATAATATTAATTATAAATGCAAGATTTTGAAGTCTATTAGGTGGCATTTAGTTAGGATTTCTATTTTTTGTTTTTTATTTTCTATTTTTTGTTTTATGTGTTTTATGTTTCAAGAATTTCAAAATAAAGAAAACAAAAAATACATTTAGTTTGACATTTTTTTGTTTATATATTTTGAGATTTTATTTGTTTTGGATTAAAAATACTCAAAATAAATTTTTATTATTTTATATTTCACGTATAAATCTAATTTTTAATTTTTAAAATATATTTTGAAAACACAAATAACTAAATACGTTTTGATCTGTTTTTCTTATTTTTAAAAATGTAAAATGAAACAAGGGTTCAAAATAGGTATATCAAATGGTACATTAGGGCTTCGTTTGGAAAATATTAACATGTGCTAATGGCTAATGGCTAATAGTTAGCTAAAAAAAAGTTAGCTAATTTTATATTTGGGAATGAAAAAAAAGTAGCTAATGACTAGTAGCTAGCTAAAAAAAGTTAGCTAATTTTGTGTTTAGGAAGTAAAAAAAGTTACTTTTTTTTAGATGACAAACTTGTAAGAGTAAATTGACATTTTTACTTTTGAAAATTTAAAAGAAGATTAAAATATAAGAGAGTAAAAAAGTCCAACTACTGTTGAAGTAGCCATTATCACATGCTAATGACTACTCTTCCCAAACGGACCCTAGATATAGGGGTGTTTTTTAAACAACTGGGGTACAAGTGCAAATAAACCAAACCTCAGGCACCCGATTCGAAATACGTGGAAGATCAAGTGCACCATTGCAAAAAAGTTTTCAAACTGCTGGCCCCAGCGCATCCCCGCACCTCCTCTTCGGCGGTTTTTTTTGCAGGGATTCAAATAAAAGCACTCGAAGCTTTTGACGGCACGAGACTGGAGAAAGAAACGGCGGTCATGGCGTCTGATTCGCCTCGGACGCGAATCGATCAGGTATTCTTCAAATCACTGCTCACTCGATTTGTGACCCTGGGTTCCCTTCAAGATTGCCACGCGTCTAACATTTGAACCCTCCGTCCCTATATCCGTATGTACTATCCTTTGATGGTTTGAGTCTATTCAAACGCATTTCTTATTCTTCTAATTTGATAATTCAATTTGGGTGGCGTTTATTGTGTCATTTATATTAGCTCGAGATTTTTTTGATGATGATTTGATTAAAGTTTGCACTAGGAGTGTTAATTACTTCAGAAAACTATATCTTTTTTATTTTTTTCATTTTTTTATTGTGTATAACTTCAACTTATGCTGCCTTGGGTAACAAATTATGATATGGGTAATGATTGGAATGGTTAGCAAGATTGAAGTTTTGTTACTGCAGTAATTGGTTTCTCCAGCCTCATCTTATTGTTGTTTACACATGCAATTTCTTGCTGTGATGAATTGGAATGTGCAAATCTTATTCCTTAAATGGGTATTGTTCAACATGTAATTGTTTTGAGTTGTTTGTTGTTGTGGATAGTTTTTTGCTTCAAAGAAGAAGAAGAAATCTCTATCACCACGTTTGAAGTCTGGGAGAGCTGAAAAAAATTCACAAGTTACATTTGAAGCGTCTCCTAGTGCCAGAGGTTCCTTAGACGGCTTTTTAGTGACTTCACAAAGTGACAATTGTAATGATAAACCTTTGAACACGGCTAGTCTTTCTTCGGCAAGGCTTGACCCTGTCAAGAGGAATCTAGCATTGGAGATCAATTCATTGTCCAATGATGAAAATGGAAGTGCCTTTTTGTTAGCTCCTAAGCATCCGCAAACTTTTGAAACCCATGAAGAAGCTCGAAAAAAACAATCCCTAGTTCCATCTTTCGTGGGTGATGTTTCAGATAGAGGTCCTGCAAACTTAGATTCTACAGATGGTGCTGGAAACTCCGAACTTAAGCAGTTTGCAGTTGACTTTTTGTCACTGTATTGTAGGTACTGCATATTTGTTTTCACTACAGCGCAACATCATGCTTGCAACTTCATTTACATGACATATACTGATAGTTGTAATTAGTTAATTTGTAATTATTTATAATTTTATATATTTGGAATTATTTTGGTTTAGACTTACGTGCTCTGCCCCCCTTTTTTGTGTTAAAACTACCTATATAGTTTTCTTTATTGTTTTCTAATGTTACAATGTTTGTATGTTATAACACACAGAGAGCTTCCACCAAGTGTAAGTTCACCTATAGAGCCAAAAGTGAATGCTCATAAAAGACTGGCTAGCCCATCCGTGCTAGCTGTGGAGGATAAGTCATCTAATAAAAGGCATTGCATTATTGGCGAAGATAAGTATGCTGATGGTGAAGCCACTTGCTCCGGTGAGAAGCATCCAGAACACGTGGATTCTGGTGTCATCTCTGAATCTGGAGAAGCATTTATGAACAATTCCAAAGGGGTAAAAATCTATTTATACAATCCTGATGTCAATTAGCATTGGGTGTTTTCTCCATATGGTGACATATTTTGTTGGCAGATGATTGTAGGTAGTCATCCAATTGAACTTCAAGCAAGCTTGAGAAAATGCAATACATCTATAGCATCTATACACATGACTGGATGTGATACACCTGCCTTGACTAATAGAGCTCGTGAAACCCCCAAATCAACTAGGGGAAGCTCCATTTTTTCTCCTGGAGAAGCATTTTGGAATGAAGCAATTCAAGTTGCTGATGGTTTGTTTGTGACAAATGACGACCTTCCTGTTCAGGTTGTTGGAGAGATTGGTGTTGCAAAGACAAAGCATGAGGCGAAGAATCCTAACAATTTGAAAAATGTAGGGCGTAGTAATGCGTCAAACAAAACACTAGATGAAGGTGCAAGCAGAGTTGGTGGTCTGGAAATGAATGCTTTTATGGGGTCATCAGGGAAGCATGGAAAGGGTTTGGATAAAGAAGTATCCCCAATGCCTGTTAGGCATTTTGATTTCTTGTTTGAGGACAAAAATTTTGATGAGGATACCCCACATCTTCGCTCTACAGATAATATGAAAGGTCTTATGCATAAAAAAGTTGAAGTAAGAAGTTTTGGACCGGTTAATAGAACATCCCATTCTTGCTTGAAAGAGGTTGTGCAACAGGCACAAGAGGTGACAATTAATTGTGAAGATGCTAAAGGGAAAGTGGGTTTTGTGAGTCAAGATACTGATAGTATCGCATCCAGTACACCAGATGAGGAAAAAAGAAATTTCACGGTTAGTCGTGAATGCGATGAAGATAGTACTCCATCAAGCTTCCCACCATTAAAAGAGCGTTTAGATCTCAACCACTGGCTTCCTTCTGAGATATGCAGCATATATAAGAAGAAAGGAATTTCAAAATTGTATTCGTGGCAGGTATATTTTCTTAATTCCAAACGAATGCATTCTTGCTTAGCCAGTTCAAATCATTATTTTGCAAAGGATTGTAGAAGGCAATGGATTAACTTCGTTGGTGGCCCCTCTGGTCCTCTTTCTTAACTTAAAAGTTCACTCATACTCTAGTGTCATCCTTGTATAAGTATTCTAGTTTCATCTGTAAAAAGTATTTCATCAATAAGCAACATTTACCATTGAAAGGTCATTTGAATGTGTTGTGTTAGTTCATTATGACCTTTATTTTGATAAAGTAAACTCATGCAAAATGATTTGAGCTCAGTGTGGACTTTGGTAGTTTGTTGTTATCACATATTTACATGTTTCTCTCTTATAGCTTTCGTGGTTGATGAGTAGCACAAATATGGACACGAGGACATGGACATGCGAGCATAATGATTTTTAAATAATGGAAAACATGGCAAAGAACAAAAAATAAATATGTTTTGCATTCACTCACTTGAAATAATTACCACTTATTCATTTTTTATACTGCAATTTGTTTTTAATTTTTATTGATATTGAGATGGTAAGGAATTTTCCATTCTTTATATTGGAAAAAAAATGTGAGACGATAGTTGTAATATTTATATTAGGAAGCTCATAAAACAAATTGGATGATTTGGGCTTTAGAATTCCTAAAATGATAAAAATATAAAGAGGAGATATTAGTTGGTATAAATTCATACTTTTTAGTTTCTTATTGGATTCCTAGTTTTTCCTTCAAACTTCGAACATATTTCAAGTATGTCCAAGTACTGAAGCCTAAAAGTATCTGCCAAGTGTTTAAAGTGTGTTTGACTCAAAAAAATTGAAAAAATAATACATATTATTCGGACAAGTTCTAGCACGTATCTGACATGGGCATGGCACTTTCTAAGAAATATGAATGCTTTTTAGGATGGTCATGTGCTTTCCCGAAGTGTATAAATACCATTTCATATTTTTACATTAATCACCCAAGTTGAAATTTATCTTTCCTGATAAATTTTTCTAATGTCAAATTGATTATTAGAAACGGTTGTTGCATGCGTTCAGGTTCACTCTATTAGTCCATACATAAAGTTTAGTTGTATGACTATCAATTTTATACCATAATAGGTCTTGCAATGTGATATCGTCTTTTTCTCATGTGTGTGCATACTTGTGTTTTTCCACCATTCATCAATTATCTTCTTGGTTTACAAAATCTTAGAAAGCATGTTTGCCAACTAAACTGCTCCTATACCGGCCCAAACTTTTCGAAAGTTCAGTAGGATTTTTGTCAAGTCTCATGGCTTCTTATTTTCATTTTTGTCACAATCTTCTTTACATTGACTAACATTTGTTTTTGAGAAAATCTATAGCTTATGTTGCTTTAAGAGTTACCAAGTTGTCACAATAGTTTTATTAATAATTGGTAAATTTTCTTTATTGAATTTTAGAATCATTCTTGTTTTCTCAGCCCTCTCTCATTATGCTTTTATTGTTATTATTTATTTATTTATTTTTTGGCAATCTAAATATTCATTTCATTCATATCATGGTATAAACTTGGTAGTTTAGTTGTTGCCTCCCCTCCCCCCCACCCCCAAAAAAAAGAAAAAATTCTCCAATTGATTATGTCCATTTTGCTGCAATCGATTGGTTTAGTGTGGTGAGTGATGCATTAATTCTTCCTTCAATTCTTTTACTAGTTTTGCCCTTCCTCCTTTTTTCATTATTGTCCACTTGGAATGTGTTTGAGGTTTTAGAGTGGTGTACTAAAATTATGTTTGAAACTGATGTCTATCCATTTTTTTTAACTTGGTTTTCTTTTAATTGAAAGCTTAGTTTTGTATTCTCATTCCATGGTCATTATCCAGGTTGACTGCCTTCAAGTGGATGGTGTCTTGCAGAAAAGGAATCTTGTATATTGTGCGTCTACTAGGTATTTGTTCCCATGGAATAGAAGTTCATATTTGGTCAGATAGATCTGTAATATATTGTTATGATTTCAAATGTCTATAATTTTTTCTTTTTGAATATCAATTACGTAATTATACAATTTAACTTGGTTTAGTTAAAAGCTTATGGCTACGATTGGTTGGGGGGATTGGATGATGAAGGATAAATAATATCATATAGTGTATGAAGTTGTGTGGTATTAGATATAACACGAGATTAATTTTTTATGCGGAATTATTTTATTTTTTTTTGGTGTTTGATTGGTGGGATATAAATTAGGATAAGGGATGCAATTTGATAGGATATTTGATTGATTTAATTTTGGACGTTTAGATCTTGGTGGGAAGCTAATCCGGCCATGGGGGATATAAAATACGACACCCCCATAGTATTGTCAGGAATACTCTATCCAAAGTGGACTTGTAGTTCATAGTCATTTTGCGACACCAAACAAAGGATTTTGGGCTCTGGACTAACAGTCAAATCCCCCTTTTTTTGCCCCATAATCAAACACTTACTATATGCATAAGCAAAAGTAAAAGGATAATTATATAAATGAATTCATGTCTAAGAAAATTACACTCGAATCTCAAAATTGCTTTTAGCAATTTTTTTTTTTTTGGGAATAATACATTTTGCAAGATTTGTAAATTTGTGTCTTTTTTTTTTCAAAGTTTTTGAACTATATTTACAAAATATACCAAATTGAAACTACACGAGGAGAAAATTATGTTGGTGACTTGTACGTGTCATCTTGGTGGGAATTTTTAGATTTCTTTCTTCTTCTTTTATTATTATTATTATTATTATTATTATTATTACATCTAGTTGGATTTAGGTTAGCATTTTTTAAGTTTCTATCAATGGCTAATCTTAAATTTGGTAAGTGAGAAGTTCCTCTATTTTCTTAACCCTTCTTGGTCAATTTTACCTTGGTAATCCAGAACAATTTTTTTGGTGTGAAGGTAATACAAAACACACTAATGCTAAATGTCGTCCACCGAAAGCCTTTATGTAACAAAACCCGTTTTCTTATTCCCTCTAGTTTGTTTAATTTTGTCCTACTTTGTGGCCTTTCTTTTCAACCTTAGTAATCCAAAATAAATCAACTCTGAGTAGATAGTCATTAGTCACAAGGAATTATGTGATGATGAAGACATTATGCAATCTTCTCCATCTTCTTATTCCCTTTTTAATTTTTTGTTTTTTTGATTTTGTTGAAGTGTATTTTCAATTATGCTAGTTGAAAACTAGACATGGAAGTGTTCTATACAGGCAAAGATGTTAATGTTTAACATGGAAAATGGATTAGTTTGGACAAAGTAGCAATGTAAAGTTCTGATTGGCTATTTTATATTGATTAATTATGTTTGTTTTTATTGACTTTTTTGTGTTCTTTTGACGGTCTTTTTTTCTTTTTCTTTTTCTGTGGCCGTTTCAGTTTAAACTTAATGGTTTAATCTTTTGCATCTTTCAAAATTCTATTACATTTCTGCCTTAGGTCATACTTGTCTTTGACCACAAGTTGACTTCGGTAGAGGAAACATGGTTCAAAGTTGCAGTTGTGGCTGTCGTATCGACTTGAGAATTTTTTATATAGTCGTGGTGTTGCGTTGCGATATCGGGTGATGCATAATATTTTATTTTTTTAATTTAAAAAATCAAAAAAATATAAAAAAATTCTAAATAATAAAATAGATATATCATATGACAAAAAATATAGTAACTCTTTTACTAAACATTAGATAATTACTTATAACATGTGAATGAGCTAACTTTTTTTTTTTTTTCCTTCTCTTTTACACAAATTGCCAAGAAATCGTTTGTCTCGCTGATTTCTTGCCGCGACAATTAGTTGTCTCGATTTATCACTAAGATATCAATTTGTCTCAACCGCGATAAAGCAAGATGACTATTCTTGACGCATTTGTTTGACACGGGCTAAGATCTCGTCACGCCATCCATTGATTCCGATACGTCTCAGATGATATCTCGGCATCTCGGACAATACTTTGAACCATGGGAGGAAATGCAGTTGCCTACCGCATTTAAAAATAAAGTTATTTTTGATAACAAGATCCTTTTGTGGTTCCGTGGTACTTTGCATGTTGCTTAACCTTGCTTCATTTGTCGCAGTGCTGGTAAAAGTTTTGTTGCTGAAATTTTAATGTTACGGCGAGTCTTATCAGCTGGTAAAATGGCAATTCTTGTACTTCCTTATGTATCAATTTGTGCAGAAAAGGTTTGTTGTTACGTTTCCCCCCTTCTGAATCAGTTTTTTGAACCTAATATACTATTATTCTGAAGAGTTATGGCTGACTGGCTGCAGGCTGAACATCTGGAGGTCCTTTTGGAACCACTTGGAAAGCATGTTCGGAGTTATTACGGGAACCAAGGTGGTGGGACTCTTCCAAAAGATACCTCTGTAGCTGTCTGCACAATTGAGAAAGCAAACTCTTTAATTAACAGATTGCTAGAAGAGGGACGTCTATCGGAAGTTGGGATTGTTGTGATAGATGAACTGCACATGGTAGTTGCTTTTGATGTGTATCTTTTATAGTGGCATTCTTGAATTTCTTTTTCGTTTGTTTTTTCTTTTTCCTTTCCTTGTATTCTTGGATTAGATTTTGGAGATGTCTCTCAGCTTTGTGGTTCATTGACAGGTTGGTGATCAGAGTAGGGGTTATCTATTAGAGCTTATGTTGACAAAACTTCGTTATGCAGCTGGTGAAGGCAACATAGAATCATCTAGTGGAGAAAGTTCAGGTACAAGCAGTGGGAAGACTGACCCTACTCACGGTCTCCAAATTGTTGGTATGAGTGCAACCTTGCCTAATGTGGCTGCTGTTGCTGATTGGCTTCAAGTAAGTTCATAACATCACCACTTAATGATTCACACACTAAAATCACAGCAAATTGACCTACCTTAGGGTGAGAGCTCCAAATAGTTTCAACTTCTGTGTAAGAGGTAGAGCCAAAGTATACTCTACTGCCTGTGTGGGTCACATTCACGTTGAATTTGGATTGGTGATGAAGAACAAGAAAAACTCACGATCGCAGCTCCGATACCATTTTAGAAGTTTATTAGATTTTTTTTTTTTGAAAAGATTTTAGATGTTTATTAGATTAGGGAAAAAAAAATGAAAGGAGAAATAGGAAGAGTAGAGGAGAGAAAATTGAATGATGGCTAATGAGAAAAGAACCCTTATAGTAGGGTTTCCTCCCTTAGCTCTATATTTATTTTTGTTCAAGTAGAAATAAAGCTAACAATTAACATTTATAATGATTGGAAAGTGTTGTTGGGAATTGTAGTCAGTTGAGTTGGGAAAAGTCTAAGTTTAGTTCAGTTGAATTGAGTTAATGAGAGATTTTAGGAGAAATTTAACGGTTATTTGTAGATTGTTATTTTTTAATTTTATTTTATTTGAAAACTGATAGTGAAGGAAAGTTGAAAAGAGAGTATTCTGGTGTGCCATTTGGCTTCTTAATTTTTTAGGCATCAATTTTTGATGCTCTTTCAATACTCACCACATTACTATAATAAGCACACACATATATCCATGCTTTCCCGTTTGGTTAATTCAATTTAGCGCTTAGAAGTATGGTTTTTTAAGTTATTAAACATGTTTTAATATAAAAAACTCGAATATATGTACCTAATTCTCCAATTGAAATTGAAGGGAGTTTTAGAATAATTACCTTTCTACATTTAACAACGAAAAAATATGGTAGTTTTTTGAAATTAACTCCATGCTATTTGTTACATCTTATCTGAATCAAAGTTTATTTTGTCTGTTGTGGTTTAATTTTTCAAAAGATCCACTGTGAAAATTGTGTAGTGCCGAACTTTTGGACAAATAACTTATGGACGAGGATTAGTTTCAGTTACACAGTCCAACATCATATATAGATGTTTGCTTTTATGAAAATATCTGATAATGAAATTTGCTATATTTCATAATAATTGCAGTTATGGTCATAATCATTGTTTCTTTTCATTTGACCTAAAAACCATTATTCATTTCTAATTTTATAAACTTTTAATCAGACATATATTTATTGGAAGTCATCTTGAACTGGCAAAACTCCTAGTATCTCAAAAGCTGGATCCAGAAGTAACTTTCTAAGAAATAGTTCGAAGCTCCCATTCACTTTCTCAATTTTGTATCATCACCTGGTACTTCCAGTCAATTAGGAAGCCATCCGAAACATCCATGAACAGAATTCTACAATTATATTTATTTGTTGTATATATGCACATACGTAACACCTATTACAAGTTTAATGGTCTTGCCCTTTTGGTGTTTGATAATTACCTTCACTGATTTGCTTGCAGGCAGCTTTGTACCAGACAGATTTCCGACCAGTTCCTTTGGAGGAATATATTAAAGTTGGAAACAGCATTTATAACAAAACAATGGACGTGGTTAGGACAGTCTCGAAAACAGCTGACCTCGGTGGTAAAGATCCAGATCATATTGTTGAACTATGCAATGAGGTTGTGACTCTCTTCTTTAACTAAGTGAAGCCTTATTTGGCATAGACATCAAAGTTGATTATAACTGCTTGAATAAATAATATCAGGTTGTTCGAGAAGGTAATTCAGTGCTTTTATTTTGCTCAAGTCGAAAAGGGTGTGAATCAACTGCAAGGCATGTGGCCAAATTCCTCATGAAATTTACCAGCAGTGCACATAATGATAAAAGCGAGTTCACTGATATTGCTTCAGCTATTGATGCCTTACAAAGATGTCCTGTGGGATTGGATCCTATTTTGGAGGAAACTCTTCCTTCTGGCGTTGCTTACCATCATGCTGGTCTAACTGTATGTTTGCTTTCCTGTGATAATAACATTTGTTCCTGTATTACTACTCAAAATCTCTTGGTTATTCATATGCATGCATGTGCTCTGTATTTTTAGTTTCTGAATTCATACCATAGTGCTTCTATTCTGATCTTTATAATATCAGTTGGATCATGGGCCTGCAAGTAAATTCTTGTAGACTTGGAATGTTCATCGAGTGAGTAATCTGAACAGAAGGCAGTTTTTCTGAATTATATATATATTTTAATATTTTATATAGGTTGAGGAGAGAGAGATTATTGAAATCTGCTATCGCAAAGGACTTGTGCGTGTCTTAACTGCTACATCTACCTTAGCTGCTGGGGTTAACCTGCCTGCCAGGAGGGTCATTTTTCGGCAACCCAGGATTGGTCGCGATTTTATTGATGGGACAAGGTACAAACAGATGGCTGGTAGGGCTGGTCGGACTGGAATAGACACAAAGGGCGAGAGTGTAAGTTTATTTAATTCTTTTCTGATTGTTTATGACTGCCCTTTTTTTTAAGTACTGTTTCGTTTCTTTGTATATGCATACATTGATGTGCAGTTTTCTGTTGGCATGTTGTGAGTTGTCATTTAATTACATTCTTTTACATGTTTTTGGAATTTTGTTTTGAAGATGCATTTAGTAGTGTTGCCGACCCCAACTAGTTTGGTACTAACGCTTTGTTGAGTTGAGTTGTTGAATATGCCTTGAATGCTGCTGTCTGAATTTTCTTTGTTATATTAGCGTTATACTTTAATTTTAACTGTTATCAATCTTATTATATCACCCAAGCAGGTTTTAATTTGCAAACCAGAAGAAATCAAAAGAATTATGGGAATTGTTAATGACAGCTGTCCACCACTGCATTCTTGTCTTTCTGAAGATAAGAATGGGATGACCCATGCAATCTTAGAAGTTGTTGCTGGAGGGATTGTTCAAACTGCTAACGATATTCATCGATATGTTAGGTGTACCCTTCTCAATTCTACTAAGCCATTTGAAGATGTAGTGAAATCGGCACAGGAATCTCTCAGGTGGTTATGCCACAGAAAGTTTCTTGAATGGAATGAAGACACTAAGTTGTATAGCACCACACCTCTTGGACGTGCATCTTTTGGAAGTTCTATGTGCCCAGAAGATTCACTTGTACGTACATATCCATTATTTCTAGTTATTTCCTTTCTCTTTAATGTTATTTGCTTATTTTCGGATATCAATGTATTCTTGTAAATTCTGTTCTGATCAATTTAGTCATGTATCATTGTTTTGTGCCATTGACCTTAGATGAACGAAGGAATTGTTGAATTAAATTGTTTACTTATTTTTAATTTTTTTCCTAGATTGTACTGGATGATCTTTCAAGGGCTAGAGAAGGATTTGTGCTTGCATCTGATTTGCATTTGGTATACTTGGTAACACCCACCAATGTTGAAGTTGAACCTGATTGGGAATTATATTATGAAAGATTTATGAAATTGTCTACTCTTGACCAGGTAAATTTTCTTTTCACTGCTACTGGGCTTCAATAGTCCCAGCTCTCAAGTTCAGTGGGCATGCATTTGGCATGCTTGGTAACAGCCACCAGTGTCAAATTCCTTTTTTCCCCCCTTCCAGCTTATTTAATTTATTACTATCCGACTTGGCCTAAAATTGGAGCTACTCATATGGTTGTAAGGTGTTGAGATCGTCAAGATATGTTTCGCATTACTCCTCTTTGTGTATATGTCTATTTTATGTATCTATTCATGTAACTGACCCTAAGCAGTTGACTTTTAGGCTAAGTTGAGTTGATTTTATGCATGCGTGAATGTGTATCTGTGTCATTCACCTTTGTCTTAATGGTATATGAAAAAAGGAGACCGTGGGACCTTTGAGAGTTTCGATGGGAGGAGATCAATCTTTTGAAGGTTCCCTGGTCCTTGCCATATTAGCTCCAGGGGCAGGAGGAGGAGGCGGAGGAGGAGGAGGAGGAGTGAGGTTCTTGGAAGACTCAAGTGTTGGAGAATACTGTTCACAAATGGAGAGAACACCATATGGAGGGAGCCTGTGAGTGGGGGGCTTTCTTGGTGGGAGGTTCCCATTGGAAGGAGCCTTTAAGGTTGTTTGAAAGGGGTTTCTCTTTGTGGTGGGTTACCTTGGATGAGTCTCCCTTAGTGGCTGTTCCTGCAGGAAGAAGCCTTGGAGGAGTGCTTACTTGCTGAGAGTTCACGAGGGTAGCAACACTTTGGGATCTCTCTCGCTGAGCACTGCACATGGCAGCCGGGGTGCCATGTGGCAAGGCTGCATTGGTAGTTGCATGGCCATATGGGCCCACATACCAACAAGATGCGTCCTAATTGCTGCTTAGTTTTCATCCAATTTATGTATCTGTTATAATCTACACATTACTTTTTATTTGCGTTAGTTTTCAGGACTTATAAACTTGAGGCACATTTGACCCTCCCTAGACCTCCTAATGTAGAGGTCTCGTGCACTGGCTTGCGGTTATCTCAATTTTGATGCAAGTCTCCATTCTAGTTTATATTGTTCCTCTTATTTTGATCTATATTTTTATGGTTGTTGAGGTCCTTATTATAGAGAATTTATACTTTATAATTTCATGTGATGCAGTCTGTTGG
Source organism: Vitellaria paradoxa (assembly GCA_019916065.1). Lineage (NCBI taxonomy): Eukaryota > Viridiplantae > Streptophyta > Magnoliopsida > Ericales > Sapotaceae > Vitellaria > Vitellaria paradoxa. The sequence continues at coordinate 36,706,811 of CM034243.1, forward strand.
CAATCGAGTTGGAGTTATAGAACCTTTTTTAATGCGTATGGCCCATGGTGCACCAATACGCACTTCAAACAGAGCAAGGGATAACACAAAAAGTTTGATGGGCAAACTGGATCGGAGAGGTGGGATGGAAAACCATAATGTGCATTCAGATGAGCAAACACTTCGAGTGTGTAAACGCTTCTATGTTGCTCTCATCTTGTCAAGACTTGTGCAGGTGAATGCTTTGCTGTATCTGTAACGAATCCTACCTTCAAGAAAAAAGTAGATGTAATGGATACTAGCCTGTTCTACTCTCTCCTGCACCCTTAAAACATTTAAACCCACCACAAATTCCTACATAAGATAATTTGGAACTGCACGATCTGAACTTTGTTCTCAGACATCTTTGCAATGCTCCATGCAGAATATCTCTGTGGATGTGTATGTTTTATTTGGCAGGGTCAGGCAATTTACATACGTCCACACACGTTTTTCACTGCGTCTCTATTTCCAGCCCATCTGTACATATACAATGCACCTATCTCTTTCAGCCTTATATCTTGTAAATAAAATTTCCTCCCTTTTAGAGGTTTAATCTACTCTGTTTAATTGCTTTGTGGTTTGCAGTGGTTTTAATTCCCTAATGACGTGCTATTTTAATCTTGATGACATATTCTTTTCATACTGGCCTGAAGGAAGTACCTGTTTCTGAGGTTTGTGAAGCCTTTAAAGTGGCTCGGGGCATGGTTCAAGCCTTACAAGAAAATGCTGGAAGGTTTGCATCAATGGTCTCGGTGTTTTGTGAGAGGCTTGGTTGGCATGATCTAGAAGGCCTGGTCTCCAAATTCCAAAACCGTGTTTCATTTGGAGTCCGAGCAGAGATTGTAGAGCTTACCACCATTCCACATGTTAAGGTTGTAGACATATTATTTAAATTTTTTTTTTTCTGTTATTTTTAAGCTTTGTGTGAGGTTTGGAATATATGGCCTAAATAGCCAAACGGACTTCAGTCAATGTGGAAAACTTCACTGCAACTTAAGTGATTTTCCAAGTTGATTTTCCTTATTGCTATTATCTATTCTTTTATTCCCATTTTAGGGTTCCCGAGCTAGAGCACTTTATAAAGCTGGCCTGCGCACACCTCAAGCAATTGCTGAAGCATCAATGCCGGAAATTGTGAAGGCTCTTTTTGAATCTTCATCATGGGGTGCACAAGGTAAAATCTTCTAGATAAGTTTGTGTGTGTGTGTGTGTGTTTTTTTTTTTTTTTTATCTGGATTCTTCAGCTTAACATTATTAACATACAATAACATTATATTTATGTATTCATTTTGGTGCTGAATTCCCCTTTTTATCTCCAGAATTGCATAGTTTTATTGCTTCCTTTTACTGGTTATAGTTTTAGCGTCTGCATGTTTAGTTGTTCCTTTGATTCATTTTTTTCCTCTCTGTTATATCATTATAGCTTATTCTCTACTTCATACTTTCTAAATTTGATGTTTTGCCTACATCATTATAGAAGATTCAGCACAACGGCGGATACGATTGGGGGTAGCCAAGAAGATAAAGAATGGTGCACGCAAAATTGTTCTTGATAAGGCTGAAGAGGCAAGGGTTGCTGCCTTCTCAGCTTTCAAATCTCTTGGACTTGATGTTCCCCACTTTTCTCAACCTCTGTTATTGAAGGCTGCCGGTGATGCCACTCAGAAAGATGCAGCTACCTCTTCTGGGGAAGAGAATACTAGTATCTCAGGTGGTGTACAACATACAAAGCATGCTTCAGCTGAGTCACCCATGGAACGATGTGAAAGTCATAATAAAGTTACATTGGAAATTCGACATGAGAAGCCAACAAAAACTGTGGATGTTGTCTTAGGGACTTCACATGAAGCAAAATCAACTGGTACCATGCAAACTAATGTTGATGCTGAAAATTCTACTGCAGTGGTTGAACAGCTTGGTAATCTTGGTGAGGCTAATACAACTATTGAACATATTGACAATGCAGACACATTTTCTGTTCCTTTAATAATTAGTGCTAATGAGAACAGGATATTTGATGAGTATCACCATTGTGGTGAGCAGGAGCAAAATGACATTCAAAATAGACGACTTGACAATAGAGAAAATGCTTTGGACAGAGGTCCTATAAATGCTGTTAATACTCCCGGTGGATTTGATTCTTTCTTGGATCTATGGGAATCGACCCAAGAGTTCCATTTTGATCTTCACTTTAACAAAAGATCTGATGTGAACTCCACTTTCCCTTTTGAAATACATGGCATGGCAATTTGTTGGGAGAATTCTCCTGTGTACTTTATCAATCTTCCCAAGGATCTATTTTGGTTTAGCAACAGGATACGTGATTCCTTGTCCAGGAGCATTTCTGGTGATGATGGGAATGTTTTAGCACCTAGGCATCGGTTTGAAATGGGAAAACAGAGGTGGACTAGGATCAGTATGATCTTCGGGAAAAAAGATGTAAGAAAGTTTACTTGGAACTTGAAAGTTCAGATTCAGGCATTAAAACTTCCTGCTGTTTCAATTCAAAGATTGGGTAGCCTGAATCTTGCTGTGAAAACGGCGGGCCTTGAGCTCATTGACAGTTCATACTATATGTTGCCCCCTGTTTATGTGCGAGATGGAATTGACTTGTGCATTGTTGCATGGATCCTTTGGCCTGATGAGGAGAGAACCTCCAACCCAAATCTGGAAAAGGTAAATTTCAAGTATTTATCATCTGAATTTCGTTGCGTAAGCAAGAACTTTCCATCTGAACAATCTCCATCACCAAATACAATAAAAACTTCATCGCAATTCAAGTTGGCTTATAATGCTCTGGTCTGAACTTTTTTCTGGTTTTTGAGTTAAGGCCTATATATATATATATTTTTTTTGTATGGATTTGTAAGTTTCTTCTTTGGTTTTGGCTGTTAGGTCTTGGCTTTACGGCTTGTGTCTCTGGATTTGTAGATGTTCTTTTTTCTTTAAGGGAAAAAAAAAAAATCAAGTTGGCTTATGAAATTGTAATACCAACACAGGAAGTTAAGAAAAGGTTATCCAGTGACGCTGCAGCGGCTGCTAGTTGGTGTGGTAGGTGGAAAAATCAGATGCGAAGAGTGGCATATAATGGTTGCTGCCGTCGAGTTGCACAAACTCGAGCCTTGTGCTCTGTTCTCTGGAAATTACTAGTTTCCGAAAAACTTCTTGAAGCACTTACTAGCATTGAAATCCCACTGGTGAGAATCTCATTGTAACGTACACAAAATTGTGTTTATTTTGCTTGTACACAATTATGTGAGGCTTGTATAAGCAAAGATTTGATGGCCGAATTGTTGTATCTGAAGGCAAACTATATGATTATGGACTGTTGGTTTCACCATTTATCTTTGGATTATGCATTTCTGTCTGAATAAGATTTTCATTCAATTTTGCAATTAGAATATATACAGGATGATTTATTTTGGAGATTGATATGCTTTATTATAACAAATAGATAATTTCTTTGGGGGCAAGCCCCCTTGTGGTTGGGTTTTGCATATCCAAAAACCTGTAATGTTTTGAGTGGAATACTGGAAAAGCTGTGGTTGAGCCTGAGAAACAAGTCCAGACCATTTTCTTTTGCTAGACCAATCCTTCCAGATAGGTTGTTCCTTAAGTAGTTGCAGTATTGATGAGGATTTGGACCCCTATTACTATTATTCTTATTATTACCCCTTTCTTCTCTTAAGCAGGTTTGTTGTGAATGTTAAGTTTGTGATTGTTTTTCAGGTTAATGTTCTTGCAGACATGGAGCTCTCGGGAATAGGGGTCGACATGGAGGGATGCCTTCGTGCACGGCATGTATTGGGAAGAAAACTTAAGTACCTCGAGAAGCAAGCTTACAAGCTGGCTGGTATGCCATTTTCATTATATACAGCGGCTGATATTGCAAATGTACTCTATGGGCACTTAAAGCTACCCCTGCCAGAAGGGTGCAATAAAGCAAAACAACACCCAAGTACTGACAAGCATTGTTTGGATTTGTTGAGGTAGTAAAAAGACTCATTTCTTCACCCTTATCTCTGTCTGAATTGCTTAACACTGTTTAAGTGAACTTAATTGAACTTAATTGCTAAGGACCTTTTGCACATCTGCTAAGCAAATTGACTATAAACATCCGTTGCAAGTTTTGTGTAAACTTACAAAGAACAAATAACAGTAAAGGAAGTGTCATTCAGTTGAAACTAGTTTCTCTTGTATGCTAATTTTAGTTTAAATCTCAAAACCATGTTGTAAGGTATACCATAAGTAGCACTATTGTCATGCTGCCTTATCATGCCAAGGACCTTGTGCATGTCTGTTAAGCAAATTGAGTATAGTTGAAATCTCAAAAGCACCCTATTACTTTGGAATTTGCTTTTCTTAGTGTTAGGTGAAATTTTAATACCTTAAAATGTTTTGCAACAATCAAAAAGCATACATAAAAATCACGATGGATATGTATTTTATTCTAAAGCTTGTGATACGCTAGGTTTAATTGTAAGTAATTGTATATCTCTGTGCAACTTCATATCCTGCTTGTTTCCCCATTTGTTTTTTTCTGTTGGTACATTTTCATAATTGCTGAGTGATGGAAATTAAAAGGATTTGGCTTGATTTCAGGCATGAACACCCTATTATTCCTGTCATTAAAGAGCACCGAACTTTGGCAAAGCTCTTAAATTGTACATTGGGATCAATTTGTTCACTTGCTAGGCTTTCAATGAGGACACAGAAGTACACACTACATGGCCATTGGCTCCAAACATCGACAGCAACTGGACGACTTTCAATGGAGGAACCTAATCTTCAGGTTTTTTTGTATTCATGCATTCTTTTACCCTATCTTTTTTCCCCCGTTTTTTATCCCTTTATTATTATTTTTTTTTGGGTACTTTGACTATTTGAAATTAATGATTGGCGTCATGAGTTGTGTATGTAGTGTGTTGAGCACATGGTTGACTTCAGAATGGGTGAGTATGACAAAGACCGGGATGATTCAAATGTAGATCATTACAGTATAAATGCTCGTGATTTTTTCGTCCCTACTGAGGTAATTGCTTTTTATTTTTTTTATTACATGACTTAAAGGTACTCTATATGCAAATATTTATGTATTTTTGGATCAGAATTTTCCCTTGTGGTTCATTTAGTTTCTTGAAAATGTTGTGGCAGGACAATTGGTTACTGTTAGCGGCAGATTATTCTCAGATAGAACTGCGACTGATGGCTCACTTTTCTAAAGACACTTCATTAATTGAACTCCTCAGTAAACCTCATGGTGATGTCTTTACCATGATATCAGCAAAATGGACTGGAAAAGAGGAATCCACTGTTACCACCCAAGAGCGAGATCAAACCAAAAGGTTGGTTTATGGCATTCTGTATGGAATGGGTCCTAGTAAGCTTGCTGAACAACTCAACTGCAGTTTAGATAATGCTTCTGAGAAAATTCAGAGTTTTAAAAGGTCTTTCCCTGGTGTTGCTTCTTGGCTTCAAGAAGCTGTCACATCTTGTCGTCAGAAAGGGTGAGGCTAATACGTAACTAGTTGCTTTTCATTTATTTGTCCAAATCTTCATAGAAATAGAATGCGAAACTATCACACATCCCAGTTTGTTTAGTTGGCCTATAAGATCTTACTATGCCTTTGTTATTTATATTATCTCTTGAGTTAATATCATGCATGACATTCTGTTCTGTGTTCTACTTTATTTCTGTTATTTTCTTTTAACTTCATGCAAATTTTTGTGAAGGGTTTTTCTTGATACTTTTTCTCACATTTCAAGTAGTTATTGCTCTCTTATTCTTTTGTTACTGCAGCTATGTGGAGACTCTTAAGGGAAGAAAGCGTTTCTTAGCAAAAATAAAATTTGGAAACAGTAAGGAAAGATCTAAAGCTCAGAGGCAAGCAGTCAATTCTATTTGTCAGGTAGTGGCTTTTAAAAAATTCACTTTTTTTTTTTTGGGCTCCCGGGGGGGGGGGGGAGCGGGTCATGGTTAAATTGTTAGCAGGTAGCTGGAAAAAAAGACGAGATTGATTACTTGGTTGCTGCATTATAGGGATCTGCTGCTGACATAATCAAAATTGCAATGATAAATATACACTCACTGATTGTTGAAGAAGATGAGAAGTCTTGTCCTACCACTGCATTTCCAGCAAAATTTCAAATGCTTAGGGGCCGATGCAGAGTCCTTTTACAGGTTATTTTGGAGTGCATCATTTATTTGTTTAATATTTTATCAAAAGTGGGCTTCACTATCTTAATTTTTATTCCCTACCAAAAAATATGTGACGAAGTCAATGCACTAAATAGACCAGCCTTAATAAGAGGAATCTTGCCTGTCTCTATGTTCCCCACCCAAGCCTACCACCCCCCTCCCAACCAAAAAATATATATATATTTATATAGTGATTTTCTTTTTATGTCAATCCATTTATTTAAATTTTATACACATGGCCGGCACAGAACAGCTGAACGGGCAGCCAATTGTACTTCTCAAAAAAAAAAAAAATGTTGTGTGCAATTGATACATTAAGGCCTCGTTCAGTAACATTTTTGTTTATTGTTTTTTTGTTTACGTTTACAAATTTTTGAAAATGGTAAATGTTTTTGTTGCCCAAAAAAAAAAAAAAAAAGAACTTGTTTGAAAATTTAGGACCAAAATATAAATAGAAAAATTATGGTTTCATGCTCGTCTCCCCCCCCCCCAAAAAAAAAATAAACACACACTTCTATTGTGTCTTTATATGTGTTTCTTATGTCGTGGATTTAGTCATTTTCCTCACCTGTTGTGCAAAGCTTTTAGAGCGAGCTCACGTGGTACAGTTGATTCGCTTTCTTAACTTCTGATAGAAGTAAATCAACTTAGACTTCTCCTCAAGCTCATTGATCTCAACCCCCATCAATAACTGCTCTAAAATAATTTGTGAAAACACAGTCCCTGAATTTTTGAGTTTTTGTAGTTTTGACAATGAGAACTCTAGGAGTGTGGGTAGAGGTTACATGAATTGAGCATTTTATTATAGTTGGGCAGGAGTAGAACACTAAAATAAATTATTATTATTTGCCCTTGCCATTTTTGTTGCTTCGTTTTTTTTTTTTTTAATAATGTGTTATGTCCTTTTTTATTCTAATAATTACATTCACCAAAATGTATTGCCTTACTAATGATATGTGAGATCAAGTCAATCTGTTTGGCAGAAATCTGATAGATATGCGCCGTGCTTGCTCTCCAGGTACATGATGAATTAGTACTGGAAGCTGATCCTTCTGTTATAAAGGAAGCTGGGTTGTTGCTTCAAATGAGCATGGAAGGAGCTGTCTCGCTTCTTGGTATGAGTTCACAAATTGTTATGATCCTTGGATTCTTTCAAGTCATTTTACCCTCGAGGATTCTTTGGAAGTTGGATTATGCTACCCTGTCTGTGTTGTTATGCCCGTCTTCGTTGGCTCTTTTTATAGTTGAGGACCAATATCATGCTTGCCCCTCCTGTATTCTAATTTCTTTTAAAAAATATTTTTGGCTTCCTTTCAAATATGTTATTTTTGTTTTCCAGTTCCTTTGCGTGTCAAATTGAAGCTTGGGAGAACGTGGGGATCTATGGAGCCTTTCCTGGTTGAACAACATGCTAGTGAATTTAATATCTCCAACTCCAATTCTTAGGTTGCAAAGAGCTGCAGTTTCTTTAGGCTAAATATATCGGTTGCAATTGCTGAGCAAAGGTAAGTTTTGGCAAATGAATGTAGTGGTAATCGTGTTGAACTCTCGCATCTTTACTTGAAAGTCTCTAAGAAGCACGGACACAAATCACGAGAGGTTGTGTTAATTTTAAAACCAGGAGGGTTGTTCCTAGGCCCAGTTCCAAGAGGGTAAATTACCTTTAAAAAAATTTAGCCACCAAGGAATATACGCTATGATAATATTGTTTGTATGATGGTCATGTTAATATATGTGCTTTTGGAGAAAGTTCCATGAAAACACTTGTTGCAATTGAAGAATGATTGTAAGTATTTGTAAATTCCAGAAGCAGAATATTTATTACTGAATAATACAATGCATCAGCCACCCGCCTTAAGCTTTAGGACTATATATATATATATATATATATGCATACATGCATTCATGGTAGGAGTAGGACTTGTACAAACATATATGTAATGCAAGTACTATATGATTGGAGTTTCTGATGATAACACTTCAAACAACTTGAACAGATTTGGAATTAACTGCTTCTCCACCTTTTCACAGAGATTTAGTTGGGCACCCAGACGACATGGTCCTGGGGGAGGAAATGGCAGACAGGAACAGTTCCCGGGTTAACCTTAAGCACCTGAAAGGCCAAGTGCTTTGGATTCCATGCTGATGTATCTGTATGACACACGGCAACTGCTTCTGCCTTCTTGCCATCATCGCCCGTGAGAGAGACTGTATAAGCTTTTGCGGTGTGTGTCTTGTGGCAGTAAAACACCGCGTATGCGTACTTCTGCTTATGGCACACCACGCTTTCGTCTCCTCCCATCTCCTTTACTCCTGCAATGGTATATTTCTGCAACTTGGTTTCTTCTACCTCTGTGGAGATTGCACGGACTTTCTTTCCAAGCTTGGAAGTGGTAAAACCAATCATGGACTCCAATGAAGTCGCGCAGTATTTTTCCTCTCCTCTGATCCCGGGCTCTTCACACTCAGTGATTGTTTTCTTCATTGTCTGAGCTTCGAGGGAGTTTGGTTTCACAGAGAAGTAATTGAAAACTTCTGGCAGTTTCTTGGATGAAAATGGTATTTTCTCGGCAATCTGTCGGGGTAAGAAAGTAGCTGCTGCATTGGTAGTTTGGGTAAATTGCAAAGTCATCTTTGTGCCTGGTTTCAAGTTCTTTTCCAAGAAGAAAAGAGCTACGTTGGGGTTGTCATGGAGTTGAATCGTCGGTAGCTGCATATTTGTAAAGGAATGGTGATGGTCCTGGTGTTACTCCCACGTATACTGGTTTTCCCTTGACTCCTGTGCCAACGTTTACACCGCCCTTCCCTACGCCGACTGAAGTGCTCTTCTCTTCCATCCATTCTGCATATTTCAATGAAAAGTTAGAAGCATCTCTTTGCAGCCTTCTACCTTCTCTCTTAGGCGTTTGGATGGCAAAAAAATGTTGAAAAAGTTAGTGTAAAAGTGACACATGACGAAATTTGATTGGAGGAATTCAAAAAAAAAATTTGTTACTTTTTATAAGTTTTGGTGGATTTTGGCATGCCAAACAACATGAAAAGTCATAATAACCACTTCTTTAAATTAGAATTTTGGAATTCCGTAAAATTGTGGTGATGTAATCTGCATAGCTATATTTCATAGTGTAATGCAAAAAATGAGCAAAAGGGTGTTTGAATTTGGGAAAGCCCTGCTATGTTCCCCAAAAAGACTTTGATGGCTTTGTATTTCTTGTTTAGTTCGCCGTGTATTTTTTTTTTTTTTTACTAGCTTTAGGTTTTATTTGACAAACCAAACACCACATAATTCTAAACTTTACAAAATTGGAAGACTTCCACTCATGTGCGCCAATTATTTTAAGTGAATAAATCTACTAAAATGTGTTTTTATTACAAAAGTGTCATATTAATCTCATACGATATTAAAAAAAAAAAAGTTAATAAAAAGGCATTTCACTTAAAAATAAAAAAAAGGGAGGAGTGCAAAATGTCCAAATACCAACCAGGGTGGAGAAGATCCTTGATAGTCTTGGGCATGGGAGTGTTTGGCAAAACAGAGTTCCAGTAAGCTTCTGGAGATAGAGCTGCATGGCTTGCCACCACAAGCACTGCTGCCACCTGATGAAGCATGAAGCATAAATGGGAATTCTCATTAGCTTCTCTCTAATATATATATATATATATATATATAAGGCTGTGTTATATGCAATTAGTAGTGGACTCAGATATTTGATTTAGATGGGGGTACAGGTAAAATTTTTTATAATTTGAGAAATTTAATATATTATTTTTTTGGGAGAATAAATTTTATTTGTTCTTCTGAGTTTTATTCAAAATCTCACTTCAAAGAACAAGGGGATTTTTTTTTTCACACATATATTTCCATCATTATCTGTCGAGGTTACATACAATTTAGCGGACATTATAACTAACTGAATATCTCAAACCTTGATTGTTAGCCAAAAAAAAAAAAATCTTAGACTTGAAGTGGAAATTTTGAAGTACTCAAGGGAAAAAGTGAAATTTACCACTTTTTTTTATCATAAATATTCATAGGCTTGTAGGATTCTTTGGGGAAAAAAAAAAAAAAACAGAAAAAAGAAAGTGCAATTTCAATTGTTGATTTGGAGATCTACGTAAATAAATGAAATGACTATAATTGAATAATTACGACGTGGCTTTCCATATGAAAAAACAAAAGGAATGCATTTTCATTAGAGGGAGAAAAGGGGACAGAAGCAAACACAAAATTCCTAAGCAAGTGCTCTCTCTCTCTCTGTTTTTGGGGGTTTGGGGGCCTTGGAAACTTACAGACAGAAACGTGAAGATGGGTTGAAGCTGGAACTCCATTAAAGACCTACAAAAAAGGACTAGAGGAAGTGATCAAAGCCAAGCTTATTTGTAAGTGAAGAAGAGATTTAGTGGGTTGCATTATTTATAAAATGGAGATTACACCCACATTGACAACTTGGTTTTATTACCTTCAACTGCCCACCGCTAACTCACACTGAATGTAATTAAGCCAAACAGTACGTCGGCCGGTGTTGTTCAGAAGATAAGAGAGAGAGAGAGAGAGAGAGACTACAAAACCAAATAGTTTACGAGTTACTCGGTGGTGACTCGGCTGCGAATTCAATTCGTGGCCTCAAACATGCTAGATTTAAGCTTTGTATGTGCCTTAATTAAAATTCATGTTTGTGCCCCTAAGTTACGTGACATTATTTTGATTTAACAAAAAAATATCGTTTTAATTTAATTATACTATTCATTTTAGGTTATAATATTATAAAATTAAATATCATTTTAATTAATCATAAAATTATTCGTGTGGTGAAATTGAATTCAAATTATTTTTAATATATTGAACTCAAAACATATATATATATATATATATATATATAAATCATAAATTTAAATTCGAGCCGAACTTGAATAATTTACTGCATTTAATAAAGAAATCTTTGCGAGTGACGGGGATGAAAATCTGATAGCTGGCTTCCGAACAAATTGGACTTAATTTCCTTTCAATCTCAGGAAAGACAACCACCGAATTTATTAGGGTTTAGTTGTTGGTTGAGAGTTTTGTTTTAATCAAACCCATACATATTCACTGTTTTTCTTCCACTTTCAACGTTACTTTGAATCCTTGAGTGCCGTTCAAACTTCTTGCCGTCGAGAAAATTTCATATATAGGCAACGAATTAAGTTGAGGAATATATACGTTGAATAGTTTGGGTTGAATATTCGAAAATAATTTCTTTTAACTAATAAAATTAGGTTTAATTTGCACGACCAAAAAAAATTAATTTTTTAAAGTAATTTTTAAGCATGTTATTTGTATTAAAAAAATTACAAAAAAGTGTTTCTAAATAAAAAAAAAATTCACTTACAAACAAAAAAAATGATTTTTTTAAAGAAAAATTAGCTCTTTTTTTTAAACCTATATGTATATATTTTTTTAATTATTTTACAGATGCGAATATCATGTTGAGATTTAGTGTGGAGTCTGTTTTTGTGTGCGGTGATTCGGATAATGACCCAAGTCGAAATAATGTTGCGTGGCTTTTTTTGGAATTTTTTTTCTGAGACTTAGTCTGCGGAGCAGAGATTGGAATAGTGAAATAATGTTCCTATAGCTGCTGTATGTAATTCTTTCTTTAAAATAGTGAAAATCTCTCTACAACTCCGAGGACGTAAGCACGATTGGCCGAACCTCGTAAAAATTTTGTATTCTTGTTTTTTATTAATTTATTTTCTTGCTCTCTCTGTTGTTGATTGCGTTTTTAACATATTATGTCAAAAAATTACTGAATAAATAAAAATTAAATTTTGGTAAAAAAATATATAAGACAAAAAAGAAAATAATTAATTAATTTTTTATTTCTAAACCAACCCTTAAACTGCATGCGCCGCATAGGGTGTCATGCATTAGTCCGTCCTTTTACGTTGAACAATTGAAGATCTTCTGTGTGTGTGCGCGTGTGTGTATATATGTATGTGTATGTATATATACGCATACACATACGTTCATCGCAAACGAAGTGTTAATTGGTTAAGCTAATTACCACACACATCCTCAAGAAAAAAATATATATATATATATATATATATTATTTTCATTTAAATTTTTATATATGCGATGGGTAATGTTTTATGAAAGTGAAAGTCAACAAGCTTAACGGCGTTAATAGCAAATGCTAATGTTTGCCGTTGAGTAAATTAAAGAGTGCAGCAACTAGTCAATTTTTTCGAATTAATTCCACTTGATAGAAAACGACATCGTCATGGGTGGAATTAAGCTTGGGCCAGGAGGGCACGTGTCCACTCTCAACCCAAAACAAAATATATATATATATATTATTTTTTTCTTTTTTTATATTATCTTCTATATTCAATTGTGTCCACTCAAGAGAAGAAAAAAAAATTTAACTTAATATCAATTATGCCCACTAAAAAAAGAAACAACTAATACCCAATTGTATCTACCTAATGAAAAAAATTAAATTTTAATTTAATAACATTAATGCAATTATACTTATTGTATTTAATATAATTAAAAAATATCTAACTTTACTGTAACTTTTTCTGTCTCTTCTTCTCTTCTCTGATAATCAAACTATTCATTTATCATTCTCATGGTATCTCACGTCTATCATTTATGTGTCTTATAATTAATGTTAATTCAGACAAAATTTTTTGATTTCGCGCCATTTGTCCCCCTAATCTATGCACAAGCGTTTAATCTAATTATATCAAATGCTAACCTTAGAAGCCAAATATGACACGGATGTTTCAAAAAATTTCACAAGAGAATATATATGCGCACACACACACATATATATATATATATATACATATTAGATTCGAAGACAAAAAAAACCAATTGATATTCCATATTTATTTTAAATAAGTCTTTGGAATGTGTACGTGTGTGTGCACATATTTATTTAATACAAATTTTTCATCAAATAAATTTTTTTACTTTTGTTATTAAATTTTTGGGCATATTACTCACATTTAAAGAAAAAGAAATTGTAAAATTATCACGTATTAAGTTGTCTCAGTTTGCTTGCAAAATTTTTTTATATTTTAATACCATCAAATGAAAAGGAAAATCATTTTTTTTTTAGAGAGAATCATATAAGCCAAAAAGGTATGTATATATATATATATATATAGATGCCAAACGCAGATAAAAGCCCCCATTTGGCAACACCTAAGTTTTATTTATTTATTTTCGTCTTACATGATTATTTTATTATTCATATTTTTTAAAAAAAAATTACATAAAGTATTTAAAACTAGGAACAATTCATGCACAAAATTGAAAAATTAGATAACTTATTTGGATAACTTTGAGAAATTCATGGATTGGTTTAAGTAATTCTTTTTTAACCAATAGCACCAATTTTATTTTTTTTTTTTAGTTTTAAATTCATAAGTAGACACACCACCTTAATAAATATCGCATTAATTAGTACCTTGTTTATCGATTTCAAAAATATTTTTCTTTTTCTTTCCTAAAACTGTAGTTGATTGTCCCTTTAGTTGTCTTGTTTAATTTTCAAGTAGGATAAAATAAAAATATGAGAATATATAAAGAATATCTTTAGTTGTCTTGTTTAGTTTTTCTTTCTCTCTCCTAAAATAAACTGTTTTGAAACCAAATTTAGGTTTTTTTTTTTCTTTTTTTTTACTGATTTTTAAATTACAAATTAATTTCAGAACAAAATTTTTTCTTATTTATTTATTTTTTTAAAAGATTTTTCAGAATATCAATCTTAAAACATGTTTGTTTATGAGACCAATGCCAAATTCGGTCACGGGCTGGACTGTGGAATTTTGGGCCTATGACTACCGTGTGATGGTGTTGGATCATTTCAAATGTCCCTGATCTCAAAGGGGCAATGATCCGATGATCATAAGGACTTTGTCTCATGGAAACTGGACCAAAACTGCAGCCCAAAAAGGATGGGCTTTTACGAAAGTTTCCGAGTTGAGGAAATGATTTGACTTTGTGGCGTATTGCCAGAAAATTTTACTTCAACTCATGAACCAGTTGAGAAATGATTGGACTAGGTTGTTTAATTCTAATGAATGCATGAGAAGCAACTACGTACAATCAAAATTTTATGATCTTTTCTAGGTATCATCTCATATATATATTCAGACCAAAATTATTTATTAAAAAACAAAAATTCTTACTAAACTGGAAACTGGGATAGGAATGAAAATAAAAAGAAATTTTAACATTTGGTGTCTCAAGGAATTGGAATGAAAATTTTCTCCACAATATTTGGTTTGTATGAATGCATTTACGAATTAAAGCAGTAGGAAAATGAGTTGGAAGGTTAAATTAACTTTTTTTTAATTTTTTATTTTTAAACACATTAAATTAATATGGTAAAATTTATCAATTTACATCTTACTACAAAGAGTTTTGACATTCTGCGGAATTTCCAACACCAACATTAGGTTTCGGAAGTTAGAATCTCATAAATATTAGAATTTCTTAATTTACGTTTCTTGATTAAAAATCAACTAAACATGAGAATTTCATAGTAAGTTAAAATTTTCATTTTAAATATTCTTGAATCTAATATCTGATTAAATATAATATTAGAAAATCTATTTTTTTAATACACATAGTATGCAAACCGCCACGATACACATGGACAAGCATTTTGTTTATGTATCACAAAAGTAAAATTATGTGTATCCGATTTTCTCTAAGACGAGAGTCTCGTGTACTGATTTACCATTTATTTTTATAGAAACATACAAAATAATTACTATCGAAAAGAACTCTAGGATATTCAAAATCATCTGGCTTTTGGTATGGGTTAGGGTTCAATTTTGCTAGCATTAGAAGGGTCTTATTTGCCGCTGATGGAATGGATTTGTGAAACCATGCATCTCCATAGCATGATGTGATATAAGCCAAATAGGGACATGGTTATGAGCACGGATATTTCCACAAATTTGGTCAAGCAAAAAGCTAATAAATATTTGGTAAAGAATGTTTGGCCCTATTTTTACCTTATATATACATATATAAATGCGTACATACATACCCATCTTCAATCCTATCCTTTGGTGGGCAAGCGCACTAGTTTATCTACAGACATATATCCTCTCTTCCCTCCCCCCCCCCCCCCACTAATTGCTCTTTTTAAGTCTTTTTATCAACACTTTTTTTTTTTTTTTGGTTCACTTCAATCTTTAATGGGAATTGTGTCATCCACTCATTAAAGGTTTTCATCGTCTAGTTGTTGCTAATTAGGATCTAATTAAGATTATGGAAGAGCTAGTGAAAATTGTCTCTTTCTTTTTTTTTTTTTTTTTTTTTCGGGAACAATCTCAGTTGGGCGGTTACTTTGTGGCCGACTATACATACATATATACATATATATATATATATATCACACGTACAGTTATTTACGTATAGCTTTTCCGTTGAAATTGCTTGCCGCATTTTGTGGCAAATCTTTCATCCCAAAGTTCACTTCCACATGTTGGATCATTTGCTAAGACATTGGGCTTACTTTTTAGCTTGCTTTATCACGACCAAGATTCTCAATAACTGTGACTAAAAATTTACGATTGAAATTAGCTGCACGAACTCAGTTAGTCAGGGGCATGTGGCTCTCTTTTTAAAGTTTTAATTTGGGAAAAAGCCACAGAATTTAAATCCAGTTAAATGTGTGATGGACTATATATTGTGATGCGTATGGGCGAAGAAAAATGCCAGACAAGCTATTATTGAAATGTCGTGAAGCGCTCCTGTCCTACGTATGGTTGTGTTTGGCATAAAATTTTTCTCTGAAAATCTCTATAAATCTCTGTTAATTTTATATCACATCAACTTTTTTCTTTCACTACATGCATTACAAACCCTCAATTTATCTCACTTTTTCTTACTCCAAACAAACCCATAGTTTGATCACGTGAGAGGAAGTGTGATAAATGATAAATTCAATAATATTTTTATATTACAATGCATTTTAAAGTTACGTAGACACCGAATTTTAATGAAATTCTAGGACTAAGTTTTGTTTGTGCGAGAGTAATTTCAGAATGAGTGATCTCTTATAAAGTTTTCGCATTGCACCTAACTTTGATCAAACCAAACTAAGCTTTTTCTCATTATGTAGGGTCGGCTATATAAATTTGACGACGCCAATCAAATCTATTTAGGATCATGTCCTCCGTTAATCTAATTTTGATCAAATCAAGCAATATTATATTGGTTGAGAATAGTGGTAAGATGAGTGATCCTTTGTGAGGTCTTGGCATTGCATAACTCTGGCCAATGTGAACAGTATTGTATT
Organism: Vitellaria paradoxa; assembly: GCA_019916065.1. Lineage (NCBI taxonomy): Eukaryota > Viridiplantae > Streptophyta > Magnoliopsida > Ericales > Sapotaceae > Vitellaria > Vitellaria paradoxa. The sequence continues at coordinate 36,723,341 of CM034243.1, forward strand.
GGGTAAGACAAGTATTAGGATTGGTGACCGTTGTGAAATCTTTGTGTTCAATTTAATTTAGCTCAAAACGGACAATATTGTATTGGAGAAAAATAATAGTAAGATGAGTGACCTTCTATGAATTTCTCATGTTGCACGTAACTCAATCTAAATTGAAAATATTGTAGTGGGTGAGTTTAGTATTAGAATAGGTAACTTTCTGTGATGTCGTTGCGTTTAACATAATTTATCCCAAAGCAAATAATATTATATTGAGAGACAATAGTTATGGGTGAACTTTTCTATAAAAATTTTGTTCTAGACTTAATTAATCAACTTAAAATGGATAATATTATGTTTGGTAAGAATAATATCAGAATAGGTGGCTCGCATTTAAATTGCACCCACCTTAGTTTAAAATAGATAATATTATAATGTGGTAAATGCATGTTGTGACAAAAAATTTCGTGAGTTTTATTTCTAACGTGGATGGCCTACCTTTGACTATACCTGAAAAGGGACCAGCCAAGGTGCTCGTAAGTAAGATAGAATACTTAAAACGTTGAAAAAAAAAAAAAACCTATGATTGAAACTTGCATTAGAAGTTATGTTAAATTGGATCTAGGCTTGAATTTCATGTTCGCTCACTTAAATTTTTTTTTTAACTATATTTTAAATTATATTTTTAGATAAAAATAATTTATGTGGCTTTTGAAGTTTTGAAAAAATTAAAAAAATAAAAAATTTATGTAAAAGTGACACGTGATGAAATTTAATAAAAAAGAAATTAAAATTTTTTTAAAATTTTAGAAAATTTGAAGTTTTGAACAAAGTTTTAGTACTAAATTAAAATTTTTTTTTTGTAAAAAAATATAAATAAAATGATATATAAATACATAAAATATTAAGAAAATATTTTTAATTACTCTGGGCTAGTCCCAAGCCAATTTTATAACCTCAAGCTCGATCCGTTTAATTAATTAACCAGGCCTAAAATCTATTTCAAATTCAAATTCACAAAAAAAAAAAAAAAAAAAAGTCCGCTAGACCAGATCAAGCGAGCCGTTATCACTTGCTCTGGGATGTTGCAGGTAACGCAAATGGGAGTTGGAACCCAATTTTGGATGTCAATTAATGTAATTACCTCACCAACTAAGAGCTATAAGTCTCTTGGGGGTTAACTCGAGTAACTCGTGAGTATGCTCCTTATAAAAATTATATGAGTTTAATTTTTAATTTAAACGAGATATGCTTAAGTGATTGCGTAAATCTCCTCAATTTATCTATCGATTACGTTGTTGAAAGTTACAATAAATCAGTCTGAGTTTCAAGTTAAAAAAAAAAACTATGAAACCATAATTTTTTATTTTCTCATGTATTAATACAGGATAAAATAAAGAATTATTTGCGAGTCAATGCATGTTTGAATGATCTAGATATACATACATGCATGTATATTACGCCTCTCATCTTATTAATTTCATTTACTAACAAGAACCCAACTTTGTAACCTCAAATACTTCAACTTACAATTATTTGAATACATGCCTTGAAAACGTATATTGACGAGGAATGTTTGAAAATGACATGCATATGTTAGCACAAAAGGATTTATGTTAAGTATATGCAACAATTTTAGAGAATTCTAATTCTGTTGCAATTCGTTATATTATTATCGGATCGGTTTAAGTATAAGACAAGTTAGACAATTATTCAAGGTCCCTTCTTATTATCTAATAAGAAGGCCCGAAATGTAAATATATATATATATATATATTTAATTATTTTAAATTTATTCTGTCCTTACCTTTAATTCATATCTTAATTTTAAATTTAATTATTTAAATTTATTCTCTCCTTACCATTAATTCATATCTTAATTTTAAAAGTTTTAGAAATTATCTTAATTTATAAAAATAATATCTAATAACCCATTTAATAAGAAGGTCCAAATTTAAATGTATATATGGGTTCCAATTGAAAATCCGCTCTGATACCAGATATAAGAAGAGAACAACGTATAATAGTAAGAGCCTTAACCTCAAAATTTTGATATTAAAATAAGAGAAATTCATCCTTTATATGGAATAACTAATTTCTCTCGTGAGTCGACGTGGGATAACTTTTAACATTATTACTTGATTATTGACGCAAAGATAACAGATGTCATCGAATGTATCCTTTCAGTTTTTTTAGATGATTATTGGTTTATATATTATCCTTCGCTTGCTAATATTGTACTTTGAGATTAAGAATACATTTTATGTTAACATAGCTTAAAGATGTGTCATTTCAGAACGGGCAAAGTGAACATTTTCAAGTTAGTGCATACTAATTAATTATATATATATATATACACACACGTACGTACGCGAATTTCCTCCAAATCACAAAAAAGGGTTCTGGACAAATGCACTTTATATCACGGGAAAGTAACGTCCCTACTCCTGTCTAATCAAACTTTGAGCCCAGTGATTAAAAACATTATAAATTAATTTTCATTAAAAAAATAAAGAAAAAGGCTAGAGGAGTGGAAGACATGATGTCCACTATGATTTTGTGTTTTATACATATAGGGTGTGTTTGGTGTGTGAAAAATATTAAAAAAATTTAAAAATAATTTATTTTTTTATTTTACTACATAAATTATAAATTTATATTTTACCTTATTTTTTATTACTTTAAATGCCTCGTAAAGTTTGTTTGGAGTGATAAACGCATCCATAGTTTCTCCACGGAGGCAGTGGAGCTAGGGAATGATTCTCATATATATATATATATATATATTATGTGTGTGTATATAATTACCATGAGTTGTGGAATGCTGCCTCAATCTTCCCAAAGATTGCCTGCATTAAGTGTCCTTATCAAATGGATACATCACTGGTGCCCAATGAAGCTTGATGGGAAATGAAGTGTTGTTTGTGTTTAAAAAGGACTTCAGATAAAAGCTCTTATTGGATCTTATTTTATTGGAAACTTGCAGTCACCAGAAGGCGAGGAGAACCCACAAAGCTTTCCATGTAGATAAAGCCCATGCCACACATTAATTAATTAATAAAAGGCATGATCAAATTAATTAACCTTACTGCTGCACTCCAATACTTCTGAGAAATTGGGAAATACATAAATAACATTAATCATGATCCATTATAAGCAATGGATTCACACAAAGATAGCAATGAAATGACATACGGGTCCATGCAAAAAGATTATGAATTTGTGTCCAGTGACCAAAATCTATTTTCTTACACCGACCTAATTTTTAATTTTTTTTATAAATGTGATTAAAACACCTAAGAATTATAATTTAAAAAAATTAAATTTCAGGAAAAAAAGACTAATAATGGTAAACTTTTGTGGTCCCCAACCTCAGTTTCTAAATGGTTGATCCAATGAAAATAGAGAGACCTGTTCGCCTGAAACACCAATGTGATGTCTGTCAAAGATTCTCCAACGATCAAATCAGTGAAAAGTCAGAAGATATTTCGGTAAAGTAGTGGCAGGGTAAGAATAACATACATGTGGTTTATTTTCCTATTTATAGGAATATTTTGCTAATTTCAAAGATGAAAACAAATCTAGATTCTTTACTAATTCACGGATTTCTACATTCAGATAAGGAAAAAATGCAAGATTTGTATCAATCATAAAATTTCTTATCTAAATTGATGATTTCGAATCTGCTACTATGGCATGAATTCCAGATCTAATCCTGGAAAACCTTACTTGCACGTCCAAGTCCAACTCAATACCTAACAGTCTGAATTGTAGAGATTGGCCTAGATCGATCTGACCTACACAGGTCAGCTAGTAAGATCAGCTCAGAAGGTCAGCTCGGCCACCTTTAAGGACTTATTTGACACCGATGAAGTATTTCTGTCATTTTAGCAAGACTCGAAAATCCCTCCTCATCAAAACCATACAAAACAAATAAACTAAAAAAAAAAAAAAATTACTTTTAGTACCAAATCAACCGTAGTGAAACAGCATCCTTCTTATAATTAAAGTATTCAAAACCTTTTACCTCTTTTTTTTTTTTTTTTTTTTCTAGCTCCTTATTGTAGTTGTCTCCTTTTCGAATCTGATTGATTGTAACATTTAGAACGGATTTAAGCTTCGCAGTGAAGTAGTTACTTTAATCTTGAATTTATTTATTTTTAAAGCGCATATTCACACTAGACACCTTTTCATTAACTTATTTAATTATTGTGCCTCAGTGCTTAAACTTTACTTAAGTACTTCCAAAGTGAGTATCTTTGCTTTTCTCTTTTGCTTATGACCCATCTTAATTTTGTAATGATTGCAGTGGTTTTAATATTCTTTCCATGGTACAATGTCACATACATTAAGATTACCTAATATATGTGAGTAATATAGTAATTAATTCTATGATGCTTTCGGCCTTAATTATTTCTAATCAAAGAAATTAGGAAAGATTGTCAACTTAACAACAAATTAGAGCGCCTTTTTATTTTGTTTAAAGTACTAATAAGCGCACGCGGGTCATGATTTTCTAGGCGTAATTATAGGCTTATTTACTAATCTTCTTGCATGTTACCGCAGGTTTTGTGGTATTATATATATATATATATATATAATATACGCTTGATTTGTTAGTGAAAGTTTTAGGTCATTTTATTGCAACTTAGCTAAAAAAAAAAAAATTTATAAGGACTGTTATCTTTGGTTGTTTAATTACGAGTTATTGATATGAGCAAGACTTTCACACAAAATTTATTTATACAAAACAACGATCAAGATTACGCTTGGTTTAGCTACAAAAAAATTAATTTTTAATTTTTGTATTTTTTTTTCATTTTATATGACCATTTTTTCTAACCAAAATTTAATTTACTTTTTAAAAGTCGTATCTTTTAAACGTGTTAATTATATATATAAAAAAATGTAAAAAATTCACTCAATTTAAAAAAAATCTATTCATTTAGATTAAAAAAGTAACGAAAAAGTTAATTCTTTTTAATTCTTTTTACCTTTTACTTAAACAGATGTAATTTATTTATTTATTTTTCTATAAATGCTATTTAATATGCTTAAAAAATAATTTAAAAAATACTTTTTTTAATTATACGAATAACAATAATCTTTGATCACATTTAATTATATTAAATGTTCTATCTTCAAAATGATCATGATGTTAGAAGTAAGAAATGTTGACTAGAAAAAAATAAAAAAAATAAAAACAAAAGTACCCAACGAAGCCATAAATCCAATGAGCAGGAATCTAAAAAAACCTTTTTGTATGATCATTTATTTCCTTGTCTAATCGATCATTAATACTTGGTGGATAATTAAGCTGGTATTAACAATTACTTAGTTCATAAGAACACCAGCTTTGTGCTGACCAGCAAAGTCGATGTTGGTTTCATCTATTTGGGGGCAAGTGATTACCAATTATTACCATGAATTTGTTTTGTTCTTTTTTGTGCATTTCACTAGCTAGCAAGAACTTTAATTAAAGTAATTGCAGTATATGTGTATGTATATATATATATATATATATAATAACATGCCAAGAGATTCTTAATTATTGCCCGTCTCAAAATCTTATCATATGAAATTAATTAGAAAGAGAGAAATGATTGATAAGGAACATGGAACATTAACATTATAGCACCAAATTTGTTATTTGGTGCCTTCTGTATGAGAATTTTGTGGGGTGGAGGCTATATCTTATGATATATATCGATCCACCTCATCTTTATGTGTTTTGATGAAGATTCTAAACATTATTGCCACATCTATCTTAGCCTGCTTTATATGCTTCAATATATGATGAAAAAACTGGTCTCTTCAAGGCCCTACCAGTCACTACCCAACATATCTAATGAAAGAAAATATCTCTTTATTGTAAGATCATAATAATTTCCGCTAGCTTAAATAAAACACTAAAAAATACTTTTAGCCCATGAAAAATTATAAAGTTTCACTAAATCATGCCATTTTGGATAACAATGAAGAAGAGAGCACCCTGTTGTGTAACCTATTAATTCGATTTAAAGTGGTCTATGCATACTTGAGATGTTTGTGAGAAGAGAACCTCAAGTTTAACTGTAAGAATTTTGACACATATTTGTCATACTAAGGTCCTGTTTGGTTTGTAATAATTTGATGAAAATCTCCAAAAATCTCTATAAATCTCTATTAACTTTATATCACATCAACTTTTTTCTATCACTGTATGCATTACGAACTCTCCGAAACCACAATTTATCTCATTTTTCTTACTCCAAACAACCCCTAAGGCGCCATCTAGTTTATTTTTTTTCTATTTTGTTTTTTTATTTTTTGTTTTTTATTTTTTATTTTAAACTTGTTTTCTATTTTATACTTTTGAAATAAAGAAAATAGGTTCAAACGTATTTGATCACTTATATTTTCAAAATCTGTTTTAGAAAATAGAAAATGAGTTACGCATGAAATGAAAAATGACAAAAAATTATTTTGATTGTTTTTAATTCAAATAAAGAAAATCTTAAAACAAAAAAAGAATATTTTCTACTTCCTTATTTTGAGATCTTTAAAATATAAAACAGAAAATAGTAAAATAAACCAAATGTTACTTAAGATTCTAACAAATTGACAAACGCTGGGGTGAAGGAAGATTTGGTTGGATAGTCCGGATGACTGGTATACACAATCCTATTTGTTGCAAAATTTTGTGTTAGGCTCCGTACTGATATCTTTTTGTAATTCCTGGGATTATTTATACAAGACTTTCAATATTCTTGAACAAAAAAGGGTAAAATCTTATAACTCTAACTCTACTCTTAAACATTTTTTGAATTACAATTCAAATCAACCAAATTTCATAAATTCAATTAAACAAGATAAAGCTAAAAATTTCACCTATACTATCAATATAATTAGTCCAAACATTTACATAACATCAATCATATTAAATTTGTATTCTTGTAGATTCTTTAATATCTTTTATGTGCAATCCACCATTATTACACATGATTGAATTCAGATTTCACAGCACAAACATTAATATTAATTAATGGGTAGCACGTGGTGCTCAGATCATTGTTTTCATCTCTATAACTTCATTGAAGACCAACTAATTTAAAGTTATTAGGATAAACAGCTAATTTAGAGAAGAAAAGTTGAAATGTGGATGAGACTTGCCACAGTAACCTCATTATATATCTAGGTATGTGTTATATAACAGATAGAGAGAGAGAGAGCCATACTTTGGGGACCCATGAACGAGGCCAGCTTTAGCTTCTTTTGAAGATTGCCCTACGCGGACTCAACAAAACCGGAAACTCAATAGGAGTGTGTGGGGCTGCTCCCCCCCCCCCCCTCTCTCCACAGGATATAAAGGCATACAGCTAGAGCTAGGAAACCACCTAGGCTATAGGCTAGACCTAGTTCCCGTTTGAGAGGAACAAGGAGTAAAATTTTATTTACTATGTTCAGTGTCATCTTTTTGACCTCATTCCTAATATGCATACTGTTTTATGCAGTTGTATATAGATTACGTCTATACACACACACACATTGACTTGTCTACTTCTATATATCAGAAGTAATTTCTTAATGTTGGAATTCTAGCATGTAAAGATTCTATTTTGTATTACTTCTAATTGATGTTGTTTTCTTGTCACTTTATTGAATGGCAAATCAAATATGTTCCTTTCAAATTTGTTCTCTTCAAACCTGACACAACATTTTACTGAATTTAAGATTTTCTTTTTTATGAAACAGCACAATTAGAATGTCAGAGTGCTACTTTGTTTCTCTCTTTTATTTTATTATTTTATTTTTTTAAAAATATAAATCAACCTAATTTGCTGAGGATGAAAAAGTTCAAATCAACAGAATTTGTGACTCCCTTGTGGTTTACATTATAATAACATAAATTAGTTCCCTATGTTTTAACATTTAGAAGAATTCCGTACATGTTGAAAACTTTTCCAAAATATTAGAATTCTGTGTACTGAACTGTATGCTCTGAAAATAATGTTAATATTTTTAGTGTTGGCACATACTATGGCAATAACATATAACACTAAATAAAATTTTAATTTAATAACCAATTGTTTCGTCACTAAAATTCATATTTCTTATAGTGGATCTACATGAGCATTAATTGTCACTTATTTGTTTTGTACTTAGGCCAATACTTATAAGTTGGTCTTCTAGGTTGTTTTTTCATTTTTCTTAGTTGCAAATTTGACTAAGGCCTTGTTTGGTCCACCAAAAGTACCGAAAAAATGAAAAAAGTGTAATGTATTGAATATTTTTTTGCGTTTGAAAGATTCACCAAAATTTATCAAAATTTTCGTTCGAATATTTGCTAAGTAAACGTTCCAACAGCTGTCATGTGAAAAGACTGAAACTCTATCAGTGGTCTTGTAATGAGAGTTGTTAGGCCAAAAAAGAAAACCGTTAGAATAAGTATTGTAGCATTCATTCCAACAAATTTCAAAGAAAAAAAACCTGACCTTTCTAGCGTAGGTCATTTGCGCATGAATCATGTAATTTGTACAATTTGAAAATTTTTGGTATCTTTTGGTCACTTTTGGTAAGTTTCGATTGCATCAATTAGGGCCTAAAATAACAATATTTATATAATTACAGTATTTTTTTCATAAATAAAAGTAATTAATACAATTATGAAAATACCGTCCTGTTTTCGTCAAAAGATAACATCTCACTATAAAATTAAAGTATTGTAAATGGACATGATTGACAAATTATATTATGATCGACTTGAATTATATTGGATGGTACATAAAAGTGAAGAGAGAGAGAGAGAGAGATGAATATAATGAGATGAATGAGTAGTTTTACGAGGAAAGTACAAATGAAACCCATTTTGAGTTAAATTAAGAGACAGTGAACTACACTGAGCAATATAAACTGATTATATATATATATATATATCTTTGTGTGTTTTGTTTGTTTGTTGGTAATGAAAGGAATCTAAGAAAGATACTGACCGAAGTCAAGTTTAAATATTTATCGGGATGGAATTATAATATTAAACTTTGATTAAAAAAAATTAATAGTCATTTTAATTTTCAATAAAGAGAGAATAATTACTTATAATTTAAAAATATTAATTATAAAATGTAAGAATAATTAATTTTGCTAATAGTAGAGATATCACTCGAGCGTCACACTAACACTATTACACGTGTCACAATACCCAACTAATAAAGAGTAGCACAAATTCTTTTATGTAAACATTGGGTACCTAGGAAAGGAAAATACAGTACCACAAGAGCATGTGTCTTTGGGGCTCAAAGTACATGCACGGTTACTTTTTGATCCAAATAATTAGGAAGTTTTCAAAAGACTTGATTAGTATTGCTTTAATATCAAGGAGAGAGAGGATTCCACACATGTACCTCTGGAAATTGTGGCTTAGAAAATTTGAGAAGCTTCTATCAAGAATGGGACATGGAGAAGGTGTCCAATTCAATCCCGTAAACATGGCCTAATCATTAAGCCAAACATGCACTTGAAGTTAAATAACTAAAATTGATGATCATAAATGAAGGGACGAAGGTTTAGCAAATAGTATATGAATGTGTATCTATATTATATGTATACAATGACAGAGATAAAAAATGTAGTGGGTAGAAATAAATAAGAAGAAATTTGAGTAAGAATAATAAAAAATTTTAATAAGAACAATACTCGAAAATATGTATAAATATATATATTTTTTAAATGAGTAAGGACAATTACCCTTACTCTGCCATAATCATTTTTGTCTATCTCCATCTCTCTCTACATATATGCACATGCATATGTGTATGTATGCATAACATGCATAGTTGCACAAAAATAGACTAGCAAATTATTGCCTTTTGCATGTGTTTTGACATGTTCAGTATCTTGCGTTGCATATTCTCTTTTTGGGTAACAATTCAGGGTTACCTACCAAAGGGAAGAAAACATATCCAGTGTCTTTTCATATATCCTTGACGATTTCCTTCCATGTTCGATGTTTTTCCTTGCCTACATGCTTCCATAGATTTGCAAACTCTTAGTTCAAAATAAAATAGGTCAATACACAGGATAATAAAGAAGGATTTTATGTATTGATCGATTCCAAAAAAAAAAAAAAAACATATAAGAGTTTTAGTGATAAAAAATTAATCACAATATAAAATATTACTGTCACATATATTATAAGTCGACTACTAAAACAGTTTGAGATAAAATCTTTGATTTTGCTATCTATTTTTGAGTAATAAATTAGTGTGGCCATTGAACAACTAAGAATATGGGATAAAAATAATTTATCATAGTATATTCAATGTATCATTGTATAGTGATTAGTTGTTTCATCACTAAAATCTATGTTTTTTTTGGTCGTTTGTGCGTAATAGTTCCCATATATGGAATGAATTTTACCTTACCTAGTAATTGCCATTCATCACTAAAATGTATGTTTCTTTGTGGGCACGTGTGTGTACAATGTTAGGGTTGGGCTCGAGTTAAACTGAGTTGATTACTTGAAATTGAATTGAGCTATTAATATTGGCTCAACATTATACGCAAATTTGAGTTTGGTTAATAAATAATTAAGAAAAAAATAACAAAAAGATTAAAATAAGACTGAATCAATTGAGTAGTCACCCATTTATTGGGTGATAAGACAAAAGTGGCATAACTCCTCCAATTATATACTATAAATCTCTTAGAAAATAGAAATTGCTAAAAATTTGCTTATATCCTATAAATAAATTGAAATATATATATTCAAGTATAGTAAGACTTTAAAGGTGATTCAAGAATGAAAAATCCAAGAAAGACACAATGGCTTGTGTCATCAAGCAGCATTCCTCGAATGAATGGAAATCTACAAAGATTTTGTTTATTTATTTTGAAAAAGGATAAAAATGTATAAACAGACGACAAAGATATTCAGTACAATCAATCAAAGATCATCAGAATAAGAATGGAAGACATGCAATAACGAGAAGATATGAGGCCCCATTCAAGCAAATAACGAAACAGAGGAAAGCTAAGCAGTTGGTAAGAAAATCTGTAAAGATCCAATCACCAGAAGAAGATAAAAGAGAGAGAAGAATAAACTGATGAATGCAAATAATTTGAGAGTCACTGAAATTTGCTCTCTGCAGCAAAACTGTGCAAAGCATATTACTCCTCACCTCCAATTTGTCCACAAATTAAGCCCCTCCCAGCTAGCTTCATTAACCAAAGGCCACTTTGAACCACTAAAATCAGATATTAGGTCTTCATGATCCGGCAGTCCATCAATTAATCTTACTAGGACCCCTTTGATTAACAAGAATTAATGTATATAAGCACTAAGAAAATTAAAGAAAATCAAAGCTAAACTTGACTTTTTGTGTATCATGCAGTTTATTAAGTGCGTTAAGAAATGGATCATAGTGCTTTGTTTGTGCTAACCTGCGATTCAGTGGATGCCTACAAGATCCAGTGAATGAAAGGCAATTAAGAACCGACAAAAACTCGAAACAAATGGCGTTAATGCTGTTGGATGCATTCCTTCTCAGCAAATGATTGGAGAATGGAGAGCATGCACTTGCGCGCCTTTGTAACTTCATTCCCCAAATAAGATAGTGGGATCCCATCTTTTACATATATATATATATATATATTTTCATTCCACCAAACATATCTTAATCTTTCTCATATCGGGTACTGTACTACAACTAACAGAGGTGGACTTGCTATAAATCTAAACGGGTTGTTGTAAATCTGAACTACGCAAGAAAAAAAGAAAGAAAGAAAAAAAAAATTCAACTAGAATCTAGATTTAACGTTACTCGGCAATGTTCTCACTTTTACCGCTACAGTGGAGCTTAAATTTTATTCAAGAATTTCAAGCATAGAGTTAAAAATTTGTTATTTTTCTCTTCAACAACAATAAAGAACATCTTGCAAATAATCTCTACACGCCCATCATATATGGGACTTTTAAATTATAAAATATATGTATATAATAATAATAAATAAATAAATAATCAAAACCGAGTCAAACTCTAGTATTAATTAATGTACATGTTTTGCCATTTCCAATTGCTAACTAAAGAGATCAGTGACGCATTAGACGGCCAATTAACTTAATTAACTTGCCGCCTCAAGTTTTTGTTTGCAATTGTTTGGTGGATTCAATTTAAGTCAAAATAATTTTGAAGTCTTCATTCAACACCTTGAATATATATGAGAATCAATGGAAGCGATAAATTAAGGGTCAACAACGTGGTGAACCATTAGAGAATCGAAGTACATGCATCTTCATGATAGCCAATTGGTTGAGATAATTAATACACCACGTAGACATCAGAGAAGGCCAATTTTGGCAGCTATATGTACATATATATATTATATATATTCCTCATTTGTAATATTATTTGTTTTATGGAAGCTGATGTACCACAAGTCTTTGTCTTTAGCCTACTCTACTTTTTTAGGGTACGTTTGGTATGGAGTTAAAAAGTAAATAAATGTTATTATGATAAATTTGATTTTCTTTAATTATACTAGACATACTTCTTAAAATATAAATGGGTTAATATTTTCTAAATGTTAATTTCTCATGAAATGGTAAAATATGTAAATATATATATATATATATAAGAGCAAAATGTTAACAATCACTAGTCTCATAATATTTATTTTAATAATTTTTAATTTCGTATATACCAAATGCACCCTCATCTTCATTTTGGGGGGTGAGTTGGCATGGATCACGAATGACCCACAACGATTAGTCCTACTTAGGGAAAAAAAAATCTCAAATAACCTTAAAACATATAATATCTTAGGAGACCCTAACGTTATGGTAGTTCACGTCACGCATGACCTAAAACCATAGTTCTAGTGCAGGAATTAATGTGGTAGCTGATTGGTTAAGTAATTAATCTGATTATTATAAGAGAGATAAAAAAACAAAAGTTTCTTTTAACTTGTTCTCCGTTGCCTAAAGCAAAGGTAATTTAGCACTCAATTTTTAATTTTCCAAACAATTTTGCATGCAACCCTTTTCCCTCTTTAATTATAATAACCCAATTTGATTGATAGCACATGTTTTGAAGAGAGAGAGAGAGAGAGAGAGAGAGAGAGAAAAGGCATTTCATGCATGGAGATATCTAGCTTCTAAACTCAAAAGATACGAAGAGTCCGTAACCACTAAACTCAAAATACTTAATTGGAATAAATTTTTTAAGGATAATGGAATTAAATTAAAATGTTGGGTTATTTTTTTTAACTTGTAAGAGGGCTATATTGCTACAACATGGAATTCTTTGAGGAGCTTTTCTTTAATTAATGAAATGTTTAGTGTAACAGATTTAGGCATATTATTTATGTTCATCAAAGAAATTGCAAAAATAAAAATAAAAATAAGATAACCCCCCAAAAAAGCCGACTTTCTTCACCTGTACATCAATTTTTTTTTATTTTTTATTTTTAAGAATTTTTTCATTTGTTTTTTAAATGTAACTAAATGCATAAAAACTATCCAAAAAATCGAACTTTAATCAAAATATATAAAACAAAAAAAATTATTTAGTCAGACTTTAGGTTTAATATTCTCGAATAATCACCACTTGGTCCCCTTAGAATGATCACATTAATTGACCTAAATTAACAAAAAAAAATGTGAATATTTCATTCTAAAGTAGGGGAATAATTTCATTCCCGACCCAAAATATACAAGTTTAAATCTCAACTGATCTCACCATGAGAAAGAAATTGGGTGGCTCCTATGGACTTGTTTGGAGTAAGAAAAATTGAGATAAATTAGAATTCGTAATGCGTACAGTGAAAAAAAAAAGTTGATGTAATATAAAGTTAACAGAGATTTATAGAGTTTTTTGTTATTTTTTAACAAACCAAACAAGGCCTATATATATGTATATGTATATATATATTCTTCTACTCTACTAGAATCCAAAATTTCGGGTTTCATTCATAAACCTCGTTATGTCCCACAAATTTTATGTTTAATTAATTAATGATTGTCACCAAAGAGACTTCGGTATTTTGAGAAATCCTAAATGAGCATGATATTTTTTTATGTTTTACATTAATTATTCCCAGGGGCAGACTGGGATTAGGGCGGCTTTAAAAATAAGCTTTCTTTTGCTAAAATAATGTATAAAAAATTATTTTAAATAAATTAGATTAAATGCAATTTCAAACTAAACTAAACTAAAATAAAATAACTTATCAATATTTTATGTTTAAGATTCGCTCGTTTCTCTGCACCTAATGTGGTTGTTGAAAAAAAAAAAAAACTCTATAATTTTCTCCATAAATCTAATTAAGAATTTGGTATACAATTCATTGGGTTTTGTCGAGCCTTTTACCAGAGAAGGCGCTAGCTAGCTAGCATATAGGGGTGGTAAATCCCCACAGTGGGGCACTAGTCCTAAATATCTAAGGTCCCTTCTTTTTTTTTTTTTTTTTCCTTCAGAAGCAAAACAATTATGACCCTTAAAATTTTTGGAAGAAAAGTTAGTTCCCCACAAAAAATTGAAGGGCCAAATGATTGATTTAGGTACAAAAGCTGTGGTTGATTAGTCTCTCCCAACCCTATATACACCCTTTCAAAACATTTGAACTTCTTGTACCAAATCTGATGAGGCGCCATTCCCTAATTTGGCTTTAGATTTTTGTTTTGCTTTTTCGGTCAACTTTTCCTTGGATTGCCTTCAAGTTCAAGGTAATTACAGAGGATATATTTGATTACGGGCAGTGCGGTTAAATTGTTAATCCTTGAGTTATCATTATTATTATTATTATTATTATTATATCGGTCGGATCATACATCCCTCAACATGGAGATATACAAATATTTTCATTGCCGAATTTGTTATTAGTAAAATTTAAATATTCAAAATTATTTTGTGAAATTTAAATCATATATTTTATTTCATTTCATATCTCAATAATCAAACATAAAAAATTAATTCCATATAAAAATTAATTTTTTATTATATTTAATATTAGAGGTGTGTATGAATCGAATTGGATTCTCACATTAGTTATATAAGGAGGCTCAAGGCCCGATATTTGAAAGAAGAGATGGTTGGTATTATGACATCGATTGTGGAATGGGATGGCTATCAGTATATAAGTGTTAGAGAAAATCTAACCCTATTAGGTAACTTTTAGGAGTGAGAGAAGTCTAAGATCACCCAACAGATTGATTCAGCTCAGATTTATATTTAACTCAGGATTAAATCAAAAAATCCATTTTGATATAAACCCAAATCCCCAAACCATCTTGAACCAATGGAGTTGAATTGATTTAAATTTCAAATTGTTGATTTTTTTTTTCAGATACGTTCTTATTTAATATTATTCATTATCTCACACTATTACTTAAATTTTTTTTTTTTTTTGGGATATTTTATCCCCCCAATCGAGCACGGATAAAGTGAAGTGCAATTGGGACTCCACCCCAACCCAAGTCTGGTATGGTCCAACCAATTGCCAACCATGACCAGCACTTTATCCGATGAGGATCACAGCATCTAAGAACCTAATTAACCTAATAATTAAACTACACTTAGAAAAATGTTATTTCATTTTAAAGTTTGACAAGAAAAAAATTTAGCAGATGGTAACAATCTTATAAATAATTTGTATTTCAATAAAATTTTTATTTCAAAGTAATAAATACATAGTTAGGTTAAACTAATAGGTCTACAATTAGCCAAATCATTTATGATATTATTTTTCTTATTGTTCTTTGTGCTTATATTGCATTATCTCTAGACTTCAACATAAAAAAAAAAAGTTTGGTTATTATTATTATTTTTTTAGTTAATTGTATTTTTTTCTTTTAGTATTTTTAATACATGTTATTCATATTTCAAATAAATGATTAGAAATAAAAAAAAAACTATTCAACTATTAAAATTGTTGCCAAACAATGTCTTATACTAATTAAGATTTAATTCAAGATTTTCCCAAAGAAGAAAATTCCGTTTTGTGACACAGTGATTTCCACAGGATGGGTTTGCTTTAATATTGATTGTTGTAGTCGGTTAATGCCTAAAATAATTTCCCTATGTGCATATATAGAAATATATAGAGACCCACCAATATGTGTGTATGTATATATATATATATATATATATGTATGTCCCACTTCCATTACTCCCCTTGTACCCCCACTTGGCCTTTCATGATATAGAGACTTCGTTTGGCGCACCAAAAAGTAAGAAAAAAGATAAAATGTAATTTGAGAAAATTTTTTATGTTTGGTGCACACTGCTCAAACTGTATTTTTTAGAGATGAATAGTAAAATTTCGTTCCAACAGATCGGATTTTCATTTGAACGGATTTAAAATTTTAGGCAGTCATGATTTCTTTACATTACAATTCGTTCAAATGGTTTCTACAATTCATTTGTACGAAATTTATTCGTGCGATTAAATTGGAACGGTTTTTACAATCCGTTAGAACAATTTTAAAAACGCCACAAAAAATAGTCAAAGTGGATGTCATTTGGTAACTTAGGAGTTCATAGTAACAATGGCAAAAAAAATTTTACTATTTGATTAATCGAATTCTAGTTATTAACTTTTTTTTAAAAAGATATTGAACTTTTTTAAATTTTTAAAAGATTGAAGTATGTAAAATTTTATAAAAATTTTCAAAAATTTTCATCGATTTTCAGAGATTTTTTTGTATACCAAACGCACAGTAGAGTTTTGAGTAATCATGTAGTCAATAAACGCCCAGGAACAAAAGGAATGTATTTATATACATTCAAATAAAAGTGTATATATATAACTACATGGACATATCGCTATTACTATCACCCCTCCCCTCTCTCTCTCTCTCTCTCTCTCTCTCTCTCTCGCGTTGTGCTGAATGAATGCTGATTAAGCCCCGTAGCCTTCGCGTCCTCGATCCTTCCGGTTCCGGTTATTCCTCCATTGAACAATTACATAGTTTCTCACTAGTGGATAAGAACCTCTCTCGATCCGCTCCAACGATCAAGGAATTCACATCAACTCCTGGTTTCATCTCTCTCTCTCTCTCTTCTAGAGAGAGAAACCACCTTGATCCTCTTTTCCAAATCAAAACCTCCTCCTTTTCCTTGGTTTGAGCTCTTCCTCATGAATTCAATCCAAAAATCAAATTTTCAGTTATATATACGTATATATTAACTGTTTCTTTCCCCCCCCCCATAAACTGTATTAGTACTACTTGCACTGCTGATGGACTATTTAAGGGAGATAGAAGGGAAAAGAGTTCATGATCATCGTTGTCGTAGTTCGAACGACGATAAGTCGCCGACGACGACGGCGGTGAGGTCTCCGAGATGCGTGTACGTTCCCGGTCCGGTGATAGTCGGCGCCGGACCGTCAGGGTTGGCGGTAGCGGCGTGTCTGAAGGAAAGAGGTGTTCCAAGTGTAGTTCTAGAGAGATCCAACTGCATAGCCTCTTTGTGGCAGCTCAAGACTTACGACCGCCTCAGGCTACACTTGCCGAAGCAATTCTGCGAATTACCACTAATGCCCTTCCCGGTAGATTTCCCAAATTACCCCTCGAAGCAACAGTTCATCCGGTACTTGGTGGAGTACGCGGAGGCGTTCGGAATTCGGCCGGTGTACAACGCGACGGTGGCGAGTGCGGATTTCGACCGGAGCGTGGGGTTTTGGCGCGTCAGGAGTGCGGGGATGAACGAGGGGGAGGAGACGGAATACGTGTGCCGGTGGTTGGTGGCGGCGACCGGGGAAAATGCGGAGGCAGTGGTGCCGGAGATTGAAGGGAGGGAGGAGTTTGGAGGGCCGATACTGCACACGAGTGCGTACAAGAGCGGTGGGGCGTTTGGAGGGAAGAGAGTTTTGGTGGTTGGTTCTGGGAATTCGGGAATGGAGGTCTGTTTGGATCTCTGCAACCATAATGCTAGCCCTTCCCTTGTGGTCCGAGACACAGTGAGTACCATAAACTTTAATATTAATTCCACTTCTTCTTCTGATTTTCTTTTTTACTTTTTGATCTCCTTTTCTAGAAATAAGCAACAATCAGATTTAAAAAAAAAAAAAAAAGCCTAAAAGTAATGTTTTTAGTGATTTTGAAAGTTATTCTTCTACATTTTTTTGTATTTAATTAATTTTTTATTCTTTTTTAATTCAAATTTTAAATGTAATCACTAAATTTATTCTTTAATTACGAATTAGTTTTCAGCATACCCAATCTAAAAACTGTTGTTTCTTTGGTTTTTTTTTTTTAAGTAATTAAAAAATTTTAATAAAGGCTTTTTTTCTGGTGGGGCGGGGGTGGGGGTGGGGGCGGGGGAGAGTGTGGGTGTTGTAGATTTGATTGACACCCATTTTCCCTCTGGCAGTTTTGTGAAAATTCTTTTTTTTTTTCTTCCCATAATTTTTTGGCAACTGTCCGTGTGCTAGTGTTTTTTTTGGGCAACTGTCAGTGTGTTTATTCGAAGTTGATCATCACAACCTATGAGACATTATGAGAGAATAATAATAATAATAATAGACTTTGATACACTTCACTTTCTAGGGATTCTCAAAGCATGCGCAACATTAGCCAGCCAACGTAGGATTTTCATTTCACAATCACACGTATATGACATGATTGTGCTTTTTTCCCCCACACCTCTCTCTCACTTGTCTCCCTGTAAAGTTCCAGTGATGGCCTGGAAGCAATTCCAGCATTGGGCAAGAGAGGGGTCTCACACAGCACTAACACCCATCAAGCTCGTCCTTTTTTCTCTCTCCCTCTCTCTCTCTCTCTCTGTCTCTCTCTCTATATATATATATATTATTATTTTAAAAGTTATAATCTCTCAAATTTTGTATAATTCTGATAAATTTACATCAAAATCTTGAATATAATTCTCAGTTAGGGTCGCAAGAATTAATCGAAATGGAATAATCCAACGAATTTTTACCGCTTTATAAAATAGTCATATATGTCTCTGTGCGACCTTTTCAATTTGTGTATCTGTTAATTGTTGATGACAACGATGAGATGATTATTAACTAGGTACATATATTACCGAGAGAGATGTTGGGAAGATCAACATTCGGGCTGTCGATGTGGTTGCTGCGGTGGCTGCCCATGGGGCTGGTGGATCGGTTTCTACTGATAGTGTCGCGCATCTTGCTCGGAGACACCGCCAGATTTGGGCTGGACCGCCCCCAGTTGGGTCCCCTCCAACTCAAGAACTTGTCCGGAAAGACCCCCGTCCTCGACATCGGAACCCTTGCCAAGATTAAGACTGGTGACATCAAGGTACCCCTCTCACTTCTCTGGACTTTTAATTTCAAATTCACTTTCCAGCTTCATATATATATATAAATCGGCCCCATGACATCTTTTCTTCAATATTACGTATATATGATTGCTAGCTAGACCAATTCAGCTATGTGTTATTTAGGTTTCGTTTGAAGTGATAAAAAATGATATATAATGAAATAATTTATGTATCATAATTCATGTAATGTTACAAAAGTGAATAATTTTAAAAAAATTTAAAGATTTTTAAAATGTTAAATAGTTTTTAACAAATTAACTACACTCTTAATTTGTCAATATTTCTAATTCAATTAAATTTTATTTCCGGTAAAAAAAAAAGAGGGATATATTATCTAGCTAATTAGAACTTGGATTGAGACCATAAGCTATATAATTAAAATTTTAAATCAAAATTATCAGAGTTTATGTTATGGGTAAAAAAATTTCTCAAAGTGTAAAGAATAATGCAATTACATAATTATGCTCATAAATATGTCACATCATATTAAAAATAATTTTTTGATAAGTATTTTTTTTTTTTTTTGGATAAAATAACATTACCCTTAAAAATAAATAACTTTTTTTTAAAAGTATTAAAAAAAAGTTATAACAATTATATTACTACCATATTATTTTCACACATATTTCTGGTTAAAATTCTGGCATACTATCTTTGTCTTATTAATAAAGTCGTTCGCCAATTTTCTTTGCAATGGTTGAAAAATCTTTTTTGTTTACTTTTTGCATCCTTTATATTATTTATTTATTTGGTCAAGGAATGATTCTCAAAGATCTTTGTTTTTTGTCGATATTGGTGTAGGTATGTCCGGGCATCAGAGACTAACACGTCATGCTGCTGATTTGTCAATGGAAGAAAGCAAAATTTTGACGCAATTATCCTAGCAACTCGGCTACAAAAGCAACGTACCGCCTCCTGGCTGAAGGTACTACTGCCCTTTCATCTTGCCTCCCTTCTCTTTTCTCCCGATTTCTTTTTTTCTCGAGATTGTAATATGGGTGTATTTGTTTAAAATAATTTTGGATAAAAATAAACTAATTAAAAACTTTTTATGTATTTAATAAAATTTGATAAAAAAAATATATATAAAAGAATTACTAAGAATTATTAAAGGTGCGTTTACACTACAAAAATTGAAATAAATGTAGTTTGAGTTATTTTTAAGTATTGAGTGTAAACTGCAATCACAAACATAGATATTAATAGATAGTTTTAACTTTTTGTTAAAAGTCTTTGAAATTTGTAAAAATGTTATTGAAGATTTGTAGAAATTTATTGGAATTTGAATTTATAGATAAGCACGTTGTTAGTAGGTGAAAAAATTTTTGTAAAAATTATAGAGTTTTTGAGGTATTTTTTGGTGTTCTAAGTAGCCAAATAATTTTAAAAATTACATTTTTTTTCAACCAAACAACTTTATCTATTTATTCTAATAGTAAAAGCTATGTAAACTCTCACAAGTAATTCAAAAGACTGAAAAAGGAAAAAGATATGGTGCTTGAATTGTATGTATTTGTATGTTATGCAGGAGAGAGAGATGTTTTCGGAGAAGATGGGTTAGCCAGGAGGCCATTTCCGAATGGTTGGAAAGGTGAATGCGGACTATACGCGGTGGGGTTTACCAAACGAGGCTTGCTCGGCGCATCAATGGACGCTAAGCGGATCGCGGAAGACATCGGAACGGTGTTGGAAAGACGAGTCGAAAGCCCTAACGGCCATTCCGCGCTCCCTTTCGACGCAATCGTGATTTTGTTTGTTTGTTTGATTCCCCCCCAAATGTAGGAGAGCAGCTCCGGTTTGAAATTTGAGAGAAACTGAGAGTGTATAGAATGAAGAAGATGGAGGATTTTGGTGGTGGTGGAGGTACGTACCAACTGATCGGTTGCTTTGAAATGAATTCGGACGAGGGCCCCAACTCTTGAATCCGTGCATCCCTCCTTCCTTGTCCTTGGGTCAAAAAAACAAACTGATCCAAGGGTGGAAAAAGGGTGAACCGTGGAGCAGGCACTCCTATCCAATGAATTCTCTCTCTTCTTTTCGTTCCACACCAAGCCATGTGATGGAAGGAGGAATTCATATATCTTGTACATTGGCAATTTTTCTCTAATTATTAGGTATGATTTTTTTTTGAAGGGAGAGAGAGAAGAAAAAAATAAAAAAAAGGAAAAAGAGATAGGCTTTTGCCTTTTTTTTTTTTTTTTTCGTTTTTGTTGGGATGGGTGGGCGTGAGAGAAAGGTGCTAGGGGTGTTTGGGATTGGCTTTGAATATTGACATGATTATCATTAATTAAAGATTTGGGGCAATCACAGCAAGCTAGGGCAGTTAGGAGGCATGGCGTCCACGAGGGAAGGGGGCTGCAAGCGCGGTTGACCGCCGTCACTGCAGTCGTCCTAAAATGACATTGTTTGTTCATTTTTCAATTAAAACGATACCGTTTCACTTAAATTATTATATTTTAAATATAAATCAATATATTAGAATATGAATTGATACATTTAAATATGATAATTTAATTATAACGGTGTCTTTTCGATGAAAAATAAACAAAGACGATAATATTTTAAGGCGACTGCGACGGTTACAATTAACCCCCGACAATAGTCGTGGCATTCACTGGGTGAGTGGATTTTGGGTTCAGAGAGAGTATTTAACACTCTGATGTGCTCCTTAGTGTTAGTTCTTTATTTTTATTTATTTATTTATTTATTTATTATTTGTATGGTTCAAAACTCTCCATTTAGGAGGATTTGATTTTTGGGGTTTGCTGGGTTTTGTATGGAGGATTTTTTTTTTTTTTTTTAATTTGGAGTATGTATGTAAAAGGTTTGTATGGAGGAAATTAACTTTGAAGGGACAGAGACTTCTAACTAAAATTTTTGATAGTGAATTAGTACTAATCTTCTTTCATGTATATGATTTTTTAAGAATTATGACATATCTGAAAGTACAGTTGTTGGAATTCCAGGTGGAAGCTAGGTCCACCCGTTTCATTGTGTCCCCCGAATTAATAAATATGACCATTTTTGGATTGGCCGAAACCAATTAATCTACTTTTATAACAACCAGAATTTCTTCTGGTTGAGATCATTTAATTTTGAAGGACTTCTTGCTCGGTTAATTAATTGAGTAAATTTTCTCTTGTTTTGTAAATCCATGCACTTTATGGGAAATTAACGAAAAACGATAAAAAAACCAACGGAAAAATATAATTTGATAACGTTTTTTTGCAATTAACAAGTAATGATTAAACCACATTTTTTCAGAAAAGAATAGTATAATTTTTTTATTTTTGCATTAGAATGTTAAAAATAGAAACTATTCCAACAGATTTTGGTTCCGTTCAACGAATCCATGTCAGAATGTTTTGAAAGTTGTTGAACTTTTTGACTTTTGCGTGAGAATGTTAAAGAGAGAAACCGTTTCAAATTGATTTTTCAACCCCATTTTAACGGATTTATGTCAAATTTTTTTGAAAGTTGTTGGAAAAATTTTTAGAATTTATACAAAAATTATTGAAATTTGTGAAATTATTTGTAAAAAATTTATTGAAGTTTGTAAAAAATTGTTGAAATATATAGATATATATATATAAATTTATAGAAATTTCATAAAGCTACGAAAATGCAAAATGTTTTAGAGAGTTTCAAAAATTTTTAAATTCTTTTTCAAATCTTCACCGTGCCAAACAGACCCTTATTGTAATTCCTAAAAATTACTGAATTTGTTAAATAAGTACTTTCAATCCTATCCAGGAATTTTGCTTAGAATTCAAATTATATTATTTTTTAAGCCCATTTAAATTTCTATTTATATTATACTTAATGTTAAAGCCCAATTTTGGGGAGGACAACTTTGAAATTTTTTAATTCACCGTATGTATTCTCTCTGCGCGTCCCTGGTCTGTCAATAGCCAAAATGTACCGGTAACTAAAATAATTTGCTTTTTTTGTTACGTGTGTTTTTGTAGTTATATAGCATTTATCTCTTTATTATATTTGATTATTTTAAACCTTAATTTATTTTCATCTTTCAAATGCAAAGAAAGGACGACTCTTTAATCTGTAACTCCACAAACTGTGTCCTTTACGTCATTTTCTTATTCCATCAATTGTACAGGTCAAGGGCACGAGGTCAGATCATTAAATTAAAATTTAACGGTGGTACAGATGTATTTAAATTTTTTAAATTCAACGGTCTCTGATTGTATTATTATAAATTGACATTAAAATAATGTCAGTCTCTCCTTTTTATAACACTCTTGACCGATTTAGGACTTATCATGCGCATGTATTGATGACTACCAAAATCATAGAGCATGAACTAATAACTTTCCATCCTCTTCAAGCGTCATTAATTTCATATAATTTATAGAGAGTATATGTTTTAATTCATTTAATAAAAATATATATTAAAATTTTATATTTTATTTCTTTCATTTCTTTATATTTTAATTTTTTTTTCCTCTCTTTCTTTCATTCCTTATTAAATTCTCAATCTAAACACACTTTTTGGAGGCGAAAAGCAAAATGATTCTATATCTTACCCGTGGCCTACCCGACGAGGAGCTTGCATTTTCCCCCTTGCTTTAGGGATCATGGGCATTGGTTTAGGGATCATGGGCAACACTCGAGCACACATGGAAGGCCATGCCTCTTTTCCTTCTAGGGGGTAGCTTGAAAAAGAAAAGCAAAAGAGATCGTGCATTGAATCTCTAAACCCTACCCCTAATTAGGAAACCAATCATATGAAAGTCAATTTCCCTTAACTAATTCTTTTGGCCATATTGAAGTGACCAATTTTTTAGTCAAAAGTCATTTCAGTGTTGGGACAGAATTATACACGACCCACAGAAACCATTAAAATACAGAGGGAAATGTAAGGGGAACTATGTATACATATATATTGTGTTTCACGTTGGAAAGCATGCAACTGCTGCTAATTAATTTCACACTACAAACCTGAAAAAAAAAAAAAAAGAAAGGAAGTAGAGTTTTCATGTTGAATATATATATTGATTAATTACTTTTTAAATATAAATATAAAAAAAACTAAGTAATTAAGGAGATTTTCTAGTAAATCAACTTGAGTAAAAAATTTTGCTTGATTAGTATCATATGCACCGATCTCTCAACACATATAATAGAAAATCACAAACTTGTACAACAACGAGGTTTTGAACCCATACCCACAATCAATAATTTGTTATGATTTAATAAGCTAATGGGGATTTGTTCTACCAACCTTAGGACGTTTATTGCACTCAAAAGGATGCGAATTTTTTAACTACAGGTTCTAGTCAATATTGTGCCAATTGAGCTAACACAACCAGCTAATATAAGACAAATAAATAAGATTACGTAAGACATTTCTAATAATAATTTATATATTAGTGGTGCAACTAATTCCTAAAGCATTAAAACCAAATCTTTTAAAGATTTTCAAATAACTATTTTGTGGATGGTAATACAAAGAAATACAAATAACTATTTTTTAACATAATTTAAAATTTCTAATAGTTTATTATATTAAATTATTCAAATTCACGATAAAATTAATATCTCTAAAAATAATTTTGAAAATTTTTTAATTCTTATCTAAAATTTTTTTAATTTAATTTATTATAAACCACCTAATTTTGAACAGACAGTTGACAACCCTAAAATTATAAAGAAGACATTGAGAGTGATCCTAATCTCTTCTCATTTACCATTTTCTTTTGGGGTACAAGTATTTATATATAATACGGTAGAGGGTGGTCCTTGTGTGAGCGTATATGATCCACAAGCTTATGATAGGAATTAAACAACTTTCCGCTTGTGTACATGGACCATTCAATTTGATGGGGATGAAGGCTTTTATTGAGTGTGGTCCAAAAATTGATTATCCTAGCGGTTTGATTGATATATCTAATTCCTCTCTCTCTCTCTCTCTCTCTCTCTCTCTCTCTCTCTCTCTCTCTCTTCTCTCCATATATATATATATATACACACACTAGCAGTTGTCAGCCTAAAGACACAAAAATATGATTTGATATATAAATAGCTTAAATTTAAATTTATAAATCAAACCTACATAAAAAAGTATAAAACTAAACTATAAAAATAAAAATTACTAATCAAAGAGATTAAGGTATTCATAATAAAGGTCTAAAATTTTATTATTTATTAAAAATATTATTACATTTTTTAAAATATTAATTTAAAATTTTTTTTATATATTAATTAAAATATTATCACATTTTTTAAAATATTAATTGAAAATATTTTTTGTAAAAAGTATTCAAAAAAATATGAGAAGAGTGATAGAAAAAATAATAATCCTGTGACCAATAAGTAAATCAACAGTTGAAAATATTTCAAATTTAAAGAGTGTAAAAGTATATGTATTTAAAATTTAAGTTTAAAATATATTAAAATTAAAATTTTATTTTAATTTTTTATTTTTAATAAAATTATAAAGAAAAATTTTATTTTAATTTTTTATTTTTAATAAAATTATAAAGAAAATTAAATTTTAAATATATTTTTTTAAAAATAAAAAATTTTAGTTAACTTCGTCTAATAGGCATCCATACAAATAATCTTAACCATTGAGTAAATCCAACAGTTAAAAATATCTCAAATTTAAATTTTTTTTAAATATTTTATATATTTAGATTAAAAATATTATCACATTTTCTAAAATATTAATTTTAAATATTTTGTATAAAAAGTTCAAAAAATATGAGAAGAGTGAGAAAAAAAGAAAAATGATTCTGACCATTGAATAAATTTAACAGTTAAAAATA
Organism: Vitellaria paradoxa; assembly: GCA_019916065.1. NCBI lineage: Eukaryota > Viridiplantae > Streptophyta > Magnoliopsida > Ericales > Sapotaceae > Vitellaria > Vitellaria paradoxa. Next base: position 36,749,391 of record CM034243.1, read on the forward strand.
TCTTAAATTCAAAAATTCAACCTTTCTTATTATATAAATGATACAAAGAGTATAAAAGTGTATGTATTTAAAATTTAAGAATTTAAATTTTATGCATATGAAAATTGAAATTTTAATTTAAATGTTTATTTTTAATAAAGTTTAAAGAAAATTAAAATTTAAATATATTTAAAAAAAATTAGTTGACTTTGTCTAATAAGTATCTATACATTGTTTAATGTATAATTTTATTATTTATGACAAATATTATCACATTTTTTAAAATATTAATTTAAAAACTTTATATATAAAAAGTATTAAAAAAGTATGCAAGAAGAGTGAAAGATTATACTTTCATGTGATGTGACCGAAAAAATAATTAAAGTGAAGAAAGAAAAAAGTAATCATGATCATTAAATAAATTTAATAGTTAAAAATATATAAATGTCAAATTAATAAGATATCTGTTATATAAATACACATATCATTTATAGATAATATAAATAAAAAAAGTTGTGGTATGCGACAAAACTTTAATGATGTAGGATAAATTTTTAAAAATAATTAATTTTTTATTTATTTAAAAATAATTAATTTTTTATTTAAAAAAATATAATTTATATAATTTTACAAAATAAAATATATATACATACATACACATAGATGGTTTGAATTTCAAAACCCCCTGGGGGCCTCGCCATCCCTCGGGCGCCCCCCGCCCCTCCACCCAAAACCCCGAGCGTTCCACTTAGACAAATATCCTTGCCACGTAGGACAAATGCCCAATCAAGCCAGTCAAATTTGGCACCGTTTGGTTTGTAAAAAAAAAAAAATTTATAAATCTCTGTTAATTTTATATCACATCAACTTTTTTCTTTCACTGCATGTATTATGAACTCTCAATTTATCTCACTTCAAACAAACACTTTGTTATATAGATTAAATAAAAATTTAAATAAGATTAAAGTTTAAATATATTTTTTAAATAAAAATTGAATTGATTTTGTCTAATAGGTATTTATATATTATTTAATAAATGTATACAATTTTATTATTTATTATAAATATTATTAAAATTTTCAAAACATTAATTTAAAATTTTTATATATAAAAATTATTTAAAAATATATTGGAATAGTGAAAGATTATATTTTCATGTGATTTGACTAGAGAGATAACCAAAGTGAAGAGAAAAATAAGTAATCCTTGTCACTAAGTAAATTCAACAATTGAAAAAATCTCAAATTTAAAATTTAAAATTCCTTTATTATATAAATGACACAAAGAATATATAAAAGTGTATGTATTTAAAATTTAAGTTTTAAGTAAAATTTTATTTTTAATAAAAGTTTAAAGAAAATTAAAGTTTAAATAAATTTTTTAATAAAAAAATTTAGATGACTTTATCTAATAGGTATCCATACATTATTTAATAAATGTGTATAATTTTATTATTTATTGCAAATATTACCAAATTTTTTAAAATATTAATTTAAAATTTAAAAAATATATGAGAAGAGTGAGATATTATATTTTCATGTGATGCGACCAAAAAGGCAACCAAAGTATAGAAGGAAGGAAGTAATCCTGACCATTGAATAAATGTAATGGTTAAAAATAAACAAATCTCAAATCAATGAGTTATATTATTACATAGATACACATGACATTTATAGATAATATAGATAAAAGAAAAAATTGTAACAGTTAAGACTGTCAATCCGTATTCATTAATTTGAGTTTCACATAGATTAATTGTTATTGATCTAATAGTGGCGAAACTTTGATAACATATGACAAAATATCAAAAAAATAATTAATACTTTATTTATTTTAAATATAAAAATATAATAAAGTTTGAATTTTAAATTTTAAAAATTAAAAAAAATCAAAATTTAAAAGATCAAGTTTAGACGCTCTTGAAACACTCCCCCGCCAGGTAAATTTCTAAATTTAAAATATAATAAGTTATATTATTACATAAATACACGTGACATTTGTAGATAATATAGATAGAAAGAAAAAATTGTAACAGTCAAGACTGTCAATCCGTATTCATTAATTTGAGTTTCACATAAATTAATTGTTATTGATCTAATTGTGGCGAAACTTTGATTACATAAGACAAAATGTTAAAAAAATAATTAATACTTTATTTATTTTAAATATAAACATATGATAAGGTTTGAATTTTAAATTTCAAAAATTAAAAAAAATCAAAATTTAAAAGATCAAGTTTAGACACTCTTGAAACACTCCCAGCCACGTAAATTTCCAAATTTAAAATATAGGCTTTTCAACCAGCAATTAAAGTCAATCCTTCCCTCTCTCTCCAATATCACATGGGACAAATGTCCTATCAATGTAAGCGATATTGTAATATAAATATTAATTTGTGTAGTATAATATACACGTAAAAAATATTAAAAAATATAAAAAGAGTGTAAGAAGAAGAAAAATAATTTTAACAATTGAGCAAATCTAACTGTTAAAAATATTATCATATTTTTTAAATATTAATTTTTATAAACATTTTATATGTTTATTAAAAATATTATCACATCTTTAAAATATTAATTTATATAATATAATATACGTATAGATATCCATATATATAAGGTTTAAATTTCAAAACCCAACTCTGCCCTCAGTCCAAGGCTTGAATTTCAAACACCCCGGTGCTTCATCCCCAACTAAATGCCAAGCCATCCACGTAAGATAAATGTCAAATTACATATCAGTGAATTTATTTTATATATATATATATATATATATGAACCATTTTCTCTCTCTCTTTTGAATTGATTGCAGAAGTCTACGTCTTGATCGGATGATTAGGGCGTTTGTTGCCAATATTATATATATGTATAGATGTATAGTCATCCATCTGGAGTCCAAATTAATGGCTGGGGCTCAATCGAATGATAGATTATTATTGTATAGAATGTTTGTCATGAAATGGCTAGGTATTGGTGGATGCAGTCGATTGTGGTGGTAGTTAAGGAAGTTTGTTTCAAGAAACATTCTTTAAAAACTTTTGGACTTAGCAAGCAAACCCTCTAAACTTTTTAAAAGTTGTTTGGTTTATCGAAAGAAAATTTAAATTAAAAAAATATTATTTTTTATCAAAATTTTCTAATTTTCTTTAATTTTGTCCACCAAACACTTTACCAATTTAATTTTATCTACTTTTTGTAAATTTTTTTTTCTAACTTTTTAACACCTTTCAATGAATATAATAAATATCTAACAATTCAAACTATGTCTATTTTTTTTTTTTTTTTGCCAAAGATTGACATTCCAAACAAGTACTTAATTGTAGGGTTGATTTAGGTATTGTTGCTTTCACACTAGGACTAGCATTTATTTCCTTAGCGTTACCAAAAAGAAAGAAAAAGAAATTATTTCCATGAAATATATATATGATGATAAAATTTCTTGGGGCGACATTTCTAAGAAAAAAATTCATAAAAATATAATAAAATGTTTAATAAAATCAATGTAATAAGTAGAAATTTTATAATTATAGAAAATTAATAAAAATTTTAAAGTGATAGACTCATAATCTCTCTACATTATTGTAATAGATATTTATTTTTAACTTTTATTGATAATTTAGCATTACGTCATCCAAACTTCTGGGGTCAGAGAGAAACCCGCAGCCGCTACCCATGGGTGCGCACTGGGTGAAACTCACCCCGTGGCCCTAGCCGGTAAAGAACCACGAGGAGGTAAACCAACTTAAGGAAGTCCTGGCTAATCGGCTCAGCCGAGAAGGCTGTTAGATGGCCCTCCACAATTAAATGAAGGACTGCCCCCAAGAGGAGTCGAACTCGGGACCTATTGGTCACAAGCCCTTCAGTCCGCCATCCTAACCAACTCGACTACCTTTTTCGGGCTACATCATCCAAACTTGGTTGGTCCTACTTTCATTTTAGTTGAAAAAAGAGTTTATGTAGTTAATACATATGTTCCCATAAATTTTGCATACTTTGGTACTATTTTTGAAAACAATGGATTATATATATTGGGCATATTTAAATGATAGCTCTCTGTTTTAAATTCTTTTGGGCCTTTGTATTATTTCTAGGGCTATGTGCTTGAGTTTAGTGGGTTTAACCCTCTTGAGTTAGGCCCATTGGAAGGCCCCTCTTTTCTATAACAACGTATGGCCTTGGTCTCCTTTTTCTTAGTTTTCTTCTTTTGAGAGAGGGCAAGGGAGGACCATTCAGTCTCCCCCCCCCCCTTTTTTTATTTTGTTAAATATTCTGAGCCCAATTCCTTAAACGGGTCGGGCTGAGGTTGATGTCTTTATTTTTTGTTGGAATGTAAAGTATTTTTGTTTTTTTTTTAAAGTGTTTAAACATTAAATGTTATTTTTGTATGTGGGTTTATTATAAGTCTAACAATAATTTTACCTAATCAAAGATTTATGAACTATCATCATTGAAATATATATATATATATATATATATACGTATATGTATACGTATATATACGTATATATATATATTTATAAGTCTTCTAATATATTAAAATTTCACCGACAAACAAAGTTTATGAACCTTCTTTATATGAACAATACTATAGAAAAAATTATGTATCAACTGATGGGTTTAAATAAATATATTCTAAAATACTTCTTAAATAAATATATATGCTAAATAAATATAAATTATATATTTAAATTGAGATTAAATCAAAAATAAATGTATTAAAATTTTATTAAACACAAAAAACTACCCAAAAAAATTAGTACAAAAGTTATAGCAGAATAATGTAAGCGATAACATTCCTATAATAGTAATTCACTTTAATTTGAAGTAATTAAAACTACAGTAAATTCGTCTTATTCTAATCAACTATTCTCTTTAAAATTTTTAGTTGAATATTATTATTATTATTATTATTATTATTATTATTTCTAATTGTATGTCATTATTTGACACGTATGTATATACAAAATAAACCAAAAAAGGAAGGTTAAGATAATAATATTAAATCGGTTCTATAACATTAATGTAAGAATCATTAGACTAAAATTAAACTCTCTAAATGCATATACATTATTTTAATTAAAAAAAATATAAATATATTTAAACAGTTAAATTTTAATTCAATAATTCGGATCACAAGCTACCAATCTTACATGGCATTTGCTGTGTCAGCCCCCAAACTCAAACAAACCAGACCAAACCAAATGAATGAATGATTAAAAAGAAAAAAAGAAGGGCACATGCAGATAGATGCATTGGAGTTGGACCCATTCAGCCTCTCCCTGCTCCGTGTTTCTTTGTATTATAGTTATACGGAAGGGGAGGCCCATATTGATTTTGGGCCCATGAGATCTCTCTCGTGAGGCCCGGGACAAGACAATTGTTTTCTGGAATTTGGGACCAGAACGAGAGACCTTAGTAAGTAAGTGTCGACTCATATTTTGCTGCAACCACAGAACAAAAAGGATTTTTGGAATGTCCTGAGACCAAGCCACCTGTGCGGCAGCACAGGATTTTTTTTTTTTTTTGGTTCTATTTTATATTTGTTACTATTTCATTGGGCATTGCATTTCTCCTAACCATCTGGTTCAGGCCCATAATGAGCCCATTATGGTTGGATTTGATTCGAAGCAGGGCCTAATTACGGAATCACCCGAATCTCATTGCTTTCTCTGGGAATGATGCTCTGCAAATATAAATGTTCGTTTGAAAATATAAAAGTTAAGATAAAATGTAATTTAATTTATTTTTTAACGTTTAAAATATAATCAATAAATCATAAAATATAACGATAAGATGGTACAAATTCATTCGAATTGATTCAACAAATAAATTAGCAAATAGACTTGTAATACTTTTCACAAATGAACACCAAATTAACCAACTAACATTACAAACAGCTATCAAAAATAAAAATTGATAATTTTATTAAGATGAGTGATTGAGCAAAGCTTCACAAATTTCTGAGAAAACCTCAAGAATGATCGGATGGTGATAAGATGAGTTCAAAGATAGAAAGAGCTGGACCAGCTTCTGAAGATCTTCAGCTCCATAGATTCCTTTCTCCACTATCATCTCCACCATTGATTCCCTGAAGTCTCTGTGTGGATCGTTGGATGCTTTGACCACCGCATAGCTCTCTTCAACCCTGCTAGTTCTGCCACTCACAGCGAGTGGGGGCCCCCGGAGCTCGCAACTCCGGCCCCGACCACTTCTCCGGCGAAATTCAGCGGTTTTCCGGCGTAAACACTCCGAGTGAGCGTGGAAATACCCGTTTGAACTCGCCGATTCTTCGATAACTTTGGAACTTTCCGGTCTGGTTTTCCGGCTAGTCTTTCCCGTTTCCCGGCGAGCTTTCGGGTTAATTTTCCCACTTTCACTGTGGAAACCGTTACCGTTTGTTGAGGTCGTCGATGGCTCAAATGGAGGACGTCCCAATTCGCAGCTCGTTCTTTTACTAGTTCTCCGGCGAGTATTGGATGTTTTCCGGCCGAGGGGAGAAGAGTCAGACGAACCGGATGATAAGCTAAACAATTTACCACTTCCACCGTCAACTTCGCCTTCTTCTTCGCTGCTAAACCACCCACCATTAGAAGAAGAACTGTGCTTGACAATCGCAGATTGTTTAGCTTTCTCTTTTTTACTGTTGGAATTCATTAATGGTGAAAGGGGTTTAGCAGGGCATCTTCTAATTCCTTTCGTATTAGCACTGAAATTTGAGCTTTTGAGTTCTGAAGGGACCTTCTTGCCATCGTTGGACGCTGCAGAGCTTCCAGGTTTGGTCGTGAATGAATGTGCTTCGATGGGGGAAGTAGAAGAGAGAGGTGATTTGAAAGGGCGCAGTTCTTCTGGTGGGTTTCTAGTCATGGTAATGGAGTTTTCGACGACGTCGGAGAGGCTTCCGAACCGGCATGACCGGAATGGTGAAGGAACCAAGCGAGAGAGGACTCTGTTTGTGAGCGGATTCTCCATGACGAAGTCTTACAAGAGTTGGGAAATTGGAAGAGATGTATATATATATATATATACAGACTAAGGTGGACCCCATATATATTATATATACATACATACACTTCATCGATGTAGAAAGTTATAAAATAGTGGTAATTGTACTTTACTTTGGGGATGTTTTTTTTAAACTGATTTTGGAAATGTTTGAAGTTATAAAAAAATAATATAAATTTGTAAAAGTTAATTTTGGTATTTGTTCACGGGGTATAAAATTTAAACTTTTTATAAAAATTAGTAGAGATTTTTATTTTTTTAATTTTTTGAAGTTTTCAATCAACCAAGTTTGTAAGGAAAATATAGTACACATTCTTATATAAAAACTAATACATATTCTCTTTTAATTTAAATTATATCAATTTTAATTTGATTTGTGTCACGCGTAATATATAAGCTCATGTATAATTGTTTAAAAAAATTACTTAAAAATTAAAAATAAACTAGATCACTTTAAAAAACAAAAAACAAAATAATGTTCCACTAAAACATAAAATTGTACCTTTATCTATTTATTTTTGTGAAAAGTATTTTTTCAAGATTCATGATTTAATCGAAATTATGAGAAAATTATGTATTGACTTTTAAATTAGAGAAAAGTCATGTGTTTTTAATTCAAACCAAAAGGAGGTAAAGTGTCATTACTTCTATAAAATACATAAATTAAAGAAGTTAAAATCATTAAATTAAGTAACTAATTAATTAATATTTTTTATTTTTATTAAATTTTCAATTAATTAAAATAATTTATATTTAAAAATTTATAATTCCTTTCCTTTTACTTTATTTTTTATTTCGTTTCACTAGGGGTGAGTATCGGTTGGTACGGTTTGAAAATGATAACTTTTATAACCGAACCGAATATTTTTAAAAATTAAAAATGATTACCAAATCGATCAAATAATATGTATTAACCAAACATTAACCGAACCGAATTATTTTAGTTTGGTTACGGTCAGTTCGGTTAAATAGGCTTATTAATTTAAATATATTTTTTATAATTTAGTTATAGAGCTAAAATAATAATTTTTTATTTTAAGTTCAACAAAAAGCATAATGTCATCAAAGTATTAATATTCTAAATTTTAAATTACAAAAGTCAATATATATTTCCATTAAACCATAACTAAGAAAATAAAATTCTTAATGAAACTAAAAGAGAAAAACTTGAATTAAAAAAAAATAAAACAGAAAACTGAAGTGTCAGTGTATAATTGTGTATACTAAGGATGTAAGTAATATGCTATATATTTAATCATTCGAAATTCAAAAGACATGGTATTTCAAAATTTAATTATATTTAATACTATTTATAATTATTTATTGAAACCTGAAAATGAATACTTTAATAATTCTTTTTGGAATTTTAAAAGTCAGGAAATTTCAAAAATTAAGTGTATTAAAATCAGTTAATTATACATATATATATATATATATATATACACATTAAATATTACGTGTTTTAATTCGGTTAATTCGATTAATTTGGTTCTAAAAATTCAAAACTATATCCAAAATCGATAACCGTTATTTTTAAAAAAATTAACTGAACCAATCACTACTAAAATAATAACCAAACCAAATTTCTTTAATTTAGTCGGTACGATTTGAAAACTAAATTTTGACCCAATTGTGCACACCTCTACAATTCGCTAATAGAGTAGGGGAATAAAAGGCGCTGAGCTTGTTATAATTGGTGAACATGGTGTAGCGAATCATCAACAAAAACGACGTCGTTGTCGAGTCTATTACTCTATTAATTCCTTCTTTCTTTTCATCCTCTTTCCTTGTCATTTTCCCACATAAATAATTAACAACCATATATATATATATATGTATGTATGTATGTGTGTCGCAATTAACAATTCAAATCCTCCATTTTCACTCCTAAAATGATTTGATGAAGACACCCCGAGCTATGGAAATATGTTGTTTCTTGTCATTGACAATTCAAAAAAAAAAAATTAATCATTTTCACTCCAAAAATAACTTCAACCATGTATTTCTATTTAAATAAAAAAAATACGCTTAAACTACATTTAATAAATACAAATAAAATATAATTAAATATAAATGAAATTGAAATGAAATGAAGGTTGGCATAGAATGAAATTACTATTCACGTTCTTTTTTTTTATTTTATTGTCAAATTTATAATAATATGACTTCTCATTCAAGTAGCCAGTAATCATGATTGCTAACGTTAATTATTATTTATTCTCCCATTTTATTATAATTACTATTGTTGCCATTGTTTCATAAAAAAATAAAAATGAACATTTTCACATTTTATTAAAGTTATCAATTTCGTAGGAATGAATATTTTCGCGTCTCTAACAATTGTTCCAAATGAAATGATGTCAATGAGATATGAAAATGAGCATTCAATTTTACACCGGCCATTCTCTCATTTGAAAATGTAAGTAATCTAAAAAATTTACAATAATTTAAATTTATTGTATCTCTTATTAGGCTATCGTTAATTTGGTTTTCATTTATTTCTTTTTCTTGGTAAATTTATTTTCACTTGTAACATTAAAGTGATAATGTTAACTTGAGAACCACATTTGTGGTTTCTCATTTGATTAAAATTGAGAATGGGAGGTTGGAATTGAAGACAAATTCATGTTTAGAAAATAAAAATAAAAATATTGGTCATAAAACTCACAACAAAAGGCTAATATAACTGCCCCAAACACACATACATCTTTGTAAATTGTAATCATAAAGCTTTCCATAAAATTTTGGGACAAAATATTTGATATGATTTATTTAAAAAATTGATAAGGAAATTGAATAAATGATAAATTATAATAAAAAAATTATCTTAAAAATGATAAGACCTCTTCAAAAAAAATTCTAAAATTAGATAAATGATAAATGATAAAAAAAACTGAAATTAGAAAAAAATAAATAAAATGATAAAAAAGTCTCTAAATAAAATAATAAGACGTATCTAAATAAAAAGATTTAAAATTAAATAAATGATAATTATTAGAAAAAAAAGGACTCAAGTTGGATAAAGAAAAATCATGGAGAGGGAAAATCAAGAGTTTTTCAAAATTTTAATGATAGTTGTTTGTTGGTGTGTTGAAATAATAAAAGTGAGAAACAGTTGGATATAAGTGATAAATAAAGATAAATTGAGGTAATAGGATAAAAAAATGTGTAATTATTTTTTTTTTTGGAGAAAAAAAAAAAAGTGGGAGAATCACCCATATTCTCAATCCCATCAATCCCATCGCCACTTTGATGTCGAAGTCCAAATCATAAATGTCGTTTGCAACTAGATCAAAATAATATACTTCCAACTGGGCAAAGTTGTATAGTCATAAATTAGTATGCATCTTCGCTTCACGTGATTCTCAACTATTATTCTGGCGCTGCGCTTCACGGACTAATAAGCATCACTTTCGCGCCTTCGTTTATTTCCATGACTTTGTTGAATAATTAATTTGAATAAGTTGTCAGTGTAATGATTTTCAATACAAAAGATACGTCACGACATGATACATCGTTATTTTGTGATTTAACAAAATATAGAAAATAACAATTAGAGACGTGTCTTCTACATATTTTAAAACTTTGTGTTAAAAAAAAAAATTACGTTTGCACTAATGTGTGGCCAAAAAGTATTTTGCATGACCATAGTATTACTTTTCCGATCATAAATTACACTCCGACCCGAAGATATATTTTAGTTAAATTAAAACTAAATAGTTTACTAATTACATCATATAATTATTTTATTTATTATACTCAAGTGCATCAGAAAATAAGATCTGCATAATGTATATGGAAAGTCACATCTGCATAATGTATATGAAAAGTCACATTTGCATAGATCCCAAGACTTATATCATCAAGCATTTAGGGTCCGATTTGATAGTGCTAAAATTTCAGGGAGATAAGTTTAGAGTGGGTATAAGATAAGAGGATGTATTATTTTTAAATGATTGGCCCACATTGATATGATGTTTATGGAGGATAACAACTTTTGACTTGTTTTGGATGTTTTATAAATAAGAGGATGTGAATGATGGAAAAAACAGTCAAATGACTCTTTTGCCCTTGTGGTGTCCTAAACTTGGTTACCTAAACTTAATTATATGTTTATGTTAATTATATAATGTGAAAATCAATTAGTACAAATTAATTTTAGACAAATTAATTATAAATAAATTATGTTATTAATAAATTAAACTTTATAAAATATATAAAATAGTTTCGTAGACAATAACATCACAATTTATTCGAAACTTTCTTAGTCGCTTATTTGTTTCTCTTCACTTAAAAAATATCAATATGTGTGTAATTTTGTATAAATTTGCTCAAAAATAATTTTATTATATTTGCTAAAAAATAATATTATTATCTTAAAATTACATCACCTTCTATTTGGAAAAAAAATATATTTTTTTAATCACACGATCCCATATTTGGAAAAAAATTATATTTTTTTATTTTTATTAATATAATTTTTTAATACATTTTTCTAATTTAAAATCCATTTTGTAGGTGAGAAGGGGGATGAGAAGGGGTATAATGGTCCAATTTAGTCCATATAAGGGGGGATAATTTTTGGAGAGCTCAAACCCTCTCCTAAAATAATACACTTTCTTCCAAAATTAAGAAGGGAGGATAATTTTTAGAAGGGATAAATTTTACTTCCCAAACCAAGTAAAAAACATCATATCAAAGCTTATAATGGTGTATTATTTGTGGAGGCCACATTTTGTAGCATCCAATCGACCCCTTAATGTTATCATCTATCACTACTGTATAGTCAGATTAACATAAAGTATGACAGATGCACAATCTATAAATAGCAAAAATGCAGTCAAAGTAAGGGTTTCTTCCCTTCTTTCTCTCTTTCTTTCTCTCCCCATATAAACACACACGAGATTATTATCGATGCCTATAACTGACTTAAATATCAGAGAGTTCTTGATCGGAGACCACCTCCAATCACTTTATTTCAGTATTTTCTTACATGCAGATCCGCACTGGAGGTGAGAGGTAGAGGAGTATGGGAGAGAGAGAGTTTATAGAAAAAATGAGATTAAAATTTCTCCACACAACTTACAATGCATTAAAGTTAAACTCATTAATATGTTTGCAACCTTAATTACGTGCCTACCAATGTCGAGTTGTTTATAATATACAAAATTCAAGTTTAAGGTCAAGCTATTTATAATTAAATATATGTAGTGTAAAAAACAACAAAGTTAAGAAAAAGAAAAAAAAAAAACAAATTAACACTTTGCACGAGAATAGTGAAAGTCAATTTGTGAGAACATTAGAAAAAGATTAAGGATTACTGAATTTGTAAAATGGTAGAAGTAATACTAATTAAAAATAAATTAAATAAAATTGACTAAGATGATTTGAACATGAAAAAGAAAGGCGGGTAGATTTGTTAATTAAAAAGAGTGCCAATATATAATGCGAATAAAAATTAACGTGAATAAAAATTATTAAGAAAAATATGATTGAATGTGCTACGAGCAAAAACTAATTAAAATGAAGAGAAATGATTAAGAAAAAATACAATTGAATGTGTTTAACGAAAAAATATTATCCTTAACCAAATATAATAGAAAAAAAATTATATAACTAATCTTATCTAGTTAGCAAAAAATCGAATTTAGGTAACGTTTGAAAAATTAAAATTTTAGTAATTTTTTGTATTTTTTGTTAAAAGTTGTTAATTGTAATTTTTTGGTGAGTTTTGTGAAACAAATAGTAATTTTTAGTTATTTTTAACAAATTTTTATAACTTTTGAGTGTTTAATAAAATTTTTAATAATTTTTTGTAACTTTTAATAACTTTTGACAATCTTTATTGAGCTACCTATGTAAAAATAAAATAAAATTTAATGTCTTATCGAATACCCAATGAACAATTTTTAATATTTTTTGACTAATTTTTGCCACCTCCAAACGGGGCATGAGTTTGAACATAATTTTACAAAATATATAAAATATATACACAACCTTTCACTTCATTTTCACTTCGAGTTTGTTTGAAGTAAAAAAAAATGAGATAAATTGAGATAAATTGTGGTTTGAGAAGAATTCGTAATACGTGCAATGAGAGAAAAAAGTTGATGTGATATAAAGTTAACAGAGATTTATAGAGATTTTCAGAGATTTACAGCAAATAATTGCATGCCAAACAAGCCCTTCATTTTCTTTGACAAGTTCCTGAGATCACGAGACTCTTTAACCAAATTTACGCCACTTGCGATGGATTTAGCGGCAGCCTTATACATACATATATATATATATATATATATATATGTATGTATACACGCATTACGGAAGAGACTAGTTAATAATTTAGATCATTAAATTTGTGGTGAGAAAAAAATGCGAAAGAAAAACAAAATAAGTAAAAATAAAAAATAAAAATCTGAGTATGCATTTTTTTAAATTTAATTTATTAAAAATTTTGAATGAAATTTAGCTGGTAGTTTTGAAAAACAAAATTGCTACAACTTGTTTAGGTACTTAACAAAAAAAAGTAGTAATCAAGCAATTACATTTCCTTTTCAGAGAAAAAAAGAAAATATTAGTAATAAAAGGATGACAATGAAAAAAAGTTATTATTATTTTTTTAACTTTTAAGAGTTCAGGCGGATAAAATATAGCAATTTTTTTTTTATTTGTTAGTTGAGGAGAAATATATATACAGATATATGCATTATTATTTTGGCTGCGTTTGGGGTACAAAAAGTTGATGAAAATATCTGAAAATTTCTATAAAATTTTATACATTCCCGCCTTCTTAAAATTCAAAAAACATTCAATATTTTTCTAAAAAAAATCGTTAACTAGAATTCGATTAATCAAATAGCAAAAATTTTGTCGCCATTCTCACTATGGAGACTCCCAAACTACTAAATGACACATACTTTGACTATTTTTTTGTAGCGTTTTTAAAACCGTTAAAACGGATTATAGAAATCGTTTCGACGGAATCGCGTGAGTAACTTTCGTCTAAACGGTTGGACGAATTGTAGTGTAAAAAGTCATGACTGCCTAAAATTTTGAATCCGTCCAAACGGAAATCCGATCTGTCAGAACGAAATTTTACTATTCATCTCCAAAAAACGCGGTTTGAGCAGTGTGCACTAAACAAAAAAAGTTTCCCCAAATCATATTTTATCTCATTTTTTCTCACTTTTTGGTGCACCAAAACGTAGCCTTATCATTATATCTTGTAACGAAAGTTAAATTAAGTATTAAGATAAAGTTTACTGAATCCTAGTATATATTTATGTAATTTTGTTCTCTTATTTCTTATGATATTATAAAATTTTCATTAATAAAATTTTCTTTCCACGACATTTTGAAGTTCGAGCTGATAGAAATATTAATTAGGATTTCGAAGTTTCGCTTTTACTTTTCATTTTTTTTTTTGTTTTCTCATAAAACTCACAAACAAATAGTGACATATTCCCATTTTTTTTTCCCATTTTTCTTTCCTTTCATTTCACTCAATTGGATTTTCTTAGTAAATCTGATAGCCAAACATGTCGCCAATATCTATTTGTACCTTGCGCAAGAAGTTGATGAAAAATGTTTTTTTAATTTTTTTTCAATGGAATATCTGCATTAATTTTAGTTTATTTTTTGTTATTTGAAATCCTACCAATTTATTATAATTTTTAACGAATCGCGTAATCGATGAATAAATTGAGAGACACGTGGTTAGCTTTTCTCAACCACACCTTTCAATTGAGTTGCGAAAATTCAAATTTGCGTCATTTATGTGGGAAATAGACTCACTAATCAACGGCTAAATGCAAGGGCTATTTAAATTAAAATTACCTAAAATTTGATTCCAATTTAATTAGTAAATCTAAATGGGGAAGGCGGCAACGTGGAGATGCAATTCTCGGGGTTGACTAAGGATTGGATCCAATCTTGGACACTATCCCACAAAGAAAGGGCCTTGTGAGTTAGGGCCCTACAAAGAAATCAAAATACAAAATCCTTTGTTACTCCCCACTTCCCCCAAAAAGCAATCAGTGTCTATAAATTCTAACAAGCTTCCAAACAATACCCAAACACATTAGGATGTAGTCCCTTCCAAAAACTAAATGACAGATGCGGTGTCTGGCTTCAATTTTCCTTTGGCCATTAGAAAACATTATCCATGTACATATGCATATATGCATCTTGTGACTTAGATTTTACTAAGAGCAAGTTTTAAATTAAGAAATTGGCGAGGAAAGGAAAAAAGTAAATAAACATATAATCCCCCTCCCCTCTCTCTATATATATTTAATCTTAAAATTTAATTTTTAAAATCATTCAAAAACATCTTTTAAATAGTCTCGGATTTCTGTTTTCTTTAGTCTTAATTCATGAAAATCGAGAAAATATATATATATATATATATATATATATATATATATATATATATATATATATATATATATATATATATATATATATATGTTTATATTATTAAGGTGTTATTTGGCATATAAAGTTAACAATTAATTTGTGCGTATCTCGATTAATCTCTGGGGTCTAAAGTTAACGATCATGTAAATTCTCTAGTGACCTTGAGAAAATTCAAACTAGTAACATTTGGGTTGTGTCACAAAGTTTAGTGTTAAGCATTTGGTAAAATTTATAAAAATTGATAAGAATTGAAAAAAAAAGAAGTTGGTACAACTAAAAGAAAGTTAGAAAAAATTAGCAACATGTAAAGAAAATTAGTAAGAGTTGGTTGTATGTATAATGAAAAAAGTTAAAGTAAATTGATAAAATTAGTTTTTTTTTTCTTTGGTGAACCAAACACCACTTAAGAATAGTTTTAAGAATTAAACTTGAAAAAAAAAAAAAAAAGAATTGTTTGAAGGTCTATTTATTTCTGGGTGTTTTGTTATCTGCAATTTGCCCTCGTCCCAATGGCAATTGACTTGGTGCAGTATAACTTTTATCGATTTAGGAGTGGATGTGTCGTGATCACAGTGCAGTTATCCTCACCGTGTATGGTTCTTGATCGTAGCCTAAATTAATTAAGGACGCGTTTGATTGATAAAAAGTAAAAGAAAAAATACGATAAAAATAAGAAGATGTGATATAAAGATGATAGGAAAAAAATTTTAATTAGAAAAAAATAAAAAAATTAGTTAAAATTAATAATTTTTTGTGAGATTTAGTGTTGCCAAACAGCCTTAATTAGGCGTAATTATTATATACACTGCTGCAAGTTGATTAAACAATAAAATCGCATGCGTGACGCAATATGTGAGCTCACAATACTAAATACTAAGAGGGCGATGATAAGTTGTTTCCTTTCTCCTTTTACGATGAATTAATTCGTGTCTTCTTGTTCGTGGCTTTACGTTAATTACATTTTGAATTTGAATTTGAGCTACTTTTCTTTTCTATGACATAATATCCATCTCTACCCCTATCCCAACCCACCCACCTTCAAAATTTATTTTTTTATTTCATTTTAATTTAATGTAAATCAATATTAAATAAAAAATAATTGGTCTATTATATAAAAAAAAATGGTTATTTCATTATAGTATTTAGGCTTAGCTGGGAAACAAAAAAGTATCTATTTTATAAAACAGAAAATAAGTTTACACATAAAATACAAAATAATAAAAAATTATTTTGAGTGTTTTTATCCAAAATAAGAAACATATTAAAATACACAGATAATGTTAAACTTTTTTTATTTTTTGTATTTTAAAATTTTCAAAATAAAAAATACATAAAATAGAAAATAAAAAACAAAAATAGAAAATAAAAAATATAAATGTAAACTAAATGCCACTTAAATGACAACAAATTGAGTTTTTTTTTTTTTGCCGTTCTTCTAAAACACACGCTTATTTAACTTGACAACCAAAATAGTCATTCAATTATATTATTTAATTAGACAATCAAACAAATAAATAAGAATCATCACTTTCACTATATTCTAATCTTCATTTTCGTTCCACTTAATTCATTTCCCGATTACTAAAATATTAGAGCTTTAGTGTAGCCACAAATAATCTAGAAACATTAATAGGCTGTGGTCCTAAGTTCAAATTTATATAATTTTTAAAATTAAAATTTAATATATTTATTTTTTTTATATGTAAGTCAAATTTCTAGTGCGTTTTAATTGATTAATAAAAAATTAATTAAATCCGAATAACTTGGTTATTTATATGACTATAGATTGTCTACTTATATTTAAGTTGGAACTAAATTCAAATTTTAACAATCCTGAAAATATAAGAATGCGTTTGGAGTGACAAAAAGTGAGATAATTTGTGTATTCGTAATTCGTACAGTGAAATAAAAAATAAATAATTTTTAAAACTTTTCAAGAATTTTTAATAAACCAAGCGCAGCGTAAATGTAAAACTGACTTGCATACTGAACTGATTTAAAATGAAGGGGTTTTTGGAGGCCAGTCACTATTTATAGACTTATAAGGATTTAAGTCATACCCAAAAAATTTGTTTGTAAATAAGTCACACTTGCAACAAAAAGACAAAAAAAGACATCACGCGTTTTTCACCATATTTCAAAACTGCTAGTTTTATCCAAAAATAGTGTACACTTCACTCATAACTTCCGTGACTTTCCATCTTCTTTACAAAGCAAGCAAAACCGATTTTTGGAAATAAAATCAAAACTGTTTGGGAAAAACTTAATTCCGCGACTTTCCATCTTCTTTACAAAGCAAGCAAAACTGATTTTTGAAAACAAAATCAAAACTGTTTGGAAAAACCTAATTCCGCGACTTTCCATCTTCTTTACAAAGCAAGTAAAATCGATTTTTGGAAATAAAATCAAAACTATTTGGGAAAAACCTAAATCGATCATCATTCCTAAGTATATTTATTTTTTTTTATTTTGAAACAGTATCGGTACTGTTTTGAAGATATCTCAAAATACTAATCAACTCCATGGATTTCTCTTGTCCAAAACTTATCATCTGCTTATAATTCATTGTGCTATTTTGAAAAAGTAACGGTACTGTTTTGAAAACAGTACCAATAAAACAGTGCCGGTACTCTTTTGAATCGGTACTGTTTTTATACTGCCTAAAAAATATCAATTGATATATCATACAAACCAACGATACGAGCCAACATCATCATATTTTTTGAAACAGTACCGGTACTGTTTTGAAGATAGCTCAAAACGCCAATTGACCCCATGGATTTCTCTTGCCCTTAAAACTCGTCATCTGCTTATAATTCATGGTGCTATTTTGAAAACAATACTGGTACTGTTTTGAAAACAGTACCGATAAAACAGTACCGGTACTGTTTTCATATTGTCTATAAAACATCAATCGATATATAACAAAAACCAACGATACGAGCCAATATCATCATATTTTTTGAAACAGTACCAGTACTATTTTGAAGATAGCTCAAAAAGCCAATCGGCCCTATGGATTTCTCTTGCCCTTAAAACTCGTCATCCGCTTATAATTCATGGTGCTGTTTTGAAAACAGTACCGATAAAACAGTACCGGTACTGTGTTGAAAACAGTACTGATAAAACAGTACCGGTACTGTTTTGGACCGGTACTGTTTTCATATTACGTAAAAAACATCAATCGATATATAACACAAACCAACCATACGAGCCAACATCATCATATTTTTTGAAACAGTACCGGTACTGTTTTGAAGATAGCTCAAAACGTTGATCGGCCCAATAGATTTCTCTTGCCCTTAAAACTCGTCACCCGCTTATAATTCATGGTACTGTTTTGAAAACAGTACCAATAAAACAGTACCGGTACTGTGTTGAAAACAGTACCGATAAAAACAGTACCGGTACTGTTTTCATACTGCCTAAAAAATATCAATCGATACATAACATAAACCAACCATACGAGCCAACATCATCATATTTTTTGAAACAGTACCGGTACTGTTTTGAAAATAGCTCAAAACGCCAATCGGTAAAATCAATCCATGAAGAAGATAGGCCAAATAAGTTCTATCTTCTTAATATCTTCACGACTAAAACTGTAAATAATGAAACTGAAAACAAGGAAAGAAAAAAAAAACGGAAGAAGCGTGATTCTTGGTAAACATATCTTCACGTGATTCCCAGAATTCCTGGAAATAACTTGTGTAACTTTGTTATAGAAATAAAGGATATTATCGGTATATTAGAAACTATATTTAAAACAAACTCGTGGGACCCACTCAAAAGTGTGACTTAAATACAAAACTTTCCACATTAATGTGACTTAAAAGTAATATTTTTTTTTGGGTGTGACTAATAGTTTTAAAAGATTACAAAGTATGACTTGGATACAATTTTCCGTAAAATGAATTAGTGCAAGCACATCACAAAAGTTAAACTCGAATATCTTGGTCACGTTCATACGTGTGCGGGCAGACACCAAAGAGGAAGTTGAAGTGGCCCATGGGCCAATCCATTCTCGCAGACGTGAGGTGGAAGAGCCCGTGAAGATAGCTCATTCCAGGGCCCTACTGGAGAGTCTGCAGTGAAACCGGACCCGTTTCAAACAACCCCCCCAAACGGCAGTTGACAGTCCAAAAACCCTAATTCACGCTGCGAATGGAACTATAAATATCTCAACGATAGGGTGGAGGCCCCTTTCCTGCTGAGACCACCGAAGCTAGGGTTTCTCCGTCGAAGCGATGGTACAGTCCCTATCCTTGATTTCCTGAAGAAACTTGTGTAGGAAATGAATATGTACGTATATATTGGTCTATAAGATGCTGAATCGATTTCTTACAGGGTAAAGGAACGGGAAGCTTCGGGAAGAGGAGGAACAAGACTCACACTCTGTGTGTCAGATGTGGCCGCCGCAGTTTCCACCTCCAGAAGAGTCGATGCGCCGCTTGTGCCTTTCCCGCTGCACGGAAAAGGAAATGTGAGCCCCTCTCTCTCTCTCTCTCTCTCTCTCTCTCTCTATATATATATATATAGATAAATACGTGAATGTTTATGATCATTTTTTCCTCTACTTCGAGTTGTTTGTACTTTGTTGCAATTTGATCCTCGCATTATTTTTCTCGTCTTTCTGATAGTTTATGTCAATCAATTTTTGTTGCTCCGTCTGTGTATTAAATGAGCATAAATGAATTTTGAATAAAATAAAATTTAGACGAGATCAATTGAAATTCTTGGTGGAATTAAGGCAACAAACTCAACATAGTATATCACTTTTGTGGCAATCAAAACAATGTTATTGTACCCTTTTTAATAATTTCTATTATTTTTTCAATTGATTTCCCGTCTTGAACCATGGAGGCGCATTGAAGTATGCTCCCCATTGTGCTTGAATTGTTCAGTTTTTTTATTATCTAATTATTATCTTC
Source organism: Vitellaria paradoxa (assembly GCA_019916065.1). Taxonomy (NCBI): domain Eukaryota; kingdom Viridiplantae; phylum Streptophyta; class Magnoliopsida; order Ericales; family Sapotaceae; genus Vitellaria; species Vitellaria paradoxa. The sequence goes on from CM034243.1 coordinate 36,769,720, forward strand.
ATTTAGCTGCAAATTGATTAGCTTAAATGTCTAGATTTCTATGTTTAGAATGAAATTTGAGGATCTGGAAATGTGAATTTCTGCTTCAATTTCTTTTTTCTTTTTTTGGGAATCATGTAATTGTTGTTGAGTTTGGTTTCAGATAACTGGAGTGTGAAGGCAATTCGAAGGAAGACCACTGGTACTGGTCGCATGAGGTATCTCCGTAATGTTCCCCGCAGGTTCAAGAGCGGTTTCAGAGAAGGTAAACCTTTTCTTCTTTGTAGGCAATTGGTGTTTGCTTTAATTAATCACATTTTGGTGTTAATTCTGTTTTGATTGATTGATTGATTTCGATTGCATTCTGTTTGTTTAGGTACTGAAGCAGCTCCAAGAAAGAAGGGGCCCACTGCAACTTCTTAAGTTTTCAGGCAACATTTAGTCTGACTTTGTTTTTATCCTTCTGAATTTTGCAAGAACATTTTTTTTATATATATTTCTATTTACTGAGTGATACTTATTATCTGTCACAAGTTGCTATTCTGCATCAATTGATTAGATACTACTTTACTTTGACAATGGAATTTACTTTTTTTGTCCCACTCCATGCTAATTATTGTTGTCTGTCATAGTTGTTTTGAGCTTTATTAAAACCAGCACTCGAGTATGCTCTTTTTTGTTAACCAACTCTAAGTTGTGACACCTGATTGTTACTTGTTGCTAGCCTTGATTTTTTGCTTGGTGGTTCGTATTCGGATTTTTTGATCAATGTGGTGGTTGGGTAGCATGATGGATGGACACACTTATATTGCTAGTCTCATCCTATACCACAAACTTTGGTTGTAATCATTTGTTTTATTTTACTGTTGAGCAATGTTACATGGACTTCTTTTATTATTACTAGATATAACAAGGTATGAGTATGGGATAGATGCTTAAGACTCTTACAGACAGAATGACATAAATTTGATGGTAAATTTTCTCATCGTTTGTGTAGATTGAGGATTAGAATCCCTTACCTGTGTCAATGTAACATAACTAACGGACCTAAGATTTTTAATGCTAATACTCATGTGCATTATTTTTGGAATTATGGAGTTACATCACGATCAAAGCATGAATACCGATGTGGGTTAGTTGTATAAAGAGATTTAGATTTCATTATTGCTTGGTCTTAGTTGAAGTCTAATTATCGTAATGAAGAGATGATGTGGCAGCAATAAGAAAAGATTCAGTAAAAGATGAAAGACTCTGGGTATTCTCCGAAATGGATTGTAATCGATTCTGTCACAACTTATGTTATATGGACTCTGGTAGAGTTCCGAGTATGGATATGCGTTCAAAAGTCTGGTCCATTAATTTTTTCTTTTTATTCAAGGATATATAGAGAAATATTTATATGTTTAATATAATTATTTTATTTTATAAGATAATATATCATTAACAAGGTCTTATTAGATTATTCTATACATAAAATATAAAAATTACGTGCTAAAATTGATTTTTTTTAATTTTTTTTTTTTTGAAACTGCTAAAATTAAATTGTTAAATGTGTTTGTATGGATATAAAACTATATAGGAAGGCATATACCATACCTTTTTTCAAGTGTCAAGTTTTTGGCACGAATACATTATATATTTTGAAGACTCCATCTAACATAGGTCGTAACCTCTTTTCAACCATTGATTTGGGTAAATTATGATGTTATGTATGGATAATGGGATCATTATCAAATATGACATAATGTTCCATCCATATTCATGTTGGTGGATGGATCATATGTGTAGACTATATGATCAATGTTAGTTCCACCTTTTAGGTTGTTTTGAGTTCCCTCTTCCAAAACCTAGCGTGGATGTTTTCATATAAATGACAGTTGGATGAACTGTAGGATAACAGTATTAAATGGGACTTATCAAAAAAAAAAAAGTATTTAATGGGATTGGAGGTGGATGTCTTCAAATAAATGACAGTTGGATGAAGTTTAGTATAACAGTATTAAATGGGATTGGAGATTTTTGTATTACTTGGTCCTTGAGTGAGTTTGCTTCAAGTTACTTTTCACCAGCTTGAAAAATTTTAAACCGAACTGAACAAATTAACCGAAAAAAGGGAACCATTTTGATCTAATTTGCTCACTTCGATTCAGTTTTTTTTTTTTTTTTTTTTTTCAGTTATTTCAATTTTTGCTCGCCTCTACTAGCACTGGCAGAATTTATTAGATTCTGGGCGCAAATTTTAACCCGATAAACCTGTAGTTGAACATGATGCTTCGAGACGGAGGTGGAATTTTGAACTGTTAATGAGACCTTATATTAGCCCCAAATGATTCTACCATGCCGCCATCGACTTCCCCAGGAGGATCTCTCAAAGCTTCAGTGCTTGTTCCACAATTGCAAAAAAACTTGCCGTGCTCTAATTCCACCATCGTTGGCATTAAGCTCATTAGGTTCACTGCTACAGGCTACTTTCAACAACAAAGAATTGGAGAATTTATCGACAAGTATCTGTATTGCTGAAAACAACATAAAAGGTGATAAATAATCTTTTTTTTTTAATCTCAAGTGCCTAATGCTAGCTAGTTTAATAAATGGCTATTGGATGTGAGGGGGAAAAAAATCCATGCTTCTTTTTCGTTGGGACAAAATTAATAAGTAAGAAAATGCATATTTAATTAATAAACTGCATAAAGTTTGTGCAATCAAATTAAAATATAAAGCACAAGAATGCAGTTCAATGTGCAAAGTCTTCAGATGGGTGGCCATTAAATTCCAATCTCCACATTTATCATAGCGAACAGACTCAAACTCCCAAATTCGTCCAAAGGGCTGCACCACAATATGTTTGAGGAATAAATACATGCTTTGAAAAAACTAAAACACCGAAAACGTCACAATAGAGCAGCTATTGAAAAAAGCACACTTAAAATGCAAAAGTGACAAACAAATATGTCCTACTTTAAGTAGAGAAAATTACTACGCGGTATAGGCAAATTACAACAATTCAATAGTAAAAAGATTAGGTGACCAAAGCAAACCCTCCAATTAGTTTTACAGGTAGTTAATGCGAATAAAATGTAACCATCCAACAATGCTAACAGGTAGTTAACATCCAACTATTCTTACAAATAATTAATCTGATAAAAATGTAACCACAAAATGATATTTATATCATGCCATTTTGAATAAAGTAATAATTAGAATTCTATTTTATACAACACCAAGAACAACTGAGCAATACTTACCGGGGGATGGGTGAAGAACATGCAGTTAATAGCTTAAGAAATTATCTAAAGCATTCAAGTATGCATCTATGTATCGGCAATCGGCACAAGCTTCCGAATCATTCCCAAAAGAGGAGCATCTTTCCCATTTTGGGGGATTAGATCTAATAACATAGAGAGAGTTGATGAATCAAGTGAGAAACCCCTCCCATCCATTTCCTCCATATGTCTCATGACATCACAACACCCATTCTTCCTTATGAACCCTGGTACAATAACATTGTACGAAGGGTTCATTAATTCATGGGCATTGTTGTGTCTATATAGGGTGTGTTTAGAGTTGTATAAAAGTGTATAAAATAAAATAAAATTGTAAAAGTAAATGTCTCGTAATTCGTGCAGTGAATGAATAATTTAAAATTTAATTTAAAATTTACTATCTCGTAATTCGTGTTTGTATAGATTTGTAAGATTTTATTTTTATTTTGTAGAGCTGCAAACGGAGCCATACTTAATTTAATTGTAAAACATAGATTGGATATTTATGAATCCTCTATTGTTAAAATAAAACGAACTATAGTTTGTTTTATGAGTTCTCAAAAAAGAATTTATTTATTTGCTCGCATATGTAGTCAAATTAATTTAAAACCTAGGAAATTACATATATAAATTAATATAAGATGAAATTCAACTTATGTCATGTTAAAAGTTGCTGTTAAATTTTAAAAAGCAACTAATTTATTTATTTTAAGTAATCAAGTTATCGGTTTAGACCCGATTGAAACCATTGATTGAGCAAATATAATTTTTTATAAAAATTTTTTTTACATGTTTTTGATATTACTACTAAAATATTTTATGGAATTTATTATCCTGCCTCTTTTATTGTTGTTCATTAATTAGGAATAATTGATAAAATTTTCAAAAAAAATATATTGTCGAACAATATTATACTGCTATGGTTGTTACAATGAAAAAAAAATTTGATAAATATTTTAATCCACTTCTTATATATTTTGGTATTGCCACTATTTTAGACCCTAGATATAAAGAAGATTTTTTTTTTTAATTATTAGAAATGATATATGGCTTTGAAAGTGCCCAAGAACAATTAAATAATATTAAAGAGCAAGTGCAAGTTGCAATGAGTTGGTATGATACTAATCATACAACAGTCTAAACAACTACTGTCACAATGGCATCTTATTACTATGACTTTTGGCAATACCTCCCTTTGGAGAAGAATGAAATTTCGACGTATAGATTCATCAGCGAGTAGTAGTTAACTTCATCCAACCTGCAATATTATTTGGGTACACCTCCGATAAAACATAAAGATGACTTCAATCTTTTACACTGATGGAAGAGATAACAATCCAAGTTTTCAGTCCTTCCAGTTTTAGCCTATCGTATCCTCGCATTTTCAGTTTTTACAACAGTATCTGAGTAAACGATTAGCACAGGTGGGATTGTTATCATCAATTGGCCCTTCTGACAGTAAAGATCTTAATGTGTTTATGAGATTCGTATCTCACCGAAAATAGACAACAAAAAACGCTGAAAAAGAACAACTTACCCTTAAATGTGATGCAATATATATGAGTGAAAGAGAAAAACACACTAATAGATCTAATGATGAATGATAATGATGTATAAATAGAATAATATTTGTAAATGATAGTCACTCTTATAGGTGCCAATCTAGTTAGGATGGATAAGACGTGAAGTGATGAACCTATTTATTACTTTATCATTTATTTTTTTTTATAATTCTACATTTGTAATTTTGAATTTAATTTTAATTATGTAATTATTTGTTGTTTAATAAATTTCAATTTTTGTCAATAATTGTTTTAATCTGTTTGTTTAAATTTTATTTACTTTAAAATAATAAAAAAATTAAAAATAAACTAAGTCAACTGGGGTGAATCAAGATCAGGATCGGTGACCTTGACATGACCCGAAAAGAGGTCGGGCGGTTGGGGCGGGCCACCTGTAGGTCGGGTCAACCCAGGGGCCAAGGTCGGGTCAGGTCCGACCCGACCCATTTACACAGTTACTCATAAGATGTTTGAACTTTGAACTTCGAACTTAGAACAAACAAACAGAGAAAATGGCAATCGTCTGTAGGGTTCTTCAGTCAATTGCGAGAAAGGGACCGTCACTGAGCCGTAGCCAATCGTGTCTGGCAATTCCGTGCGAGAACTGTGGTGGTTCGATTCGGCGCCACAGCAATTCATCGTCGATTCCGAGCAAATTCACGTGCCTGGTTGCGAGGTTGATCGAAGAACCTAATTTACGCATCAAAGCCACACTTGACGCCGCGGCGGCGGCGGCGGCGGCGGAGGAGGAGGAGAGAAGTCCAAAAAGCTTTAAATTTTCATGGGAAGCCCTATTCACTGCTCTCTGCTCTTCATCTCCTCGGAAAGCCCAGCTGGTATAAATGCTCTCTCTCTCTCTCTCTCTCTCTCTCTCTCTCTCATGGTAAACCTATTGTGTCTTTACTGGTCTCTCTCTCTCTCACATAGTAAACCTATTGTGTCTTTACTGGTGAAGTTGTGGATAGCAGAGATTATATCAACCAAAAAGGGGAAAACTAATTGCTTTAGTTTCGTAAACCAGTTTTTTTGGGTCTTACATGAGATATATATATATATATATATTTGAAGCTTTTGGGTGTACTATTCATATTTTTTTTAAATTATGAAAAAAAAATTATTTAAAATTTATGTAGGTTTTCTATTTTTAAGTATTTTCTTTAATGTGAATAATGAAGTTAAAAACTACAAAGTAAAATATAAATCAAATTTTGTTTGGAAAAAAAAAAAAAAACATACAAAAAAGTTAGCTTTGATTTTGGTTTACGTTTATTTTTTTAACCAGAAAATTGATGGGATTAGATTGTTTGATGTCTTAATTTGTAGTTTTCTTAGTTAGAAAACAATGTTCATCGCATTGTTTTGATTTCTTAATTTGCAGTTTGCTTAGTGTAGAAAACAATGTTCATCTAATCAATAAAATTATAAGTTGTTCTTTTTTGTTCCAATTCTTGTCCTGCCTTGAAAGATCAACCGCAGCATTTTAAACAATATCATTTGGATGTGTTGGACTTAGAATCGATGGGTCAGTTTCCTCAAATGAATTTTTTCTCTATCAATGATTGTAGGTGATTGAATTTTGATCCCCGATTTCGAAGCCTTGAAACACTATATAAATACCCGAAAGCCCACTTTTATCTGAGGCAAGTCAAAAAGAATCCACCCACCTCCCCCTGGCGTCTCTCTATATCTTACTTGCTCTAGACCTCCGTAACTCTCATCACACAAACTATAAATGCCAAATTTTCTTAGGATGCAATTTTTGCACTTAGAAATATTAAGGTGCCATTTGGTATACCTATTTTTAGCATGCTTTTCATTTTGCATTTTTGAAAACAGGGCAAAGGATTGAAAACGCATTTTGTCATTTGCGTTTTCAAAACTTGTTTTGGAAAACAGAAAACGAGTTTACACACGAAAAGCAATACGACTAAAAGTCATTTTGAGTTTTTTTATCCAAAACAAGGAGAATCATAAAATACGGAAAACAGAATCTGTTTTCCGTATTTTGGGATTTTCAAAAAATAAAACACATAAAACTGAAAATAGAAAACAAGAAATAGAAATGGAAACCAAATGCCACAAAACACATAAAACCGAAAATAGAAAACAAAAAATAGAAATGGAAACCAAATGCCACCTAATTTTTGTATGTTCAACCTTTGAATTTCTTAAGCAATCGAGTAGTCATTTATTTGTTTGGTTTTTCATCCTTTTATGCGAAAATGGAGTTTATCATCTCTCACGGAATGAATATTTAGATAACTGAAGTTAACTAATGCGGCTATGCAATTGGTTGCTTAATCTAGACAGGTGTTGGAATGGAAATTAGAGAAAATGTTGAATGAGAAAGAAGGAAATCCTAGTTGTTACGCTGAGCTAATTTATATGTGTGGAAAGATTAGAAATGTCCCTCTTGCAATGCAAGCATTTACTTCAATGGAGGCACTTGGAGTGAAACCCAACTCTGGCATTTTCAATGCTCTCATATTTGCTTGCCTGTCTTCAGCCAATGTAACAACGGCGCTGAGCTTATTCGAAATAATGAAGGGTTCGGACGGCTACAAACCTGATTCGGACACCTACAATGCTTTCATTTCGGCATTTGGAAACATGGGGAATGATAATGCGATGCTAGCTTGGTACTCAGCCAGCAAAGGTGTTGGGTTTTCTACCGATCTTCAGACGTACGAGTCTCTCATTTCTGGTTGTGCCAAATCTAGAAATTTTGATGGCGTCGACAGATTTTACGAAGAACTCTTGTTGTCAGGAGTCACACCAAGTGTAACCATAATGGAAAGGGTGCTCGGGGGCCTTTGCGAGCGAAGAAATCTGGTTGAAGTACAAGAGTTTGTGAACTCTATATTGGATAGTGGATGGGAGATTAGTGAAAAAATGGTGGAGAAGCTTGTGGGGTTGTATTGTGATCTTAGAAATGTGGAAGAGATGGAGGGGCTGCTTGCGAATTTGACGAAATCCAATCAAGATCTGGAAATTTTGTCGCGGGTGCATTGTGGGATAATAAGGATTTACGCAACCTTGGATCGATTGGACGATGTGGAATACTCTGTTGGGAGGATGTTGAAGGGAGGGATTTCGTTCAAACGCGAAGAAGATGTCAATAGTGTAATCTGTTCGTACTTCAGGCAAGCGGCTTACGATAGGCTGGAATTGTTTTTGGAATGCGTAAGAGGTTCTTCTTACGAGCTCCAGAGATCCAGTTATGATTTGTTGGCTGCTGGCTATCGAAGAGCAGGCTTGTCTGACAAGTTGGATATGATAATGAATATGAATGATATGAAGCTGCGTGGATTTTTATAGTTTTTTTTTTTTTTTTTTTTTTTTGGGAGTCATATTACGTTCTTCCGTGTTCTTTTTACTCGGATTTTGACGGATTATGAGCCATATGGTGTCGAGGTTTGTTCATGTTTCTGATGGAAAATAAATCTTGTTTTATTTTCTAATTTAATCAAATAAAAAAATGATTTATTTCATTTCATTTTCTTTGGGTGTATTTGAAGTGACGAAAAATGAGATAAAATGAAATAAAGTGAAATAAATTATAAGTTCATAATTCGTACAACGAAATAGTACGAATTATAAAATAAATGGTTTTTAGAAATTTTTAGTATTTTTCATGATTTCTTAGAATTTTTTATCACTTCAAACGGAGCCGTTGTAAGCTTTTGTTGTTTTGTTATCATTCGGACATTTTTTTCATAATTTTTTTTTTATAAATTTTATTTTTATATAATTGTTAAAGACATAAATAAAAGTAAAACTAATTTTAATTTTTAGTTTTTTTTTGTGTCCATTCTCTTGTATTAAAAAAAGGCCAAAGGCTAAGACGTTTGTCTAAATTTATTTAAAAAAAATTATAAAAAGTAATTATGTCATTTTAAATTATATATAGCCAAAAAAAGTTATATATAGCCAAAATAATAAAATGGAGTACAAGGGGATCATTTATGAAGTCATTTATGAAGTGTAAATAGATCTTTACCCAAATTTAATTATGTTATATGTTTAAACAACCAACATTTAGACCCTTGTTTCAAAAATAAATATATATATATATTGGTGAAGGTTATGGGACATCAAGGGTCTCCACTGCTTATTACATTGACTTTGATTTATGTGTGCCAAATAATAAGAATTAAAAAAACATAAATATTGTATTAGGGATAGTGTATATGTGTTCAGTCAGTAGAAATTAAAATCATACAAATGTGATGGTCCATTTTTGAACATGAAATAGTGATGAGCAAAGGGCCTGATGAAAAAATAAAAAACCTCCTCTCTCTCTCTCTCTCTCTCTCAACCCAATCTCCTGCATCATTAATGATTGATGATGAATAGAAGCATTTTTTTTTTTTTTTTTTGACCGGAGAGCCTTGTTGGCTTGATTCAAAATGGGACTCAAACATCACCAATTCTCCATCAAGTCTTCTCTGTACATACCTAATTAATTACAAAATCCGTTGTTCAAAACACCCATATGCAATGTATCCCTCTTTTATAAATCAAATTTAAAAACTTAAACAAGTGTAGAAAATCTAATAAATAAATAAGGGGAGAGAGAGAAGGAAAAAGAGAAGGTAAGTCTGAAATATTAGAAAGCCCGTAATACAATTGACTTGATACATGAGAAGCAAGCAAAATATCGACACCAAGGAGCATAGAAAGTCCGGAAGATCATTACTGCAAAGAGTATCTGCTATATCATTTGAAAGATTATTCCGACAAAAAAGTTACCAGGATGACGTGATAACCTTGTGAGCCTATCACTTCTAAAAAGAAAAAAATAACCCATTGAAGTTCTTTTTATTACCCAAATCCAATTGACACGTCATTCTGTTCAACTTTCTGATAAAAATTCTGGTTGTATGGTATTTTCCTGTAGCAAAATGGAACCAGAACACTCGATGCCATCCATCCTCGTCGAATTTGAAGTCAAAACAGGATAACCTTGAGTAAGAAATTTCACTTCTAATCACAAGTTGAAGAGCCTAAGCTGTGGCCTTTCCAAAATTTTCTATAACTCTCTCTTAAGGGCCTTCTCTTACAAAGTATTCTCCAATGTGATCGCTAGTCCTCACAATTTTGGGAGAGAATGGACAAACCCAAACCACCTCGGCATCATTGTTCTTTTATAGCCAGAAATGGTTTGAACCATTGTTTCCAAGAAGCATCCTGTTGTTGCTCAACCCACGACAGAAAACAGCTATCTAACAACCAGAAAATGTTTGCATAGAGGAGTTGGTATCTCACCGGAATGTATCTGAAATTTCCAACCTGAAGAATTGGCCATACGCCTCCTTCCAAAATGAAGGCCGGGAGAAAATCCCTCTTCACGTCTTCCTTGACTTGCGCAGTGCTCTTTCCGTTAGAGAATCCCATGTAAGTGAAGAACACGAGCAAATCGAAGGGCCCCAAAAACAATCCCATCAATTGCTACTTTACTGGCGACAAATCGCATGGATTTTGGTTGCAATTGAAGGCGGGACTTTATAAACCTATCCAGCTCTTTATACCTACAAAGGGGGGAAAAAACATGATGCTGTTCACTTAGATCCCTGAAGTTAAAAGGAAAGGCTGTGCTCGTAAACAGTCTTGACTATGGTCTTTGGGGAAATGGGGAAGTGGCTACAGGGTTATGCTTTGGAAATGGAGGACTATGGACATGTATACTGGCAACTAAAACATGCTTTGGAAATGGAGGATTATGGACATGCATGCAGGCAACTAAAACATGGGAAGCCTTGGGGAGATTGGACCACCGTAGAGATGACTTCTTCATAAGGACAAGCCGTCTACAAAGGAAATGAAGATGGTTGAGATGAGTTTGTGAATGTTAGGAGTATTAATATAGTATAAGTATACATAGTATGTGTTAATTATGTAGAAGTATATCTAGACATCCAGTCATTCGAAGAGTTACCGATGTAAACTGTACAGTCACCCTCTTTAGTGTATATAAATCCACTCACACACACTGATTTTGTGTGTGGAAATTTACCTCAATCACATTGTCTTTCAGTGAAAAACATGCTTTTTGTGGAGAGAAATGAGAATAAGCTTCAGTTTTGATTTGATGTTTGGTGCAATGATTTGGGCTTTCTATAGGCATTCACCGCTTGCGTTTGATAGAAGAGTGCACAAGGGGGCTACAGCGGAAGTATGTGTTAATTGTGAGCCATATGTGGCAGTTTGCAATGTGGTTCTCCAAATATCTTTGCATTATTGGAAAACTAACCGAGATGACAGAGTTCTTGGAGAGAAGGGAAAAATAAATAAATAAATAAATAAAGATGCACGATTTGAGGGTGAGAGGAGATTTGAGGTGGAATCTCGTTATGATTGTCTCATGAACCACAATCTGGTGGAAGTTGCTTTGTTCAAGAGCTATGTTACCTGAAACATGAATCTTTTCGGTACATAGAACGAAAACAGGAACACAATACATTTGTAGAAATACAGATTAGACAAGAAAAGATTTTATTAAGAAAAGCATTAAGCAAATACCGACATAGTATAAAAAATTGGAGGTTCAAAACAAAATAGAGAATTCTATGGGAGTTTATATGCTCAATCACATGTTAAAAAAAAAGAAAAAACACACAATATTTGGATTTTTTATCATTCTTCTTTTATAATAATAACGATAGAAACCGACAACCACTATTCTTTAAGTGTTAAACGTATTAGTTATTACCATATAATTTATTGTTAATTCATTATTGTTACATAATTTGTTATAAATTCATTATTTTTACAATTTTTTTAATGAATATAACACAAGTATAAAATGTTCCGATCGTCAAAATTTAGTGTAGTAGAACATAAGAGCACCAGGACATAACAGTATCATGTTTTGGAACAATTTACTAAAATTTGGATTGCAGAAGTAATAGTGATTCTACCAACTCTAGTCAAGGGCGTTGCCGGAGTTTTAGTAGGCTTTCCTTATTGGTCAAAAATTCCACTCAAATTTTTTGTTAATTCCACCACATGTGAAGTCTTAGGTCTATATTTGCAGCATGTACTCAAATGAAATCCACCTATAGGATTAATTACCAATTACTTATATTCAAACTTCTTAAGAATTTTTTTTCTTGAAAAAAGAAAAGCCTTTCCACTTTTCCTTGTGACTAAATGAAAGCCCAAACTAGGCAAACTTAAAACCGTTTGGCAAATCATTTGCAAAATGAGAAAGAAACACAAACCAGAAGTGGCCAACTGGTCCAACAAATCCAAATCCAAACACGCTTGTGGTAACCACTCGCCTCCAGTTGATCTTTAATCTTTCATCTTCATCCTGGAAGATGTGCGATGGACACTCATTCTACTAATAAATAAGAAGATTGACATTCAAATTCTTCATTGGACAGCCATGCGATATGAAAAAGGACTGCATTTCTCATCATGTGATAAGAAAATAAAAAATTCCACGTATGTTAAAATTAAGGGGTAATTACCTTTTTACCCTTGTACTTAGAGTGAAAATCACTTATATCCTTTAAATTTTAAAAATTTACCTTTACATCCTTTATATTTTGGATTAAAGTGAAAATGTTTAAAAATCTGTTAAACATAACAGATTTGACTCTAAGTAAGTTTAAAAATTACAACTTTATATTACCTACGTTTACACCTTAATTCTGTTTAGTTTAATGGACATTTTTATTTTTTCACTTGAAAATTTAAAACTGTTTACAACTTCACTTTAACTCAAAGTACCAAAGATAAAAATATAAGTTTTTAAAATTTAGGAACGTAAGTGATTTTCGTATTAAGTACAAGAATAACAAGATAATTATCCCTAAACTTAATGTAATTATATATGACTACATAACAAAAACAAATATATAAATATGCATATATAAAAAATATATATAATTGATGTAATTATATATGACTGCATAACAAGAACAAATATATAAATATGAATATATAAAAAATATATTGACTTAGAATAAGCATCCAAGATGTTAGGTGTGTATGTGTGGTGTAAGTCGCGCTTATAAACCAAGTTTTGACTTGGTTTGTTCGGGTGGGTTAGATCCAAAGAAAAAAAAAATCAGGAATGCTGCTGTATGGATCAAACAATGTACAAAAACTGTATGTGGGTGTGATGGACAGAGAGACGCCATGAGGACAATACCAATGATCAAAAACAGGGATTTCTCGCATCAATTACATCCAGTTTAGATTGGGTTCACACAAACAAATCATCCAACATTCAAAAACCCAGAGAAAAACGGACAAGAAGAATCAAACAAATTGAATAGAGAAGCATATAAAAATAGAAAATTAGGGAAACCCATTAGACCAAATTGTGTGTGGACACAAATAGAATAAAGAAAACGAATGAGAGAGTGAAAATTAGAACACCCATTACGCTCAAACAGAGAACAAAAGCTTAAAATGCCTGAATTAGACAAGAACAATTTTTTTTTTTGGTTGATACTCACAGATGAATGGTGACGCTGCTTGCCGGTGGAATGGGTGACGGTTTGAGCAGCGATGTCGCCAATTCCCCAAATCAATCCAGAGCTGATGATCTGAGTCTTAACAGGATGCACTGCCAAGCAATTCTGATACCATTTCCACAGTTTCAACATTATCCAATATGCCAAATTTAGAGAGAGAGAGAGAGAGAGAGAGAGAGAGATTCTGAAAGGTTATAATATATATATATATATATATTGCCCTCTTTGTAGTGTCTTTTCTGTCGATGGATCGGTTGAATATTCTGGTAATCTAGTTATGATTTAGCTCGCCAATGGCTCTCTAAACCAGCAAATCCTGTTTTCATGGTTCGGTTTGATTATTATGAAATTTAAATTTTTGTTAAATTTTGATTTATTTATTTTTTTATTATTTTTAAATGTAATTTCGATGGAGTTATCTATCAAATAATTTGATTATTTATGCAGAATAATGTGCATGCATTCGCATTATTTATATAATTAAAAAAATCTAAAAAAAATTGGTAATTTTTTTTCCATATATTTAAAAAAAATAATTTATAATGAAAGAAAGATAAGCAAATAGTGTAATTTTATTTAATAAAAAATAAAGTAGAGTGTGAGAAATTATTTGCAAAGCACAAATAAATTCATTCAATTTTAAATTATTTTTAATATTAACTTAATTTTATGGAGTTTATAAGTTACCGTTCTAATTTTTCCATCTTTAACCCCTATATTAAGAATATTGATTAGTGGAGGGAAAATAAAATCTTATGAAAAATAAAATTATTAATTTATGTTATCTTGCTATATTTATTTAATTAAAAATTAATTTTTTTGAAAAAAAATCTATTAATTATCTACTCCTTTTTTTAATTCAACAAAAAAATTTAATAAATTTAACTTCATTACTTCGTTATACTTTTTTTTATTATTTTTCTTCACCTTTCTTTTTCTTTCATAAATTCAAATTCCAAAAATAGCATTAACATAACATTTTGTAATTTTGTAATTTTTTTTTTTTTTGGGAATCTTTACGTATTCATCTTAATAATAGAATTCCTCTATGATTTCATTCCTAATAAGTTTTCGTAAGTCTAGATTTTATCAGAACTTACCATTGATTCATTCATAGTTGTAGTATAATGCAAATCTAATTTAGTTAATTGTGTCACTAAGAGATATTTTGATCTTTTTATTAAAATAAAATTTACCAATAGAAAAATTCTCACACCAGCATTATTTAAAGATTTTGGACTACTCAACAGTTTTTTTTTTTTTTTTTTTGGGTAAGGACGTGAATAACAAACTTAAAGCTATCAAATAAATAAATAAATAAATAAATATATATATATATATATATATATATATATATATATATATATATATATAATTTAGTGAAAAAAAGAAAAACTAATGAATTCTCAAACTGATATGACTAAATTACGTAAGACAATATTATTGCTATTGAACATAACATAAACACGAAACAAATAGGAAAAAACACGACTATGACATGATATGACATAAATATGTCAACTTAAAAGCTCATACAATTTTATCATATCCATTAAAAATTAAAATATTTAAAGATAAGCATCAATAAACATAACCGAACACTTTTAACATCAATTGTTATTATGAAGATGTTTTGGTCATCGAAACAGTAGAAGTTACTATCACTTCATCAAATGCTCAATTTTGCTCCTCACAAGTTTCTGTTTTCTGAATTCTGATGGTATCTAACTTCACAATCAAGTATATACACATATGTAGTTTGGTTGAGAGATTTTAACGTTTAATAGATCAAAATAGAACAACATACAGACATGCAATTACATCGTTCAAGAGAAACTTATCCCACAAATGAATGAATTTATGCTCAAATTTTCGAATTCAGTCACTTTTCTTCTGCGTAACTGACACATCTCTGTCTGGAGGAGGAAGTTGAGAAGAAACAGTGCTCAGAAGACATACAAGAGCTACACCCATCAAAGCACCAGAGAGGTGTGCTATGTGATTAACATTCTGTAAGGCATAGCCGCCATTAGACAGCCCTGTTGAACCTTGGGCTGCTTGCATCACCTGATCCATACAAGACCCACTCAAGTTAAGTGCTGTTTGGCATATGCCAAAATCCATCAAACCTACAAAAAGTTGAGTGTTTGGATGGAAGAAAAATTGAAAAAGTTGGTATAAAAATAACACATGGCAAAATTTGATTGGAGAAAGTTGAAAAAAGTTTGTAACTCTTTGTAAGTTTTGGTAGATTTTGGCCTCTCCAAACAGAGCCAAAATGTTACAAACTTTTTCCAACTTCCTCCGATCAAATTTTGGCATGTGTCACTTTTACACTAATTTTTTCAAATTTTTTGTCATCCAAACACAACCTTAATATTAAAATTTAGGATTTTGCCAACGTCGGTTGCGTTCAACTCTACCAACCACTGATCCATATCGGTCCCACATAGGCCCCACACAAATTAACAGTTGAAATCCATCATCACAACTAACTGTAACAGTTACCAAAAAAAACAAAAAAACAAAAAAATAAAAACAAAAACAAAAAAATGAAATGGTGATGGTTAAGGTTCTCAAGAAAGAGAAAGAGAATTAACCTACAGGTGGAAGACTTAAGCCCAACTTTCACTATCCTAATTTAGACCAGTGGCAGTATTAAAGTTTGCATAGATAAGGAATTGCTTACTTTCTCTATGACAAATTGACCCAGTATGAGCACTTCAAGTAACTTCCTCCAGTCCCAAGACATCTGCAGTAAGCATCAAGCCGATAGACAAGTTTACGCATAATAATCTCACCATGAGGTTTACGAATGTCCAATTAGAATTTACCTTCACGAGGACACTAATTGCAAAGAGTCCAAATACAGCACCCGATGCTCCAACAGAAACAGCACTTCTTGGGAGGACCAACCATGAAACAAGATTTGCTCCAGCACCAGTTATGATATAAGAAAGCCACAATCCAAAGTTCCCTTCCTCCTCTTCAACGAGTTTTCCTGTTCTAGTAAAAAGATTGTAGAATTATATTCTATAATCCATCAGTATTATACTATGTCCTGTCTGCAAACTTCAGGAATCAAAGTGATAGTGGAAGTCTTACCAAAAATATACAAGAAGAAAAGGTTGCTGGAGAGATGGTTCCTGATGAATATATACAGAAAAATATTAAAAATAAATGCGCACGGGCGCGGTGTGTGTGTGTGTGTGTGTGAGAGAGAGAGAGAGAGAGAGAGAGAGAGAGAGAGAGAAGGCATTCAGATTTAGTGACTACATTGTAGGTAAAAGACCACAAACATTCTAGATGGCAATACAGTACATAATTATCCTTTCCACTAAAATTTGTGGCATCCGACAATAGTATAATAAACATTTCTAGGTGGCAATACAGTATGTAATTATCCTTTCCATTAAAATTAGAGGCATCCTGGAATAGTATAATAAACATTTCTAGGTGGCAATACAGTATATAATCATCCTTTTCCATTAAAATTTGTGGCATCCTAGAATAGTATAGAGGTCTCACCAATTAGCATGACAGAATGTCGCTGTCACAAACTGGTACCAAGCAGGCCAATTGTGGTGCAAATACAAGGCCCTCACACCCTGAACCTGAAAAATTGCAGAAAACTTTGGTGTAGGTTTATCATCCCAACTAAGTGATTAAAAAAAAAAAAAAGACCTATGATGCAACTTAAAATCAGTTTCTTTATGAGAATGCTTTCTCTCTTTATGTGAATGATATTTGAGAATTATAATTATCTCCGAATTCAAATCAATCTTATGTTGGTACATCATGCTGTGATATTCCATCAAAATGTCTTTCTGGTGATTCATATTCTATCTCCATAAGGTCTCTTCCGAAGGCTGCTCCCACTCCCTCCAAAGCTGTAGTTATATTCTAGTTCACCGAAAGTTACATCCTTTTATTGATGTTTTATCAGAAAAAATAAAAATTAAAAAAATAAAGACATAAAATTTTAGTAACAGAAGTATTTAGGAACCTGAAACAGGTGATCTGCCACATAAATTCCAAGATTAAGAAGTATGATCCAGAATATCCCATTTACGCGTTTCACTGGCTTCCTCTTCTCCTCTGACTTCCCAAGTTCCAGCTGTGACATTATATCTAAAACAAATAAATAGCTCAAGCTTTCCAACTTTTTACATGATCGAGATCAATAATATATGACGAAAGTAATAAAACATGCAATTGATCGGTGGCTGAGTGGAGTGAACTGAGAGAGACTGGGAGAGCCCAATCAGGGGTGGACCCATGATTGGGTTGTCCCGGGTTGTAGTTCTGGTAGCTTGGTGCAAAAAAATTTCTTTTTTAGTTCATTTTTTTTTTTTTTGGGTAAATTTAGCCTGCCCTAAATTTTTATAGTGCAGTTTATTTTATCTTTAAACACTCTGTTCAACCTATGTTCAGCTTAAATTTTTGTAGTCCAGTTCACTTTTATCTTTAAACCATTTGTCCAAGTCAGTAAAACTCCAAATTCTGTTACTGTCCCAGAGTCCAATGCTACTAAAAGAAGGCTTTTGGTCCATTGATGGATTGTGTTAACGAGTATGAATTAAACATACACCTATCCCCATAACCTAAACCCTAGTTCAACTCATCCAATGCAGCTCCATATTCAAAGAACCTCAACCACCTGCCCACCAACTGTTTGTCAAATTTCCAAAGACAATTAGATCAATCAACAGCCAATAATTAAACTACCATTCATATCAAATCTTTACTAATCACTGCACGTATTCAAACAAATACTAATACCCTTACCCCATTCAAACAATATAGATGCAATCACAACCAACCTATCTGAATCGAACCCGATTATCAAACATGAACAAGTTAAAATTCACAGCACAAGTTACACACATGAGCATATGTATTTAGAGAGAGAGAGAGAGAGAAAGAGAGATGACCTGAGCCGTTGAAGTGGCAGAGGAGGCGAAAGCGAACGGCGCGGAGATGAAGGGGAGTGGTGGGTCCGGTGAGAACAGCCGGAGAAGAGGAGGGAAATTTTGGAAGGGAATTGAAGAGAGGGGGAGAAAGAGACATCGCCCTGGAAATGGATTTGGATTTGGTTTTAAATGGAGGGTGAGGTGTGAGTAACTGATGATGATGATGATACAATGGTAGTCTCATTTTCTTTTCGCGAGAGAGAGAGAGAGAGAGAGAGAGAGCCCGCCAAATGGTCTGTAACCAAATACATAGCGGCGCCTTTGTATCTGACCAACTGTAAATGCCTTCATCCAAATCTCGGATAGGGAATGTTTGGCAAATCAAACTTTTTTTTTTTTTTCAAAGGAAGCAAGAGATTGGTAAAAAAGTCGTAAAGTAGAAAAAAAATAGTTAATATAAACTATACCCATGTATTTCACACCTAATCTAACTTTGGTTCTTATATTTTAAATTGTCTCAATTTATTTTTGTATTTTTAAATAAGTCTACTTTGTCCTCTTTCATCAAATTAACTAAGGGAAAATATCATATATCTATTGTGTGTGGGATGAATACATGATATTTTTTCAAAATTATTTTTAATGATTTTTGTTAGAATAGACAAAGTGGACAATTTAAAAGTATATAGACAAATTAGAATAATTCAAAGTATTAATCCTGAGGTGAGATTTGAGTTAAAATAGGATGCTAAGTGTGATTTATCCAATATTATTATATTTATGCCTCCTTGTTGAGCCAAGAATGATCATGTAACTCGATTAATTAAATAGTATATAATATTCAATAGGGAAATTCAATGTGAATAAATATGAAAAGAGTTTTTTCTACAGTTTATTATCTTTACGCCAAATGTGAAAAATACTAATACCTATTGAATTAAAAAAAAATCTATATTTTCATCTTTTGACAAATATTAAAAAATTTGTCAAAAACAACGACTTTTGTTCTTTATAATTTAAAAAAAATGTATTTGCACCCTAAATTTTATATTTTTTACATTTACACTCCCTAGTTTTACTTATTTTCAATGAGAATATTTTTTTATTGTTACTTTAAAATTTAACATTTTTCATGATTTTACTTTAATTTTAAGTGCAAGATATATAAATATAAATTTTTTAAGTTAACAAAATATAAAAATTTTCACTTTTAGTATAAAAAGTACAGAAATAATTAACTCGTTTTTTTTTTTTAGTACGATTGAAATAAGATTTAGCTAAACATATATGGATGCCATCCTAGGTATGAAATTTTAATTTTTTTTTTTGGTCAAAGGTTGACTATATTAATGCATTTCATAATTGAAAAAAGCAAAACAACTTAAATTTTATATTTTAAAAAATGTATTTACACCTTAAATTTTATATTTTTTACATTTACATCCCTGATTTTACTCATGATCAATGAGAATATTTTTTTATTGTTACTTTAAAATATAACATTTTTCATGATTTTACTTTAATTTTAAGTGCAAGATATATAAACATAAATTTTTTAAATTAAGAGAACATAAAAATTTTCACTTTCAATACAGAAAGTACGGATATAATTAACTCTTTTTTTTTTAGTACAGTTAAAATAAGATTTAGCTAAACATATATGAATGCCATCTTAGCTATGAATTTTTAATTTTTTCCTGTCAAAAGTTGACTATATTAATGTATTTCATAATTGAAAAAAAAGCAAAATAACTTTTTTTTTTTTTCATCTTATGTGAAAATTTTTAACCCAAAAGCTGGTTTATTTCTTTTTTTTTTTTTTTTGCTCCAAGCAGCCTTTTTTCCCCGCCGGTTATTTTTTCTTTGGTTTTTCATGATGCTATCTTCGAGGTTGAAACCGGTGAGAGTCAAAGTAAAATATTCCGTTTGAACTATTTGTTTAATGATTTTTAATTAAAATTCAAATTTAATCCTTAATTTCAAGGGGCCTTTTTGGCCATCGGTCAGAGACAGATTTTTCATCATTACAAGGCTGGCCCAAATTGGACCCTTTCAATCCAAGGTCCAAAAGGCAAGCTCTGAACCCGTTGTTTTATATTACGAGCCCAGTGATTCGAAACAAAGAAATCCGGCGCGTCACGAACATAATTCAAAATCACCCTATATGAGAATACCAAATACTAAAATTAATTCAAAATCTAATTTTATCTCAATTTATCTTATTTTTTTTTTATTTTTTACCATTCCGAACGCACCCTATATGAGAATGAAAAATTACTGTAAAAGAAATTTTGGCTAAGGAGGTGTTTGGAGACACAATTTTTAGCAACTTTTAGTTTTTTAGTTAAAAGTTGTTAGTTATAATTTTTGGTGTGATTGATGAAGCAAGTAGTAATTTTTAATAACTTTTTGTAACTTTTGAGTATTTGATAAAATTTTTAGCAACTTTTGATATTATTTAATAACTTTTAGTAACTTTTAGTAATTTGTATTAATTTTTTATAAATCTTGACTTGAAAAATTACCGTAACAGAGTAAAAAAATAGTAAAAATTAATAATTTGTCAACAACCCAAAAATCAAAAGTTAGTAATTTTTTTACTAAAGATTGTACTACCAAAAACCCCCCAAAATTTGAAAGTTATGAACAATCTCAACACGACTCTCTGACCAATGTTCATTATTTTACCATGATTTAAGCCAGATTCCGTGTAAATTCTATCATTTAGACCAGTAAAAGTTCATTTTTGTCATTTTAGAAAATATGTAAGTTCGTAATAGCTTAATATAGAAATATCTGTTTTCCATGCCATTTGTTTTGACATGCTTCCTTTTTATTCTGTTGTTCGAATTGAGCCTTAATTCAAAATTTTAATATTTGGTAATTTTTATTTTTTTTCCTATTTCTCAAGTTATTTCTAATTTGATTAGGTTTTCAACAATCATGATTTTTTCTATTTAAACCAATATATTCTTACAAGCAAAGCAGTTAATTTTGAATAAGAATTTTATCATTCGAGATCTCTCTATTATTTTTTACTATTTCATTTGGTATTCTTATAATTGATATAGTTAATGCTCCAACCATTTTTTCTCTCTCGAATTCATAGGCTTTCTTGCCTCACATTTACATCAAATAATAAAACCACCAAAGAAACAAAGTTTATTTGATTCCTTCTATGACTTTATTACAAGATTAAGGGGTGTTTGGTAAGCAACAAGTGAAGGAAAAAGTACAATAAAAGTGGAAAGATGTGACATAAAGGTGATAGGTGAAAATTTTTAATTGAAAAAAATATAAAAATTAATTAAAATTGATAAGTTTTGGTGAAATTTGATACAACCAAACAGGCCCTAAATGATGTAAATCAGATTGCCTAGAATATTTGGAAATAAAGGAATGTGGTAAATTTTGATTTCACTATAACTTTTTGTTACCGTGTCCCTTTTGGCATTATAATATATTTATTTTAGATATTTTTCGAAATAAATCCCAATTCATCAAAAGGTTGTGATTAGAGGGCTCCATAAGTGTAATTTTAGCCATTGCATCTAGAATTTTAGCATTTTTTATTTTTAAAAATATATTATGCTTTTAATTATATTGGGAATAATTTTCATTATCTAGTTTCTTATTTTGAAGTTTCCTAGTTTTTATTTTTATTTAAGTAATTGCAAGCCATTGAAGGAGACAGAATTTAATATTCCTAAGTATTAAAATTTTGTATTTCTCTTCAATTTTGTATTTAATGTTCTTGGATATTATAAGGCTAAACAAGCTATTACACCATCTCTAATAATTAATATGAATCTTTCATTTCCCTGCATCATTAAGAATGCTAAAAATATTTATGTTAAGATGCATGTTTTATATTTTGCAGTTTCATATAAATTGAATTTGTACTCTCATATGGTTGTGGAGTCTTAGATCTACATCGTTTCAAATACATGTATATGTTTCCTAGTTATATAATTAAGGTATACATAGTTTGATAAAATGAAATTTTAGTAATTTTTTATTTATTTTCTATTTTCATTTATTTATTTTCTATTTTCAAATAAATTAAAAAAAATAAAATTAATTTTCTTATTAAAGTGACAGATACATGGATTAGAATTTATAAAGTTTTCCTATATATAAAAAACTTGTAAAAATCTAGAGATACTTTCGCGCAAAATTTTCTACAAGTGTTTTGTCAAAGGATTCACTCACTTTCTTTGTGCAAGATGGTTTGTTCTACTAACTCTAACTAATCTTGAACTATAAATTGATGTTTCTATTTAAATGTCAAGAAGAAAAATTGTCTCTATTTTAATTCGACAAAAAAAAAAAGAATAATCAGAATTTTACTATCTTTGCACACCCTTTGTTTTTATTTTAATTTAAAAACTAAGGCACTATTTCAAATTAAAAAAATATAAAATTTTATAATCTTGTAATAATTTTATAAGTTTCTAAAATACGAATTATGAAATTATAAAATTAAAAATTTTTATTTACTGATTGACGTAAATTACAAAATAATAATTTTTATAAATTTATACTCATAGGCTAAATATTTTCGGGCCATTCCAAAATTTGGCAATGAACTTGTGCAAAGCCACCCGCCAATTGGACTTTTCAAGGATCTCAGACGAAAGAGAGAGAGAGAGAGAGAACGAAAATGGAGATGATGAATTTTCTTTCTCTCAAGGAGAGGCAACGATAAGCTTCAAAAAAAAGAAAGAAGACGCAACGATAGCCTTATCAAAGTATCGGATAAGTACGAAAAATTGTACGCTGAATGTAATTTGCGGCGTGAATCAGCAATTGGATGTGAAAGCTACCAGAGCAGCCCATTCATTGAGTAAATTTGACAACATGAGGGGCTGGCCCAGCTATTGATGCTTACTTTTTATAATTAACTAAATAAAATTTATTTTTTATTAAATATATTTTTATGTTCTTTCCATTTTTCAATCCAATTACAAAAAAATAATGATAATAAATTACATCTACTCCTACTTAATATTTAGATAACTACACTTAATACCTATAATATTTAAAAGTTACACTTATTATGTTATTTTGAAATATTGTTAACATTGATACCATATCGATAAAATCAACTGTTAAATTTTGACAAAAAATATTAAAATAACTAAAATTTTAAACTTTTTTCCTATTTTATCCCCCCTCTCTCTCACAGTTTCATTACTTTTTGTTATAAAAATTTTCAAAAATAAGTAAAAAGTAAATAAAAACATAAAATTTATGAGTTTTTTTGTAAACAAAATTGACAAAATGTGACAGAGAGGGGAGTAAAATAAAAAAATAACTAAAATTTTAATTAGTTTGATATTTTATATTGAAATTAACACTAATCTTATGGTAAGATTCACATAATTTAAAATTTCGGTTAGTTTTATTACTTTGTTTATCATCCAATAATTTAAAATTCATACTCACTAGCCCAGATTTATAATTAGTAGGAGCAAATTTATATTTTTAAGGCAAGTAAAAGTAATAGTAAAAATACAGCAAAAATATGGATAAAAAATATATAATTTATAAAAAATAATTATTTAAAATTAATAAAATTTTAATGTGATTTTTCAAATCAATAGACTAATTTTGTTTGAGTCCGTCCATGTATACACATCTTTAGAGAATTTAATTTTCTCATTTACAGCAAATGTATAAAGACAATTAACTATATATTTTAATTATAAAAAATTATTGTCATATTATTATAATAATTTTATTTTTTAGATATGGACTCTCCTGCTGCAATAAATAATATTCCGAACAACTTGTGGATGTGCTCCAGTGGTGGGTGTACGATCCATTTAATACCCTGCCATCCCCCGATGGTTGTTGGAATGGGCAGTCACTACCATGCGTCAAGTTGATTTTGTTGGGGACCATTAGTTACTTTCATTGGCCAAAAATCATTAATACTTTTTAAAATTTTAAATAAAAATAAAATTAATTATTGATAGCAAATAAAATTAGGAGTTTAGGTAATATAAACTAGATAGGATGTCCATGGATTTTTTAAAATTATTTAAAGTGAGAATTATTATTTTTAAAACTATTTTTTTTTAGTATTTTTATAGCTTTCGTCAAATACAAATTAAAAGGTATAAAAATAAAATTTTAAATTTTAAAGATTTTAGCAATTGTTACAGATAAAGATAATTAATTTAATGTATTAAAAAATATTAAATGATTTTCACCTTTAAAATGACTATATGAATCGGGACGGACACGATGTAGACCGATGACAATACGATCTGAATTATTAAATTTTAATTTAATCATTCAAATGCATTTATATATTTTTTGAAGTAAAAATTTATAAATATATTTAAATTATTAAATTTTAATGTAATAATCTAAATTAAGGTCTCGCCGTGCCGGTATCGATGTTGTTGTCAGCCTCCTCGTTTCAACGGTACGAAAACAATTAATCCGATGTTTTTCTTACCCCCAAGCCTATGGTAAGAGGGGGTTGGACCGGAGGATATATATGAAAGATTTGCATGAAAAACGTGGTTCTAATACATTTTGATACGTTGCTTTTACTGCCCGATTATTTTTGTGGAGTAATGCAACATAATTCTCTTTCTAAATTTTAAATCAAAATAATATATCATTTTTAAGAATTTATTATTTTACGAGAAATAATTCAATAAGCTAGACAAAAAAAAAAAAAAAAAATAGTTGAAATCGATATCACCTGTGTTCAATCACTGCCATATATTCCTGTGTTCGCGTATTTTGACACATGATATTTTGACCCATGATAGTTATGACTCAATCTAATTTAAATAAAATTTGGCGGAACCCACCTGTACTCTTTTCGATACGTCTGCTCTTTTCCACATTTGTTGATCAACCAAACGACTAATAATTTCATTTGATGTCACTAAACCATGTGAGTATTAACCTTTTATCAACCATCTTCCAATGGGAAAATATGACAAATTGGGAGCCTAATTCTTGGTCCCAATTTCTTTTCAAGGCAAATATATACAATATATATATATATATATATATATATATATATATATATATATATATTATACAGGTACATTTACCTCTTCTTCTTATGAAATGTTCGGTTTATCAAAATCTATCAATTTTTATTTATTTTTTTGTATTTTCTTCTAATTAAATTTTGTTACATGTTATTTTTATATTAATTTTTTATACTTTTGTTATACTTTTTTGTCATCCAAATGCCCCCTTAATATTTGAGTAACTACACTTAACATCCATAATATTTAAAAGTTACACTTACTTCCTTTATTTTAAAATGTTGTTAACATTGCCCTACTTTTAATAAAATTAATCATTAAAACTTCGTATAAAATATCTAATTAATCAAAATTTTAAGTACTTTTCTTATTTTATCTTTCATTCTCTTACTTATTTTTTAAAATTTTTGTAAAAAAAATTAATAAAATGTAAGAGAAAAATGAATAAAATAAGAAAAATGCTAAAAATTTTAATTATTTTAATATTTTCTTTTAAATTTTTAACTGTTTATTTTATTAGAAGGAGGTCAATATTAACAATATTTAAAAATAAAAGAGGTAAATATAATTTTTAAATATTATGAGTGTTAAGTGTAATTATCTAAATATTAAAGAAAAATAAATGTAATTTATCCTCTATATATATATATATACAAATACATGTGTGTGTGTATATATATATATATGCGTGTGGATCTTAGATGTGTTGCATATATAAAAGTCGCTCCAATGGGACCCATAGGAAATTAGACACACACACATATATACTCCATACAAACATAACAATGACAAATACTCCCTTATATATATATATATATATATTAATTTTAGAACCTTTAACATGGATTATAAGCACGTTTATAACTTTGTACTATCTGTTTGAGTAATCAGTTTATGGCACGAATTAAAAAAGTTGGATCACCCGAGAATCTTGTATTTGTACCAGTATATGCTTAAAGGCAAGCATAAAATGAAGCAATCCGGATTTGGATCCTTGTCTGCAATGATTCGAAGTGATTACCTAAACCACATGAGAGATCTGATTGGAAAAAGCCGTGCTTTTCAGCAAGCACGTGACGCGGTCACGTGGATTGTGTTTGGATATCTTAATGGGCCGTTTGACTAAAAAAACAAAAAAAAAAAGAAAAAAATTAACTTTTACTAGTTTCTCTAACCACCTTTACTAAGCACAAAATCAAATTTAACTATTTTTATTCAATTTTTAACAATTTTATCTAAAACTTTTTAATTTTTACCAAATTTATCTAACTTTTACTAGTTTTTTTCAACTTTTACCAATTTTATATAATTTTTTTAATTTTCTTTAACTTTTTAAAATTTTTATCAAATACTCAATTAACTAAAGTATCATGTGTTAAAAAAAAGATACGAAGTTACATTTTTTTGTTGCACCAAAATAGCTTTCAATGCCAAAAGTAACTTTTTTTTTTCAAGTAAATTTTACCTTGTGATCTGGTTTTACCTAAAATTCTATTTTGTGACTTGACGTTTTTCCTTTTTTAAATTAAGTGTTTGAAATTTTAATTTATTGCAATCCTTCATTTAGTGACCATTTTATTTTTAAAAGTTAAAAGTTGAACAATTAATAGTGAGAATATAAAAGTAAAATAGTCACTTAAGAGAGATTACAACCAATTAAAATTTTAAACCCTTCATTATTATTAAAAAAAAACATAGACATTGAAATGAAATTATAAGTAATGGCCAGGAAACCAAAATGAAATTTTCCCCTTTTTTTGACCTTTTAGTGTAATTAATTACTTATTTAAATTATAAGAATCTTTATTATATTATTTTATTAAAAATTTTTAATTTTTTTTAGTTACCAAATGAGTCCTATATTGAGTATATGCAATAGGTACAACCTTTTTCTTCATGGTAGATTACATTTACCATTTTCGTACTTTATGTAATCTTATTTTATGTCTTATATTTTAGATTATACCATTTTACTCTTCTATTTTTAATTTAATTTCACTTTATCACTTTTATAAGTTGCAATTAAAAAATAATAAAAAAGCAACAAAAAATGTCTCATGTTAATTACATATGTCTAATATGTGACATTTTATATATGTCAGTAATGTTAATACAAAAGATAAATTGGAATTAGATTAAGGCTCCATTTGGGATCGCTAGTTAAAAGTCAGCTTTTAACTATCCTTTTTTTTTTTTACTTTTTTTTAAATGATCAAAATTATCTTTTTATATTTTAAATTTCTTTTAAATCATAAAGAATAAATAAAAGTTAAAAATTAACATTTTTAGTTCCTTTTCAAACATAAAAAGTTTAAACCTTTTATTTCAAACTAAGCTTAAAAATGACTCAGGGGAGTTGATATTGCTCCTCGATATCATCTCCAAATATCATATCAGAACCGTTAAATTAAACACTTAAATGAACCTAGATCGTAAGATTTTAATTATAACATCCTACATTTTCTTCTTATTTATATTTAGGTTGTATAATTAAATTAATTTTTAATTTATATTTAGAAATTTTAATTGTGTTAATTTGGTATTATTTTAAAATTTATTTTGTCTTAATTTAATTTAATTAATAACTTAATCAAACTATTAAAAATTAATTTAAGTTAGTGGCGGTACTAGTTAACAAATTAAATTGGAGTTAGTGCAAGGTGGATGTAATAGGGTTTGTTTGGAGTAAAAAAAAATGAGATAAATTGTGGTTTGGGGAGAGTTTGTAATGCGTGCAGTGAGAGAAAAAAATTGATGTGATATAAAGTTAATAGAGATTTATAGAGATTTTCAAAGATTTTCAGTAAAATATTACACGCCGAACGTAACCTATATGTGTGTATATATATGTGGATGCATTTATATGTTTGTATATATATATGGATGCATTTACATGTATGTGTACACGGTGGAAGACACATGGCCACTGCCAAGTTCAAAAAACAAAAAAATGAAAAGAAATTGAGAAGTCAACAAAGGCCAAATATTTTTGACCCAATTATGGGCCTGTTTGGTTTGCCATTTTTTGTTAAAAATCTCCAAAAATCTCTATAAATCTCTGTTAACTTTATATCACATCAACTTTTTTCTCTCATTGCACGTATTACGAAATCTCTCCAAATCACAATTTATCTCATTTTTTCTTACTCCAAACAACCCCTATATATGCATATGTATGTGTGTGTGTGTGAGAAAAGGTCGATAGCTTACAGAAGTACCAAAAAAAAAAAATGAAAAGTCAAGGAAATATTAATGAGGGGAGCGTAGTGTGTCAGGGGACTTTAACCCCTCCCCCAATTATACCCATATATATATATATATATATATATATGTATATATATATGTATGTATGTAAGTCACTTGTGTGTAGTGAAGAACGGTGAGAAAAGAAAAACACAGTAAGGAAGAATGGGGAAAAAATAGCGAGAAGGAAAGAACAAATAGTGAGGAAAAATTATGGGAAAGAGGAAAATTTAGATGTTTTGGCCTGGGGTAAATTATTTTATTTTGTTAGTTTAAAATCAATTATAGGGAAGTTTGAATAAACTATGTTGAAAATGGAGTGGTTAGATTATATTTCTTAAATTTATATTATTACTTAATTTGGCTTATATTTCAACTGTTTGATATCTTATCTGCATAATTTATTTGGGTTAAACTTACCACGCTAATAGTTTGATTTTCTCATAATATTTGCTGTCTAAGTGGGTGTATTAAACTTAAAAGTAAAAGATATTAAATATTCATTAACAAATTTTATCTATTTATTTGTTGGTGTCACTATTTAATTATTTTGATGTGAACTGTTGAATATTCATGGATTATTGTGTATTATCGTGTTAGATATGAAGTGTGATTATTTTGTGGAATGATAAGTTTGGGAAGTAATATTTCACTGGAAAAAAAATATTATTGCACATCAGCATGAATTGTTTGCATTACATTTGCATTATGATTAGATGGCACTAGGCCAGATGGCGCAAAAAAAAACAAAATGAATAAATAAAATGAGACCAGATGGGACCAGGTCAGATGGGACCAGTGATGAGGCCAGATGGACTAATGGAACGTGCTAAATTAAAGTCACTGTCCATAATTGTCACTCAACTCATAGGCCAGATGGAGCCGAATGTGTGTTACATTATCATTTGCATCATTTATTATGTAAATATACTATGTGATGGCTAGTTTAGGGCTAGTGATGACGATGATTGATTAATGAAAAGTGACGAGGAATTGTGTGTTGAAATATTTTTATCACTGTCAGATTATGATATATCTAAATTAATAAATATTCGATTATGGAATAATTGTTTGGATAATTACTGTGGATTATTCTTGATGTGTATTTACTATTTGTTATCTTAAGGTCAATACCTCAATTGAGTGTGTGTCACTCACACCTAAATTTATACATTTCAAGTTGAGTTTAGAAGTAGCTGCAAGTACTTGGAGAAAACTTTGAGTGGTCTGTTTTTCTTATGTTACCCATGTGCTAGTGTTTAGAGTTTATGTAAATAAATCTAAAATTTCAATAGTATCAAACCGAGACTAGGTTAAATAAGAGAGAAATTAGAAGTTTGAGTTTATTTAAGTGTTTGTGAAATTTTGGTTAGTATACCAAAGAATGAATATAAATCTGACAGGTTGTGTTGTGTTTTTAATATGAGATTTTTGATTTAAATAATGTTTACTAATACAGCATGGACGGATAAGGTAGAAGTGTCCCATCTATTTAAGGAACTAAATATGTATCATAAATAGGGGTGTGACATTAATCAAACGGTTCTCAAGTTTAATGCCACGACAACGTCAACCTCTTTCTTTTGCCTTAAAAATATAATTGACAAAAATATTATAGCTTAAAATACATGAACGAAATAAAATTAGAATTAAAGTATATGGGTACTAAGGGTAAATATAATATTTATATCTTTTGAACACGCAAATGATTGTAACAACCCAAAAATAATTTAACATATGATTAGTTTAATTTGTAATGTTTGATTGGTAGTTATTATTATTATTATTAATTTTTTTTTGGTAAGTTGTTTGATTGGTAGTTAGATCAAATGATGTTTGGTTGTCACATTTTTAATGTACAAACACGCATATGGCTCGCATATGGCTCACATGGTCAATTGGTCTGGTGGCTAGGCGCGAGCACCTTCCAAGGGGTTGAATAAGTGGACCATATGTAACTCCTCTCACCTAAAATCAACAACTCTCAATTTTCTAAATTAATTGATTGGATGGTTGACTAATTGACTTTGATCTGATCCTCCGTCATTAATTTTTTAGATCACAGCAATCACCGATTCTCTGGTATTTTTGTAATTATGATTCATAATAGTTGGAGGAAAATGAGAATCATTAATTCTTGTTGTAAGATTTAGCTCACGTTAGAAAAACTAACCATAATAATCCGAGCTGGTTATAATTATTACATAGACAAGAAGTACCCGATTAGTGACGTGGAAGTGATTGGATCCACAAAAGCAATGATTCTATTTTTTTTAAATTAACTTTAATTTTAACAGTTATGATTCCTTAGACCCTTTTACAAGAGTGGTTGATTGGCATAAAAAAAATAAATAAATAAAAAGTACAATAAAAATAAAAAAATGTGACATTAAAGTGAAATGTGAAAAAATTCTAATTGAAAGAAAATATAAAAAATAATTAAAATTGATAAATTTTAATAATTTTTTTACGGTATCAAACAGAAAATCTAAAAATTAGTACTCCAAAATTAAAAAAAATAAAAAGTCAATAATCACCTCCCTTTTTTTAATGATTATACTAACCATAGTTGCAAACACCACACTATCAATTTGGTTTTGATACCGTATGTATTAATACTGATGCATCTCAACGTGCCCTTTTAAATTTATCATTATCATCTAACTATGAAAAAAAATATGTACATATTTACTCAAAAAGATTAGTGTATCGTTTAAATAATAATAAAATATTATTTAATTATGAAATGTAAATTATAAATGCCATGTTAATATTTACTAACCTAACTACTTTACTATTGTCAGTCAGAAAATTATGAATGGGTGGATACTAATTATAAGACACATAAATGATTCATTAGGTTCGAGGAATAAAGAAAAGGGCTTGACAGTAAATAGAAGAAGAGAGGAGAAAATGGTCAAAATGAGTTAGTATTTTTTAGTTGTATTAAGTAGATTAGATACAATTTACATTGGTGTGTATTGAGTTAAAATTTATTTTTTTATTGAGTGAATACAATTGATTTTGAGCTATGTTTTTTTTTTCTTTTTTGTTTTTAAGTGGGTACAGTTAGTATCGGGTAATTTTTTTCTTAGGTGGGCACAAATTGAGTAAAAAAGATAATATCAACAAAAAATAATATTTATATACATATTTGGAGTGATCAAGTGCCCTTCTTAAGCAAAAACCGACCCTGCCCTTGGTCAGTAGGCATTTCATAAGTATATTGTTTGGTAATAAAAAATCACTACTGAAATTGCTTATTATGTCAATCGAAAATCTAAATGCAAGCTTGCTGAATACAAAAAAAAAATAAAGGTTATAGTCAGAAAGAAAGTCCCTGATCGATGATACAGTTAAAAAAAGCTCGAGAAAATTGTAGAATAGAAAATAAAAAGCGAAATATTAGGTTGACAATAGTGAGCGTACTTGGATTTTAGAGCTAAATATTGTATTTATAGTAAGGCAGTGTAAATAAATTAATAGATAAATAATGAAAATGTAATTATTTTGTATTTAGTATGTATTCCATAAAGTGCTCAGTTTTCTTACTTTTCCTTAAATGTCTTTTATTTCTCATTTAATGCTGCTCACTTTGTATTAAATGCGCGTGAGTGAAATAAGAGTTTGAATAGATAGATTGAAACCTTGCAGAATGTCCAATATCACATCTGTTTGTCACTTTTTAAAAAAACGAATTAAGTAGGTTAACTTTTAGGTGATAAATTCAATTCATTTATTACTATTTAACATTTATGATTATGATTATATTATCAAGTGGTGAAACCCAACCACAATAATTTTTTCATTATTAGATCAATACCGAGCACGTTTATAATGCGTTCGGAGAAATATCACGTGTCTTGCCCTATTATGCTTAAGGAGACGCTGTGCGTCCAACATGTATCATGACTTTTTGCCAAAGATTATGCAAGACGAAAGGCAATGCTGCAGCCAAGAAGGCTTCCCCATTCAATTACTTTTATATCTTCGTAATGCTGCCACGAAGGCTTCTCCATTCAATTACTTTTATAATTTAGTCTATTTTAATTAGTAAAATATAATTTAGGAAATAATCAATTTCTTATTTTTTAAAACCTATCTTGCGGGTTTGAACTCAAATTGCCCAATGCATAATCTTTACTTGCAAGTGATAATTATTTTCTCAAAGAAGCCAAATGAAAAGACTTCTCTAGCTGGCAGAGGCTTCCATCTCTATTCAATTACGTACTTATTGATTCAGAATTAATAATTTTAATATTTCAATAAAAACATACGACTTTGATTATACATATTAATAAAACATCTATAAGGTGTGTTTGAAATTGTATAAAAGTGTATAAAATAAAATAAAATAAAATAAAATTATAAAAGTAAATGTCTCGTAATTTGTATAATAAGTAAAAAATTTAAATTTTACTGTCTCGTAATTCGTATTTACAAAGATTTGTAAAATTTTATTTTATTTTAGAGAGTTCCAAACGGAGCCATACTTACCTATGTTTCTTCTGCTAGTTGTGATGATTTATATTATTTTATTCTTGGTCTTATTTTGGAGGCTCAACTACAAAACCATATACATTGAATTTAATTGTAAATATTTGTCAGCCCATACAAGTTACGTATAATTTAATTACTTCTATTTGCATGTCTCCATCGTGTGTAATTTCGTGGGAAAGAAAAAGATGGACGTGTATTTTTTATACAATTACCTAATTAAATAAATTAAATTTAAAATCATGTTCATTCTCTATTTTAATTTAAAAAGTAAATTTTACATTTTGCCCGTTACAAGTTATACCAAATTTAAATTTAGTCCTTATGCTTTCAAATATAGGACTTATTTGGCACAATAAAAAACTCTGAAAATCTTTAAAAATCTCTAAAACTATCAAACATATTTGCATTCCTCATTTTTTTGTGAAATTTTTATGAATTTATATATATTTACATATATCAATAAATTTTTATAAACCTCAATAAATTTTTTACAATCTCCCATAACAATTCTACAAACCCAATAATTTTTGTACAAATCTCAAAAATTTTTCAACTTTTTTCAAAAAATCTAACAAATATTCATCGGAATAGACCAAAAATTCCGTCGAAATAGTTTCTCTCTCTAAGATTTTGACGCAAAAGTCAAAAAGTTAAATAATTTTAAAAAAAGTTTTGATATAAATTCGTCGGAACGGACTCAAAAATCCGTCTGATCAGTTTCTCTCTTCAATATTATAACGCAAAATTTAAAAAGTTATACTATTCATCTTTGAAAAACGTAATTTAATGAATGTGTATTAAACGCCAAAAAATTACTAAAACTACAATTTTCGTTATTTTTTTGCTGTTTTTCAACCCTACAAACGCACCCGTAATAGTTAGTCCTTCATATACTTACAATTAAATCTGAATTTGTCATTACTATTAACTGTTAATATTGTGTAAAATAATGGGGTGAACTTCATGGAACACACTAAACAAATACAAACGAACGAACAAAAAAAAATACACATGATGTAATACACACACACACATATATATTGTAGTCTTTGTCAATAAATCTAATAAAAGGAATCAGAGTGAAACTTGAGTATAAACTTAAGAGATTGTCTATTATAATTAAAAGAAAAAGATCATAGTAAAATTTTTCTAAAATCATTGAATGGTTTATCTTATCGTTAATTTTAGGATTCTAGAGACTAATAGAGTTATGCATAAATTAGTTTGAATATCCGAATTTTCTAAAAAAAATATATAAAATAAAATGGTACAAAGTATAATTAATCCTAATATAAATAAGAGAAAATAAGCTTATATGCCTTATAGGATGATGTAAAATATCAAAACATATGATATGAGTTCATTATTTAATCAAATTGATGGAAACACATTTCAGATTATTTCTGAAGGTAGTTAAAGCTCATTTATTAGTTATGAAACGAAGTTTGGATAATCTGCCACGGATCTGATCGTGTGAAATTGTCATAACAAGCTTTTGCGTTCCGATTTTCAGCATATATATATATGTGTGTGTGTGTATACATAAATATATAATTCATATTCTGCTGCAATCAATGGATTTTCAGCAACTGGGACCAAATAGTAATTATAGAAATGGCTTCAGACAATATTGATCCCACATATCATTCTAACTACGTACGCATGATCATTAAAAATTATGAACATCACCTTTATTTTAATTGTATTAGGCAGTGATAGGTTAATTAAAATTAATCAAAATTTATTACTTTTTACTAATTATTTATAATTTTTAATTAAATTTTATTACATATTATTTTTACATTAAATAATTATATTTTTTGATCAAACTTTTATCAATCAAGTACCCCGTGAAGTAAGCTGATGGGCAGTTGAAATTTGTTGCGTATTCTTCATTCAATGTATGTACCAGCCCGGCGCTGTTCATGAGTCATGAGGTGAGACCGGCGGCTGCTGCAATGTAGGGGTGGTTGGTTGGTTTTGACCGATCAAAATTTATTAATTTTTTTATTTTTTAATTAAATTTTATTATATATTATTTTTAATCAAATTTTTATATTTTTATTATACTTTTAATCAAATTTTTACCAATTAAACATCCCTTAAAACTTTCGCCTTAGTTCTCACGAGGTCAAAATGGATTGTTAGGTTTAAGTTTGAATATCAACCGTGATGATTTAATCAAATAAATTTAATTGAATTAATAAATATTAATTATTTAAATTAATAAATATTAATTAAATCACGGTAATCCATATATAAACTTTAGTCTATGCAGTGCAACTACAGCTCCTTAGAATCCCGTCTTTTTCGTTTCTTTTCTTTTTTTGGGTTGGACGTGGTTTGTTAAAAAAAAAAAATTGAATTTAGTATAAAAGTAACACGTAACTAAATTTAATTAAAATAAATTGAAAAAAATAATAGAAGTTGAAATCTTATAGTATTTTTTAGTAAACCAAAAGGAGAGTTTTTGGTTTGTCAAAAAAAAAAAAAAAAATTAGTGTAAAAGTAACATGTAACAAAATTTAATTAAAATAAATTAAAGAAATTAATAAAATTTGAAATCTTGTAGTATTTTCGAGTAAACCAAACACCTCCAGTGATTGATTGTTTGATTGTGTTTGCATTTAGAATTTTTTTAATAAAAAAATATTAAAATAAATTAACACTTAACACTTATATTTTCTACTCAATTTTACTTTGTCATCTTTATTTTAGACTACAGGTGTAAACACATAATGTTCGTGATTATTATTTTATTTGTATTATTATTTTTTTATTTTATTAATTTTATGAATTTTCTTTAACTTTACAAACTACCCTCCAACTTTTTTTCAATTTCTTAATTTTTTGAACTTTTACATATTTTTACCAAACACAAAATCTTTATAAAAAAAAAAAATGACGCATGTCAACAGAGTGCAAAAATTGTAAAAAATTTTTACTCTCTTTTCTTTTTTTCAAACCAAACACGCATAAGGAAGACGGAGACATAATTTTCAAGTGATGGAAGGTTGAATTTATTTTCTAACCTTCTCTGTTGACCTAAATTATTTTACAAAAGAAATTCAAAAAATAGAAAAAAACCCAAAAAAAAAAAAAAAAAAAAACTTCAGGTGCGAAAGGGCGCCTGAGGAGGGGGCGAAATTAATGACAACGGCAAACGTGGAACCAGCTGGAAGTCCGGACCATCTTCCCGATTGTTATCGTCTTACTGCGTTAATTATATTGATAGCAAGCAAACACGTGCATAAAATGAATGGATTGGTTGGCTCATTCCAACTCATATCCTTGAGGAATTCAAAGCTCATCGTTTGTATAGCCATTTACCTTCAAAAAAAAATAAATAAAAAAACGTGGGAGTATTTTCCATTTAATTGTCTGTCCTTTTGACCTTTATGGCTTCCATGCTTCACCGTGACACTGTCCACAGCCACAATTTCACCCAATTCCAACCCTAACCCTTGCACCCAAATTTTGAGAGCCCATCCCCATAAATCACCTAGGCTGTGTTTGTTTTCTGGATGATACTTTGGAGGATTCAACTATTTTTTTTATTGAATTGGCTTTAGTTTTATATTTAAGTTATAATATTAAAATTTCTAATTATATTACTTATCCCCTAAAATGGGGCTAAGTAATACTATGAGATAGTATTACGTATAATCTAGTTTTCGATTTGCGTTCTACTAAAATATAAATGTTTAAAATTATTTTTTATCACATTTATATCAAATTATATTTTTTTATCTCATTTTATATTCTATCAATCAAACAATAACAAAATAATTTTATATACAAATTAATCCTATATTATATGTAATCTCATATATTATTTTAAGATATTATTTATACCTATTATCTAATTCTCCAAATCAAACATAGCCCTAAGTCACTGCCACATCCCTAATCCTTGCACACCCTAAATTTTTCTACTGCCAGTCACCCAAATTAAAAAAAAAAAAGGGGGGGGGGAGGGGAATAAAAATGGGCTTAAGAATATAAGAAAATGAGAGCAAGAAATAAAGAGAACTTAGAGAGAGAAAGAGGGAACTCATCTATTAGAGTAGAAAATAGTTATGTAAACCGGGCGTGGTGCGTTGGGTCGGACCCAACTCGACTTGTTTCTGTCCCTAATTTATTGTTCGTGCAGTCTCAGCTCTGCCCGGCACTAGCCCTTCGAATCAGGGCTCAGGTGATTCTGTCCCACCTATGAAAATATTAAAAGATAAATCGAGGCCACTAGAATGGGTCAGAACAAATTTCTTTTGATCCTAGCCCGACCCGACTAGCGGCTGGCTCAGGGACGAGTCAAGCTTCAAACCGCCCATTTTCCATCTCTAGAAGTAAGCTGAGAGAGAGAGAGAGGGCGCTTTGATGGTGGGTCTCTAGTCGATTTATGTCGGTGGGGATGGTTGCTCCAGCGATCGTGTGGATGGCCAAGTGAGAAAGCAGATAAAGCGAAGGGTGATAGAGCAAAAGTAGTAGATTGACTCAATAAAGGCGGGACAAGGGCAAAGTGAACCGACAAATATGCGATGCATGTGATTTTAATATATATATATATATATATATATAAACTGACTAACCTGATAATATAATTTCAAAAAGATGATGAGAGCCAATTATACAGCTCATATATAATTAATTCATATTAGGGACAAAACCACGCACTACAAATTATTTCCCTATTGTGTAATTTTTTTTCCTCCCTTATCTATCGTCTCTTCTATGCTGGTAATTGTTTCTTTGCGAAAATTTAATCGATATTTATATAAAATAAAATAATAATTAAAAGAATTTTGAGAATGCTTTTGTTAAAAAAATTTACTAATCAATTTTATTTAAAATCTTATTTTAGAATTTGAATTTATCTTCTTTTTTTCTCTGTAATAATTAAGGGGTCTAATTTTTAATTTGCTGCAATATTTCTTCTTAGTGATCATTTTTCCTTAAACCCTTGACAATAAATGCGGGGGTAAAGTAGTAAATGAAAAGAGATATTGTAATTAATTAAAAATTTAGACTCATCATTGACATTAAAGAAAAAAAAGAAAAAAAATTTAGGTCCCAAGTAATACTTAGAAATATAAAGTAAATTTACTTTTTTTTTTTGTATTAATGTAAATAATTTAGATAACAATGTTATGCACAATTAATTAACATGATGACGTGACTCAAAGTTTCACGAATATGAGCCTAATAACAAAATAAAATAAATATGGATGCTTCAATCGCAATCCAAATTGATACCATTTAATCTTATTTTTAAATTAATTAGTTGTATAATTTATTTATTAAATTTTTTAATATTTGAGGATAAATAGGATTAAACACAATAATATTATTAATCTTACCAATACACATCAACCCGAGTTTGACCCGAGTTTGGACTTTGCTTTTATTTGCCTCTCCAGCTACTCGTTGGCATTATTATCGGCCGGGGCCCGGGGACAAACACTGTAAAATGTTCCAATCCAAAGGAGAGACAAGGACTTTTGTTGAAAAGGACAAAACTCGAAAAGTGGAACTTGTATTTGATATCGTAGTCCATGTATATTATATAATTCAACGTAGATATCTACACGCACTTGTCTGATGAATAGTCAGCCTTGCATATCGACCTGCTATGAGTATTTTTGGAGGGTTAAATTTTTAGAAAAAATAAAAAATATAAAAAGTAAGTAAATTTTAAATTATTGAAATATTTAGTTTATTTTTAAAAATACAAAAAATCGAAGGTGGAGAAAGTTAGAGAAAATTAGAAAAAATTAAAAATTTTTGACATAAATAAAATTATAAAAAATTAAAGAAAATTAAATTTTTTTTTTGTCAAATTTGATACCCCAAATGCACACTATGTAGGTTCTATAAGCACTAATTGTAAACCAAACACCTCCAATTTAGCATATTTGGCGTCCATTTTAATAGTTACATTGTAATTTATTTCATTTTTAGTTATATTGTAATTTATTCCATTTTTAGTCTTTCAATCGATACCCGATCTAGGTCAACTAAGACCCATTCGCTCTGATTTTTGGACTCATCAGAGCCAGAATCATTGTGCTGGTGATATCTACTTTGTTTGGTATATATTTTGGTGTTCGCCGGAGTAATTTGGCCAGTAAGAAAGATGATATCAGAGTACTATGATATATTTATATAAGAGTGTATTTGTCTTTACAACAAAAAAATTTAACAATAAGTAAGATTAACAGAAGGGTTAGAATGAATAATTTTAAAAGTAAGAAAAATAAATGTAATTTTTAATTATTAAGATGTTTTAAATATAATTACTCAAATGTTGAAAGAATAGGTATAACTTATCCGAAATTTTTTAGTATTCTTTTTTTCAAGAAGCACACGTTAAGGGTGTGTTTGGAGTAATAAAAAGTGAGAATAAAGTAATTTTTTTAGATGAACAGTAAGATTTCCGTTCTGATGGATTGAATTTCCGTTGGACGGATTTCAAATTTTGTATCAGTCGTGACTTATTTGCACTACAATTTGTCAAAACGGTTTTTACAATCCGTTTGAACAAAAGTTGGCCGTGCAAATCCATTGGAATGGTTTTCTACAATCCGTCGGAATGGTT
This sequence comes from Vitellaria paradoxa, assembly GCA_019916065.1. Classification (NCBI taxonomy): domain Eukaryota; kingdom Viridiplantae; phylum Streptophyta; class Magnoliopsida; order Ericales; family Sapotaceae; genus Vitellaria; species Vitellaria paradoxa. The sequence goes on from CM034243.1 coordinate 36,809,286, forward strand.
TCTACAACCCTAGAAAAATAGTTAAGTGAGTGTCATTCGGTAGTTTGGGAGTTCATAGTGAGAATTACGAAAAAAAACTTTTTCTATTTGATTAACCGAATTCTAGTTATCAACTTTTTTTAAAAAGGTATTGAACTTTTTTTGAATTTCGAGAAAGTAAGAATGTATAAAAAATGTAATAGATATTTTCAGATATTTTTAAAGATTTTCACCAAATTTTATGCACCATGTAAAAATATAATAGATATTTTTAGATATTTTTATCAAATTTTATGCACCAAATAAGTCTTACATAGTTAATTCAATAAAAATAGGTGGAAGAAAAAAAAAAAATACAAATAAAAAGTGATGGAAGAAATGAAATTTCACCTTCTTCACTTGACTTATCCTTGGAACATGGATTGCCATCATAAGCCACATGCTTACTATTTAAAAGTGGATTTAAAAATTAAAAAAAAAAAAAGAAAAAGAAACAGTGAGAGTTGCATGGTCCATGCTGGAAAGGATGACGTGTATCTAGGAAGTCCCGATTGGAGAAGACGGTATACATACATATATATACATATTATGAAAACCAAAGCTTACATTAATAATATAGAACAAAAAGCAAAAATACAAATTTAGGTCCATTCGGTAGCCAATTATAGAAACCATATACTTTCTCGCTCGTCATATCATTTCATGAAGCGAACTCCTCCCGTGCCTTTGCGGTTAGGGGGTCCAGTTAAAATGGTCCAACTATTATGCGGAATGGCAATGAGAAATAATTTCTAAAACAAATAATTCGCAAATAAATAAATTCATTAAATTGGTTAATGATGATTGGCCATAAATCCATCAACATATATTCCTACTAGAGGACTACTTTAATTGTTAAGTAAATATCGACAACGATGTTTTAGAATTTTAGTTCTGCATAAAGTGCGCAGGTTCTTGTTGGAAGTTCGCGAGAAAGCCGCTCTCACGAGCGTCAATTTGACAATTTTTAAACTGCGTTTCCAAAGCTAATTTTGTTTAGAGTTTTTTTTTTTTTTTCAAGGTATGTATGTTATGTGATATATTATACATTGTAAGAAATTCATACTAGGGTTTTTTTTTTTTAAATTGAGTTGAAAGAAAATTTAAAATAAGGTAAGATTTTTTTTCCTAAAGGTTCTTTGAGTTGGTTGCATCTCCATATTGTATTCTTCTTATTCCGTCGTTAGAATTAATAGTGAAAATTAAATTTTATCGTATGTGTGATTTTCACTGTATCTTATTGTACTTATGAATGTAAGTAAATTAACAAATCATATAAATTTTGTACTCTTTCATTGCAAGTATTTTTTCTTATGTTCATTTGTTTTGTCGTTATTTATTAGTGTATCGTATGAAGGTGATTCAATATTTTCATAATAATAATAATATTTATTTTTATTTATACTAAAATATTTATATTTTTTCCTTGATAATTTTAAAGCACGTGTACTTCCATCATACTACAAACAAGTCTCACTCTCATTATAATACAAATAAATTTCTCTAAGGTGTTTGTCAAAATTAATCAAAACGTACTAATTTTTACTAATTTTTTATACTTTTTTCAATCAAATTTACATTAAATTTTTACACTTTTACTATACTTTTTAATTAAATTTTGGCAACCAAATACCTCGTACCATCAGGCCCCCTAAAAAAGAAAAAGAAAAAGAAGAAGGAAAAAATAAAAAACTTAAAAACCAAGTTAAACGATCATGAGGTGGGGCATTAGTGTAAAAAATTCAAAGTATGGGGGTGTGGGGAATAAATGCGAAAATAAGCATCAGGCCCCCTAAGAAAGAAAATGAAGAAGGAAAAAAAAAAAAAAAAAAAACTTAAACCAAGTTAAACGGTCATGAGGTGGGGGCATTAGTGTAAAGATTCAAAGTATGGGGGTGAGGGGAGTAAATGTGAAAATAAGCCCACTCAACCAGATAGGATGTGATTTTGGCTATAAGAACCAGAAGCGCCACCATTAGAGAATATCACTCCAACTCTGCCATTTTCATAAGCTCGTTTTTTTTTTTTTTTTCCCTTCCTTTTTTTTTTCGGCAGCCATTTCAAGCCTCTTTTGCACCCTTTCCCAGAAGACGAAAGAAGAAACCCCTTTCTCTCTCTCTCTCTAACTCTCCCTTCTCAACTTTCTCCTCTCCCTCCCAGAAACTTTTCGGACGCATTGCGGCCATCCTTTGGTGTGGTAATAAAATTTCCTTGTTAACTCTCTCTCTCTGTGTCCCCCTATTTTTGTCACGCTCTCGATTTCTTCGGCAAGGTTTCGCTTGTGATTTCGTAACTACATTATTTTCCGGCCAGTTTGCCGCCGATCGAACTCGTTTCCCGGTGAAGATTTGCAGTTATTGCTCTGTTAGAGATAACAGACTTATATACGCACATATATTAGAGAGACGGAGAAAGAGAGAGAGGGAGAGAGAGAGAGAGAGAGAGAATTTGTTTGTTTCTCTGTGTGCGTGTGGGTGTGCGCGCGTGTAAAACGAGAGAGATGGCCGGAGTTCAGTAGGATGAGATAAATTGGAGATTTGGAATTCAAGACGAGAAGTTTCGGACAGAGTGTTGAAGAAAGAGTCCTTGGGGGGAGAAAGGTTGAGGCGTTGAAATTGAATGGAGGAAATTGGAGCGAAATGGAAGGTTTTGAGATCGATGTCAACGATATCGTGGAGCTTTCTGGTGGCGGCAATGCTTGCTTCAGCTGAAAGAAGCTTGAAACGGCAAGGATCAACGTCTGGCCCAGATGAAGTCTCCAGATCAGATTATCTTCACAGTTTGTGAATTTCTTATGGCAAGCAGATCAATTAGGCTACGAACATGTTTGGCCTGTAAGTAAAAATACTAATCTGATTTTCTTGTTTCTACGAAGAAGTTTTTATTCTGATGTGTTTTGACTCCATTTCCATTACTTAGTTTTCATAATTGATTCAACTTGTAATTTATTGCTGCGGGCGGTGGTAGGTTCTTTTCTTATCTCTCTTGTATTTTATTTTGAAAATTATTATTCTACCGGAAAAAAAATCTACCAGAAAAAAAGTACTAGAATGATTCAGCAATGGCTAGGGAAATAAAGGCATTCCTTAATGAGTTATCGCTTTTAAAGTGACGGCCTGTCACATTATTTTGATGATTTTTTAGGCTATAGTGTATTTGACAGCATTAATTAATCATTTAATTTTACTGGGTAGGTTTGTTTGGCTCTAAATAAATAGATAATTTAGCTTAGTAGTTTATAGTTGAGTGGAGATATTGGTATTCTTTTAAAAACTACTCCCACTCATTGTCATTTTTTTTTCTTTAAATTTACAAAACTAGCCTTGTAGTAGAGAGGTTAATTAATGTAAAATATATTAAATGCCATAATTACCCTTCCTTTCTATTTATTATTACGGAACTAACATTCTCCATTTTCACATTTTTTTATAACATCTTCCACTTTTTATTAATTTATATGTTAAATTAAAAATTAACTGTTAATTATAATTTCATAAAGTTTTTTTTTTTATTGGTAGGTAATTCATAAAGTTATGTGAGGGAGTTTTTTTAAATAGGTTTTTTTTTTTTTTTAAATTAGCATTGTAAATATATCTTTTTAGTTTATTTGATCAAAAATCAAAGAAGAAAATAAAAATTATTATTTTTTAATTGATACAATGCAAATATCATAATCGTTGATCAATTCATATATTATTAAAAATAACTAAAATAAAAGTAAATCAAATTGAAATTCAAATCCTAATATTCATTCCCAAAATCAGCCACCATTAAATAAAAAATAATATGGCAATGTTCAAAACAATTCTACATTTTTAACAAAAACTCTTTATAAATTATTAAGCCAAAAAAAAATTATAAATTGGAACTGTTAAAAAAAAAAGGAAGCTTAATAGGGAAAAAGATCATAATAATATTATAGCATATACACCAAAAAAAATAAAAAAATAAAAAATATTACATGCAATTTGTTGTATATTGTGCTGCCAACAAATCAATCACATGAAAGAGAAAATTAGAAAAAGCTAACAGTTGCGCTGCTATTTGAAGGATTTGATAATTCATAATAATATGAAATTTGTTCTATATTGCTTGTACAAATAAAATAAAATAAAATAAAAAATTAATCATATTGGAAAGTTCTGCTTCAATAGAATTCTTTTCCACGGTGTTTCGTTTAAGATTTAATGAATCAAAGAGAGATAATACACGGGTGAAAGTAATATGAGACTATAAGAGATGTAGTTACGGAAAAGTAAAAAGTGGATAATGTTAATTTTATAATAATAAATGAAATTGGAGGGTAATTATGATATTTAAAGTGTTTTACATTAATTGTCCTTCATTAATTGTAAGGTTAGTTTAATAACTATGTAGAGTAAAAAAATTGTAAGGAGTGAGGGAAACTTTTGAAGTACTAATATCCCCACCCTTTATAGTTTGAATCTGCATTCATACATATTGTGTACTATAGTTGTCATTTACATTTTCCCGTGCACACAAACACGTTTCAGATTTGTGCAGTGTAAATATTTTATGAGCAACATGTATGTACCACTTTCTGTACAGAAAAAGATACATATTCAAGTATGTGGCTGATGGTATTCTGGAAAAGGCACCACTGGGTTGACTTTAGCTTGTATGCATGCATGTGCTTATGTATATGAACAGCTTCATTTAGAGTTGCATATGTGTGTGATCATAGTTCGTTATTTGTATGTACATACAGTTCACTGTTTGTTTGTTAACCTCTTGCAATAATAGCCATGTTAGGGATTTCTAGTTTATTCATGTTTGTCCCTGCAAATTGTGAGAACTGATTTGTGGAAGTTTAATTGGGAAAATTGTTGAATTGATTTACAGGATATGAAATTTGGTTTTCGAATTGTTTTCGGAACCATAATTGGATTCTTCGGAGCGGCATTTGGGAGTGTCGGTGGCGTTGGCGGTGGTGGGATATTCGTTCCTATGCTTAGCCTAATTATTGGGTTTGATGCAAAATCAGCAACTGCAATATCAAAATGTAAGAGATATATCCATTTAATAATACTGCCCAAAAAGACTTGCTTGTTTTAACCAGTGTAAATGGAGTAACGTATTTGGATTGACTTCTTAGCTTGAGGCAATAAAAGGTGTGTCTAAATTACATTTTTTTTTCTTTTTACAAAAATGAAAAAGAAATTAAAGAAAAGAAGATGAAAAAATGGATGAGTAGGCTCAAGTCTGGTTTTGGATTCATTCTAAACAATTAATGAAGGACCTACATGCACAAGATTTTTCAGTTCTAAATGCAAAATATTCTGGGAGTGCAAAACAGTTGATTTGCCACAGTAACATGACAGCGATGACACCAGTTGTCTTTGGGGTGAATTTGAGTTGTTTTGTCCTTATTGAGGAATTTCTTATACTTCTAAATCTTCGGAGGTAGTAAAGAGATCCACTTTGGCAACAGACATTGAACTGAGGCCATTCATGTGACTCAAGCTGTCGAACCTTTTTTTCTTATTAGTTAATAGTCGCAAAAAGAAAAGGTGTTCCTTAGGAAACTAGGAAACTTTACTTTCTATGCTGCATTAAAGCTAACTTTTGTACTTATGGGATTCATAAATATGGTTGTTTTATGGTCAGGTATGATAATGGGTGCAGCAGCGTCCTCTGTTTACTACAATCTTAAGCTAAGGCATCCTACACTTGATATGCCAATCATTGACTACGACTTGGCACTGCTCTTCCAACCAATGCTTATGTTGGGGATTAGCATTGGTGTTGCTTTCAACGTGATTTTTGCCGACTGGATGGTCACTGTTCTGCTAATTATTCTCTTTATAGGTAGTGGTTGATTGCATTTTGAATAGCACTTGCTATACCTTGTACTCCACTAATACTCTTGACCCTTTATGCCTGTTTCCAGGGACATCAACCAAGGCCTTTCTCAAGGGTGTTGAAACATGGAAGAAAGAGACCATTATGAAAAAGGTATCACGAGGTGCCTGCATTTGACAAGCAAAATCAGAAGGCAGTTACAAATCATTCAGATGATGGGGCCATTTTGACTGGTTTTTGTTTGTATTAGGATTTTTTTTTTCTTTTTTGCATGTGTGGGAAAGATTTCGCGTTCACAGATACTTTGATTTCAATTGTTATTGTTATTTTTTAGTTCAACCAATGTTTATTAAAATTGTTGCCGTATAACATAGGATTTAGACTTTGCTTTTGTTTTTATATTGGGTTAATCTGTTCACTAGGTGCATTTGTTTATGTGATCGATTTTAATTCCTCCATTCTGAGTATCAATTCTTTTCTGATTATCAGGAGGCTGCTAGGCGTTTGGAGGAAGATGGTGAGTTGATCCCTTGTTCCTTCTATATACCATCATCAAATAGAGCCTCTTTCTCTTTCTTATTATCTTTTTTTGTCCCGTCATATGGAGTATTCCAATATTGATACATTTATCTCCTGTTATATCAGGTAATGGCCAAGAGGGAGCAGAATACAGGCCCCTTCTAGGTGGCCCAAGCAATGTGAACCAAAACGGCACCAAAGACTCTGCAGAACCAGGGGTGAGTATCTGCCAGCAAGATGTTTTCAGTTCCTGGGATCCTTCAAATCTAACACATTTAAACTTCACAGGTCAGTATAATTGAGAATGTTTACTGGAAGGAACTTGGACTTCTTGTTTTTGTTTGGATTGCATTCCTTGCACTGCAGATCACCAAGGTTTTATCTACTTCTATTTTCCTTTTATTTCTCCTCTGAGCCCTTTTATTTTTGAGTACTCTTCCTGGCATCTTTCTTTACGTCAAGTTTATATTTCATTTCTCCTTTTTGCACAAATTTATGAAGTTTCTAATTTAAGATTTTTGTCTGTTGAAAACAGCATTATACAACCACTTGTTCAATAATATATTGGGTCTTGAACTTATTGCAGGTACCTTTTATTATCTCATAAAAAATAAAGAAATTGATGCCGTTGTTTTTCCAATGATTGGGCTAGTGCATGCATAATTTTTTGATATTACGATAGTGTCAAAATGAGTTTAAGGCATCTGGCTGATTTATCTTTTCAACGTCATGCAGATCCCAGTTTCCGTTGGGGTAACTTTGTACGAGGCAATTGGCCTGTACAGGGGAAAAAGAGTAATTGCATCAAAAGGAGATGCTGAAACTAACTTGAAAATACACCAGCTGGTACTCTACTGCTCTTTTGGTGTACTAGCTGGTTTAGTTGGTGGACTGCTTGGTTTGGGTGGAGGATTTATTTTAGGTCCATTGTTTTTGGAGCTGGGAGTCCCTCCTCAGGTAATTTTGTCTTTTATTACTTGCACTAAATGGAAAATGGAAAATTAAATAAATAAACAGAATGATCATAGCTTAGTGTTATATTATTCATGTTGGTTATCATCTTACTTCCGAATCCTGGTTAGAAAACTGGCAAAGTCATTTTCGCGCATTGCTATAAGTCTATAACCAAGCTGTTTACACTTTGTTGACATAGCCTTGTCATGGAATTAAGCAATCCCAGTTGCTTTGTGAACAGTGAAATCTGTTCCAAGTTAACGTAACTGTCAGTGAAAGTTTATACTTCATTCACTTTATGTTTGAAATATGTATTTCTATATGTAATGTTTTGATGAAAAGACCAGTCTATCATGTTAATCTACAATTCTTGAAATTTCTGCCTTCTTATATAAAGAATCATTTTGTGTGAGCAAAGATGAGTAAAAAAATTTAACACCTTCTGGAGGACAATTGCGCTTTGTCGCGTAGAAGCATACTGTGTAATTTCTAGATTCTTGCAATTAATTCATTGAAGTTTTTGAATACTTTAGTACTTGTTTGTTTGTTTTAATATTTGTACATAATTTAATAATTAACTAGAGGGTGAGAAATTGGGTGTATAGTATGTTGAGCAAAGCAGTTTAAATATGACGTTGGAGATTTCGGAAAAATAGCTAGTAACTAATGGTGGGTACCTATTGAAGTTTCCAAAATGTGGATCTTGGAAAATCCAAAGTCTACAGATGATGGCTCGATAGAGAGGCAAAATAATCGCGGTGTTGAAACAATTTCTCGCAATGATCACAAACATTTGCTCTCTCTCTGGAATTGAATTTATCGGGAACTTTGTGTGCAGGTTTCAAGTGCCACAGCCACTTTTGCAATGACCTTCTCCTCGTCAATGTCTGTTGTTGAATATTATCTTCTAAAACGTTTCCCAGTACCGTATGGTAAGTCAGTGTCCTAATACCGGAGAAAAATTTATTCTCTTGAGAAGTCACTTGAACACCAAAAGACAGTTTATTTATATAGCTGCAAGGCTTGAAACTCGTTTCTTCTCTTTATTCTGTATATATATGTACACACACACACACATATAACTTTCATTACCATTAATTTGCATGTTAATGTATGGCAGCTCTCTACTTTGTTGCGGTGGCAACTGTAGCCGCTTTTATTGGGCAACACGTAGTAAGAAAACTGATCGCTTTACTGGGAAGAGCGTCTTTAATTATCTTCATTCTCGCTTTCACAATCTTTGTTAGCGCAATCTCCATGGGTAAGCTTCGTTTTCCCTATTTGTTGGGCCTGCTGAAAAAGCAGAATTCCCAGCCATGCCGTTTCTAAGATTGTTAATTAAATACATTTTCGGAGAGTCTAGAGAAAAGAAAAAATTCTTGATTCTTAATAGAACTGGGTTTCTGTTTGTAGGTGGTGTTGGCATAGCAGACATGATCAAGGAAATCGAGGAACATGAATATATGGGTTTCGAGAACCTCTGCACGTACGAGGCTTAATTTGATTTTGACAGACTTGCACTTCGTTGCTCTCTCCTCCACCATTTTTGTTGTAGGAGTCCTGGTCTCGTAATCAGGCTCCTCAGAATAGGAACTTCGTGGCCATTTTCCACGCTGCGGTTGGTTGGATGAATGGTAGCTATTGCATTGATTTGGTTCAGACTCAAAATTTCTTCCCTATTTGGTTTCCAGAGCTGATGTTGGGAAGCTATGAAAACAGTGTTTTAAGGTTGTCTTGTACTTTATTTTATTTTATTATTGTTATTTTTTTTTGGTTCTTAGGGACCAGGAATTAAACTTCTTGAAGAATTGTAGTTGTTATTGTTTACTCAAAATTGAAAGTTGAATTGTTGGGTGATGTTCTCAGGGCCCAATTGGATGGTGCTAAAATTTTAGGAGAATAAGTTTTAGAGAGAGTATAAGATAAGAGGGGGTATTATTTTTAGAGAGTTTGTCCATATTGATGTGATGTTTATGAAGAGGGATAACTTTTGACTTGGTTTGGATGTTTTATAAATAAGAGGGGGTGAATGATGGAAAAAGCAGTCAAATGACTCTTTTGCCCTTGTAGTGTCCCAAATTTAGTTACCCATTAAATTAAATATTAAATTACAAAATTCACTCTATTTAATTATTTTTGGACAATTTGAAGCTATATTATTTATTTCATTGAAAATTTAATTTTTTATAAATTTATTTAAAAAACTTTTTTTTAAATATATACTTTTGAATGGTTGGTTATTATTCAATTTCTTAATTATATTTATTTTGACTTGTTGGCCTATTTATTATTTTTTTACTAGCATTATATTTATTTTGATCAAGTTAACAATACTATTAATGAGGGTTAAAAACGTAAAAAATAAGGGGTTTAAAGGAGGATAATTTTTAGTTAGCTTCAAGGGTGCCTAAAAATTATACCAGGAGGGGGGGAAAACGGAGGAGGGGATAACCAAAGAGGGGGTGAAAAATTATATAAATGGGGTTGCCAAACCATGCTAAAAGTGTGGGACCCACGCTTATGACCGAGTATAATTTTTGGATAAGGCTTTTCCCTGCATCCAATCGAGGCCTCAGCTCAAATAATTTTGCTTCTCGTGATGTGGCATTTTATGAATCTTTATCTTGTTACAATATTTGTTGCTAGAGCTGTAAAATGAATTAAGGTATTCGAGAGTTTGCTCGTGTTTGATTTTAGTTATAAGTTCATTTGAATTTAATTCAAAATACGAATAATTGGATTTGGATTACAATTTTGAACTTATTATATTATTAAATTCAATTAAAATTTGACCCGATAACCTAATAATTAATTCATATAAAAAATTAATAAAAGTAATTGATAAATATATCGTAAAATATTAAATTATTTAAGTTTGGTTTGCTTAGAGGCTCGTTCGAGTTCGATTCGAAAAACACATGAACTGCAAACTTGAATTAAGTTTTTAAACTCATTTAAATTTAACCTAATTCAAACATTCTATTACTCAAATTACTCAATTAGGTTGGGTTCATTTACTTACACCCTTTTTTGTTCTCACAGTTTGTGAGTCAATAGCTAGTTCTATATGGTACAAGCAATTGCATTTTGATAGAAATATGATATTTTGTAAGAATTGTTGATATATATATAGAATATATGCGTTGACATATATAAATTACATGTGATCTGTTATAATTTTGTATATATGGAAGTTAGGATATTATTTTATTATATGTTTTTATTCCAGTGTCTTATTGTAGTTCTAGCTATACCTATATAAAAAGACTTCTTTATATTCTTGTAAATATACAATTCAATATACAATTACTCTTTTGCTATATCAATTCTTTATTCCTTTTTATTTCTTATTGTAGTTCTAGCTATACCTATATAAAAAGACTTCTTTATATTCTTGTAAATATACAATTACTCTTCTGCGATATCAATTTTTTATTCCTCTTTAAGTCGATCTCTCTTCTCGGTTCCGTTTTAGCTCCAAGTGGTAGCATACGACTTGGACGTGTGTAGCTACTGTCTATCCTCACTTGGTTCAGTCAGACTGGACCAGACCGGTTCAGCTCTTCTTCTAGCCGGTTCACCCATCTATTGCTCAGTTCTGGCCGATTCAGACCGGCTCCAAGGGTTTTTGCCTCTTCTGGTTTTGAATTTGACCTCTGTTTTCACAATTTTTATCATTCCAGTGTACTTTTCTTCGACATAGCTTCCCAAAATGACATTGTTCACCCAATTAACACTGTTTTTGACAGCTCCAAGTACAATATTTGGGCTCAACAAAAGTCTGTGTTTTTTATTGGGCATAAACTCTAGAGGTATGTCACTGAGGAATGTATCAAACCTCAAAAATTACACACAGAGACCCAAGAAAAGTTTGACAACTGCATTGAAGACTAGGACAACGCTCGTTGTAAAATTATTTCATGGTTCATTAATACTTCCAGCCCATAAACTCAGAGCCTTTTTCCCAAGTTTTGGAACTCTCATACTGCTTGGAAGTTTCTGGCAAATCGGTACAACTGCACCAGTGATGCTGCTTTACAATTTCAATTAGAATTTAAACTCTACCAAATGCGGTAAGAGCCAGGTCACTCCATTGCCGACTATCATGCCCAAGTCCATAACCTTTAGGATCAATTCTCTCAAGTCAATCTTTCATTCAAAGATGCTGAGTTCATCTAGTTGTTTGTAGCATATAGAGATCAACGTCAATTTATTCATTTTATGATGAGGATTCTAGTTGATTTTGAGAATACTAGAGCTTTTTTTTTGCATCGCTCTTCTCTTCTATCTCCTGAAAGTGCTCTCGTTAAGCTTATTTCTGAGGAGATTTGTCAGAAGACCTGTCAACTACAAACTTCTCTCATCCTTCTTAGAAAGTTTGCCAACTTCGTAAGGTGTTTTTTGGACTTAAATGGTCTTCTCGGGTTTGGTTTTCGAAGTTTAACTTTGTACTAGCCTAATAAGATTTTGCTCTCGGTGCCTATGACTTTGCATTGTTTATTCATTACTCCTCTATTAGTATCATTCTTCTATTGTTTTATGTTGATGATATGATTATAACTGGCAATGATTTATCTGGCATTAAGGCACTTTAGCAATTTCTTAGTCAACAGTTTGAAATGAAGGATTTGGGCACACTTAGCTATTTCCTGGGTCTTTAGGTTATTTCTAGTTCTCAGGGATATTATCTCTCTCAAGCTAAATATGGTTCAAACCTTCTATCTTGAGTTGGTCTCATTAATAATAAAACTATTGATAGTCCTTTGGAGTCTGATATAAAGCTACTTGCAACTAAAGGTGAACTCTTATTTAATCCTACTCTTTATCGATAGCTTTTTGGGAGTCTCACTTATCTCATTGTGACTTACCGGACATTTTTTATGTTGTTACTTACTATGTAGCCGTTCTTCGAATTCTGAGACATAACAAGAATACTTTATTTCATGAGCTTTTCTTTTCCTCATCCTCTCCATTATAGTTGCATGCTTTTTCAGATGCTGATTGGGTTGATAATTCTACTGATTGTTGTTCTATTACTAGGTACTGCTTCTTTCTTGGTACTTCACTAATCTCTTAGAGAAGTAAGAAGCACTATGCCTTTATTCGCTTTAGCACCGAGGCTGAATATCGTGCACTTGCTAATATTACTTTTGTGTTCCTCTAGCTTCGCTAGCTCCTTGCAAATATGAGCCTCTCTTTCACCAGTAGCACTCATCTGTATTGTGATAATACTAATGCCATCTAGATCGCCCATAATGATGTCTTTCATGAGCATATAAAGCACATAAAGATTAATTGTTATTTCATTTGCCACCACGTTAAGCAAGACACTTTTTAGTTGCACTATATTTCCTCTGCCGACCAACTTGCAGTTATCTTTACCAAATTTCATCCTCCTGGTCGTCATCGTGAGCTTGTTTTCAATCTCAAGTTGGGCCCTTCCTTACCATCTTGAATTTGAGGAGGGTGTTGACATATATAGAATATATATCTTGATATATATAAAATATATGCTAACCGTTATAATCTTGTATATATGGAAGTTATGATATTCTTTCATTATATGTTTTTATTCTAGTTTCCTATTGTAGTTCTAGCTATCCCTATATAAAGGTTTCTTTGAATTCTTGTAAATATACAATTACTCTTTTGCTATATCAGTTCTTTATTCTTCTTTATTTCTTTGTCATATCAATTCTTGTTCTTCTTTATTTTGTCAAGAATGAAAGTGGATACTTTTGAATTTCTCACTTTAAATAAAAACACTATTGATAAGCACTCTAATTACAAAATTGTCAATAATGCATCATTCTGAATAAGTATTTTGGTAGAATAACATCGCCCCATTTTAATAATATAATATTTAAAATCATTCTGCAGCTTGACTGTAGAAATATGAATTAACATTTTTATGCTACACTTATTTGATTTATACCTTGTATCTTCCAAAAATGAAGGGATTTTTTTTTTTTTTCCCTCTTGAAAATGCTCCAAAACTGAAATTTCCTTATCATGTTTTTGCTTTGATACATAATTTGATTTTCTAATGAAATGAATGGACTCAAGAATTTGACCTGGGTACAGGAGTTGAAATGTTGCATATCAACAATATTGGTTTTCTCAAATAATTTAATGGTCCTAATTTAATTTGATTTTCTCCAAGTGATTTAGCAAGATTATTGATATGTAATACTTTAATCCCTAAATATCTTTTGCACTTTAGCCTTTGTAGACTGAATTTGATCGCTGTTACATGATTAGTTTTTTTTTTTAATATTTAAATGTATTTAATGTATCCTCTGCACTTGTGTGGAAAGGAGAGTAGTTAACTCGATTAGTTTAGAAAAAAATAAAAAAATTCTAACTTAGTCGAATTTATTTTGATTAAATCAAAATGTTGATTTAAACCCATAAGCTCCTGAAGTGTAAAATGCACTTCATAAATAAGTATCCTTTATTATTTATTTTCAAAATTGGCAAGTACTTTTTTTTTTTTATTTTAGTAGGTAAGATTTGATAAATAGATGAAAATGGCAAAATTTTTCATAAAAATAAAATTTGAAAATATATTCTCTTATTGGCGATTAATGAATTTAGATAAAAAAAAAAAGATTATATCTATATATCGTTAGCACATTCTGCATTGAATTGCAGGTTCTTGTTGCTTATTTATTATTATTATTATTTTTAAATTGGTAACTACTTTCTATATATTGTCAGCACATTATAGGTTCTTGTTGCTTATTTATTATTATTATTTTAAAATTAGTAACAACTTTTTTTTGGTAAGTAAGATTGGTAACTACATGAAAACAATAAAATTTTCACAATAAAATTATTATAATTTCAAACTATGTTCTCTTGTTAGTAATAAATGAATTTTAAAATATTAAAAATTATTGTATCAATATATATATTGCCATTGCATTTTGCATTGAATGATAGGCCTTTGTTGCCTATTTATTATTTCTAGTAAATAAATTTATATCAAGAAATAAACCATTTCTTCTTAAATTTCAATTATTACACCACATCTTATATCAAAAAAATTACATTTATCTTAAATTTCAATTAATGTCCACACATTTTATATCAAAAAAATCACATCCATATTAACTTTCAATTACTATGTTTTAATTCACTATTTACTACATTTAAAAATCAAATTCAAATAAAATATTATTTTTTATATGAAAAAATTGCGTATTTTGTAAACTAAATGGGAAACAAAGTTTAAACTAACCCATCAACCCGGTAGAATTTGACCGGAAATTTTGACAAAGTATTCTAAATAGAAATTTGCTTTAGTTTATTATTATCTTGAGTTTGATGAATGTTATGGGTAAAATTTATATTTTTAAATTAGAATTTAACAAAAATTGATTTTATAATTTAAAAAAATCAGGTCAACGGGTTGGTAGAGTCGGTTCAGGTGATTTTGAACGGGGCAAGTTCGAATAAAGGCAAGAGTACAATCAACCAGTTGGGTTCGAACCACTATGCTGACAGGAGCATCCGACCCATTTACTACCGTTGGCATTTTTTAATTCAAAATGAACGTTCTTTCCACGTGGACAAATCACAACCGCAGATGTACCCTAACATGCTCGACATTTAAACATAGGGTTTGAATACTCTGTCCGCCCCTTCAAGATTTGAAATACAACTTAGACCGTTTGCATTTCTCTCTCTACGCGCACACACACTCTCTCCCCCCCCCTCTCTCTCTCTCTCTCTCTCTATCTACACTCACACACTCTTCCATTTTCTGTGAATTCAACGAGCACCTGCAGATCTTTCTCGGCACGGATCTGCAATGCTTGTGGAATCGATTGATTCAGAGGCCTCTTTGACTTTCTCTCTAACTCGATCGCGTTGTTTTAAGCTCAGCTCGGTGAGTCCTCATCGCTTTACTTTATTATTTTTATTATTTTATTTATAATTTGCATCAAAAGGTTTAACTTGTTTCAGGCATTGACTTTTTTCTGTACCTGTGTTTTGATTTTACATGAATTTTTGTTAGTTCTTAAATTCCAGTATTAAAATTTTTCTTTCGTGAGTTTCATATATCAACCCTTCTCAATTCAAGCAAATGTATTCAATTGAATTTGAATTATTTTCGCAATTAGGAGTTAAAGATTTGTCTTAATTAGCTTTCCACCTAATTGACCAATTTAAAAATTCATATATATATATTTTATTAAAAAAAAAAAAGGTAGCTGCAGCCCCATTGGAATCTTCCAGTGGATGAAATGTCCGTGTATCTTGACAGGTTATCGCTCTGAATTTCAACCTTTATTTCTGTCTGAATTTAAATTTGAATTTGAATTTGAGGGCTACGCTTGGTGCAAGTACTTTCATTTTGAGAGACATAGTAAATTTTGGTAATAAATTACATTTCCTTAGCGAGGTTGAATCTTATGTGGTTTGATTTTTAATGAATTTTGCATTTCTTGAATTTTGGTTTAAATTTTTTGCAAATAAGCTTCGTTTGTCAAACCATATGTAATTAAACTGATTGGATTAAAATTTAATTTGAATTATTTTCTCAATTAGATACTCTCTCTGCTTTTGTTGAAGTTATAGATATAATGTTTTGATGTACCATATTATGTCACTGATTTTTAATCCACAGAAGTGATTTTAAAATATTTATGTGTAATTAAAACCTGTCTCATTTTTGGTTAAGATTTGTTTTCGCTTTTTTTTTTGGTTGCATAGGAATTTTTTTAATGTATGGCGTGCCTTGCATGCCATGACCAATTATAGTAGTGATTTGGTTGGGTAATAAAAGAATCTTGTCCTTATTTTGAGAATTTGAATTTGAAAGAAGTGAGTTATTCTTATTTTGAGAATTTGAATTTGAAAGAAATGAGTTGTGTCCAAGTGCTTTAATAGGTGCCAAAAGGGGCACACCTTGTGGAGAATTAAAATATAACGAGGTCCAAAAGGGATGTAAAAGTCCCCCAAAAAATTGATAAAAAGGGAAGGATTATCCCCCCAAGCCAAAATACTAGGCTTCAAGCAATGGTGGACCTAGGATTTTGGTAGGGGGGCTAATGTAAAAAAAAATTTGTATTGAGTGGAGAGTAAAGTAAAATTTTATGAATTTTGGTGGTGGGTCAAACACTATATTATATGAAAAAATCTTAAAATCTATGAGGGTATTAAAGGATTTTCAAAACTTGGGGGGCCAAATAATATATTATATGAAAAAATCCTAAAATCTATGGGGGTATTAAAGGATTTTCAAAACTTGAGAGGAGGGGGCGTGGCCCCCTGCTTGTCCCCTCTTAGGACCGCCCCTGGTTGCAAGCATTTTCCTTTTCAACATATTTACAGAGACCACTTCTTTCCCTAGAAAGATCTTCTGTTCTTCACGAGTTGCGAACACCATATGAGACAATAATGAGCTGGACTCACGCCTTCTTATTTCGTCCCTCTTAAAACCTCCTTACACGCCAACGCTGAAGTTGGTTTTTAATTGATATAGATATCGGCCACTGAACTTCAAAAGTAGAAAGGATCAAACCGTATATGTCACTAGCCACAACACTAATGCGGAAAAAGGTAACTGACTCCCCATCTCACTTGAACATTCAATACAAGTCCATCATAATTTTACCCTTAGTTATCAAATTATCCATATTAAGTATGGCCCTATAAATTGCTTTTCACCCCAAAAAGGCCATCTTGGAAGGATCCTTAAGTCCCACAAACCTTTTGAAGGAAAAGGAGCATCACTTTGCGTCGCAAGCTAGTGACACAAAGCTGCTGAGGACATGCTAATAATGCCATTTAGGGATGGCCATCTCGGCTGACCCGTTCGGATTTGATCCGTTACTCGAACTGAATGGATGTGAGATTTGGATTTTTTTGGAGATCGGATCGGATTTGGATTTTTTTTTTTAAAACAAAAATTCAAATATTGGATCAGATATGGGGATGGGACTGCCTCCGCCCCAAATTTGATATCCAATCTAAATTTGTCCTGATTTACCCCGAAAACTATCCAAACAGACCTGAACAGCCCCGAATTCCTAGTGTACGCATGGATGCTTTTTGATGGTTTAAGAAATTAGGATTAATAATTATGTTATGGACTATCATATTTTGAATTTGTTACTTTGAGTTGGGGATAATGTTGGTACTTTGGATTTACGTGTCTTTATCAAGTATTAGTTGGTGAAATGGTACTTTGGTGAAATGCTAGTTTTGGAAATGTTTTTGTATTACTTTGGTGAATTATTATTGTGATGATGTTTATGTATTATTTTAGTTGTGGAGATGAATTATTCGGTAGTAATATAGCTTACATATGCAATCAAGTTATGTATCAAGTTAGGGGCGAATTCGGAGGCGGACAGAAGGTTCAAATTTTCAGATATCTACGGATATATTTGTTCTCCGTTTAGAGCGGGGATGGAGATCCAAAAAAAATATTCATTCAGAGTTTCGGACGGATTCGGAGGTGCACGGAAGATTCGGAGTTTGGATTCGAGAATAATGCCACATCCGCCTTTGATATGCCCTGTTACCATCTCTAATGCCATTACCAAATCCCTTTCAAGCCAATTTAGGTTTCAATATTGAAGCTTTTCTCACAAGTTCATATCCGAAACTCTATTCAATATGAGGAAATTATTGGAATACAATTCAAGCTATTTTTCTTAATTATGTTGCTTCAATTTTCTTGTTTGTAGGAATTCTAAGGCTCTCAACAATAACTCTTATTGGCACTGTGTAGGTGTTGCCATCATTTGTTTTAAAATAGTAGATTGTGCCCATAATTCATCCATTTTGATGTGCCTAATTCATCTTAAAACACTTTTGTGCATTGAAAATTTTGGTCATTTATGATTGAGAAAAATAAATTGTCATCATCGGATTGAGGAATCATGGGGATCATTTTACTGAATTGCAGATTTGTGTCTTGTGGCAAATTTTCATAATAATTTTGGAAACAGTAGAATCTTATCCTTTTAGTTTTTTTAATTTGAATATGGAGGACGTTGTTTGGCTATAAGTACTTGCACTCTTTGGAGATGTAATAGCTATGGATTTCAACTTTTGTTTCCTTTTGCTTATTAGTAATGATTTCATATATTCTCATGATATGCAATTTAGATTATTTGATAGGTAATCATTATTGAAATTTATCTGTAAAAACTAGGAAAACAATCAATAAAAAATGTTAACCAAGTTGGTCAATGTAACATTGCTTTACTAAGAAATTGTCGATGGCCACATGTCATTCACTTGGTGTCAAGCAGCATTATGAAACAAGTGAATGAGCTCATACTTGTTTCTAGATCTCATTGTTTCATGTTTATAATGTATTATTTTTTTTATTTTTCTTTTCCCCCCCCTAAAATATGACATTTTGTGGTTCATGCGGTTCAAATGAATTTTTCTCTATGACCGTATTTTCTATATTTTTATTTAGTTTTTACTTGATATTATTTTTTGGATTATGTCTTATATTCTAATCTCCATTTCACTTGTGTGATTGTTCCTCTATTAGATTGCAGTCCAGTTTCAAGAGAAGGTAGCTCCTACCTCACCTTTGGGAAATTGATAATGATTTGGGGAAGAGATTCTAGAGAAAATTGCTGTCGAGTAGGAATTGGGGTATGCAG
The DNA here is from genome assembly GCA_019916065.1 of Vitellaria paradoxa. Classification (NCBI taxonomy): domain Eukaryota; kingdom Viridiplantae; phylum Streptophyta; class Magnoliopsida; order Ericales; family Sapotaceae; genus Vitellaria; species Vitellaria paradoxa. The sequence continues at coordinate 36,828,239 of CM034243.1, forward strand.
ATTTGCCTGTCTGTCAAGCAATGATGGAAAGTGATAGGACACGCACTACTTCAGATGGGGCTAGCTGTGGCATTGAGAGGATGCGACCTTTGCACGGGTGGGTAGCTTTTGAAAATGTCTCAAGACGTAGTTCTTTTCTAGGGTTTTCAGATTTTTTATCTTTAATTTTATTGTTAAGATAACTTTATGTGCTTTCTTGTATCATATTCTGTAATACCCTTTATGCTTTGAAACGACGGGACACCATTGTACAACTAAGTTCTTCATGTTTGTTACTTCCAACATTCATTTGTTGCTGTAAGTGAGAATGCCAAGGTAGTGTTTTGTATGTCTTTTCGATGCTTGCAATGCTATACTAACATCCCTTTATAATTTCCGCAGTTAGATCAAATATTTCCCTTGATGCTCAGCACCCTCAACTTTTACCACTTAACCCCTTTGCATTGGAGCTGATGGGGGTTATACATTGAGAACTCGTAATAGTGTCTTATGTGTCTTTTAAACTTCTTTTGGAAATTATTTTGCTGATTTTGCCTTCCTGTAAAAACTATGCCGAACATCAAATTGGTCAGATTGTTTTGTTTTGTTTTGTTTTCAGCAACACTCCCCCCTCTTAAAAAAAAAAAAAAGAAAGAAAGAAGAAACCTGAAAAGGAAAGGCAAAAAGAATTTAAGAAAAGACCCTTCTTCCATGCGTTAGAAATCATCTATGAACAATATTTATATATATTTGTATGTGTATAAATATAATTAAAAAAATAGCATCTTGAGAGCATGACCTTACGATGTTGACCTCTTGACCTTCTTTGACACGACGATTGCTATCATTTTATAGGAGGACAAGTGGCCCTACAAGGCGTTCAACAAAGGGACAATGGACAACAGAGGAGGTAGATGGTCATTTTCTTGACAGTTCAGATAAATAATTTATGGTTTATGACTTATTATTCTTGCTTAACACTGCTGCTCTCTTTTGGAAGCATTATGATTGTGAGTAGTACGCATCCAGGTTTTTATTTAAATTTTTTTTCTATACCTGAGGATGCTTGATTTGATTACTCTTCTTTCCTTCTCTCCATCTGTTGATCTTGGCATTTTACGTTTTATTCCATCTATTGGGAGAGCTTATCATGAAAACTTTAAGTCACTAAAGTCTTTAACAATCTTAACTTTCTTTCTGTCCATCTGGGAGGGAGTGCAGCTTGTTGATTCTTATTCTTCTTCTTCTTTAGCAGTAGTATGTTTCAAAGTTGTCTTTTTCCACTTGAAGATTTTGACTAGTTTGTGTTTGTGGTGTTTTCACTGATACATGAATATATCCACTTCAATTTTCTGCATGTATTCCTTACGAGATGGATTTTGATTTTTCATTCAGGATGAGATTTTGCGCAAGGCTGTTCAACGGTTTAAAGGAAAAAACTGGAAAAAAATAGGTAATTTTTGAATCAATGCTTTTATCTCCATTATCATTTATTGAAAATTTGAAACATTGCTTTGTTGTTGTTGTTGTTTTTTTTTTTTTTTTTTTGTCGTTTAAGTTCTTTTCCTGGTCCAAAGTAGATAACATAATTCAACTTGTGTGTTCTTCACATGAAAAATGTACAACTTCATTTCTTGCTTCACAATTACTTGGCTGTGTATTTCTTTCCAAAACTTTGTTCACTTTTTTCGTCAATTTAGTTTAATGACATAAATGGCTATCCATGCCCTTTTTTTTGTTAACTGTATTTGAACCTCCTTTCCCTAACCTGTGAATCCAGTTAACTAACCACTAGATGATTTGAAACTTGCATTATTTCAAATGTCCCTTGCTGCTGAAGAATGAGTTTCCTTTGGGGGCTACCACAGAAATATGCCCCAACACTCCTATGAATAATTTCAGTCAAATTTTCTCATTTTGTTCTCTAATCATTAGATTTGAACTCTGACCTCTCATGTATGTGTTGTGCACCATAGACAAACAAATCATATTTATTGCAAAAAATTGTGCTTTTTGTAGCGGAATGTTTCAAGGACCGAACAGATGTCCAGTGCTTGCACAGGTGGCAAAAAGTTTTGAACCCAGAACTAGTCAAGGGTCCTTGGTCTAAAGAGGTAAGGCATAAAAGTTTTTCCTTTCTTGCTGACAAATTTATTGTCCATTGATTATTAATTTACGAATATTCTTTTTATAAATTCTATTATGATCCAATTAATTACTCTTGTTACATATGTATAGGAGGATGAAATAATAATTGAATTGGTGAATAAGTATGGGCCCAAAAAATGGTCTACCATTGCACAACATTTACCTGGCAGAATCGGAAAGCAATGCCGGGAAAGGTAAATTTGAGGATCTTCTATTGGCTAATTTTGTGGATTTTCTGTACTGTCCCCTCTTATTTCGTGCATATGTTTTTAAAATATAAAAGCACTTCCAGAAGGCCTGGTAATACTTAGTGGCTCGTGATCAACACGTGAAAATTTGCAATCACAATAAAATTTTTGCTACACACCATCTACATGTTTAGTAAATTCTAGTTATTGATTTGAAACCTAACACTACTTCTTTTCACGAATTCAACTTCCTCATCCAACCTCCCCCCGAAAACAAATGCAATAGGCCTTAAAACAGTGGCACTCATAGCAAATGCTTTGGTTTTAGTTGATAATGCACGAAGGGTATTGAGGGTTGCTTCTTGTTTTGCTATTATGAAATTCCCGCATTTCATCCGTTCCCAAAGTTTTGGAGTTCATAGTTATCAAAAAACTGTATTTGTAATAATCTTTATTTTAATTTCTGTCATCAGTGTTAAGGATTGATGGTGTAAGTTTATCATCATGCAAGTTATTGCCTTTTGAACTAGTGGCTGCAGCTTAATTGATTTAAGTTTACGTTACTAGGTGTCAAGGTTTTTCCTTTCTTGTTATGTTTAATTGATTTAAGTTCCTAAGTTCTTCCATAGTTAATGACAACTCTATGATGCAGTTTCCCTTTAACATCAAATGATACTATTTGTGTAGGTGGCATAATCATCTTAATCCCAATATCAATAAGGAGGCCTGGACGCAGGAAGAGGAATTGACTTTGATTCGTGCCCATCAAATTTATGGGAACAAATGGGCAGAGTTGACAAAATTCTTGCCAGGGAGGTATATCTGTAATTTCTTTTCTTTGTTTTTTGAAGGCAACCCAATATATGTATATTTTTAAATTTTACTATTTTTAAAACTCACATATTTCTCATATGGAGTGCAACGGTGTACATCTAACCTCATGCCAAAGTTCATGTTTACCATCACGACTTTCAAAATATCTGTTCTTTTGTGGTCATCAGGACGGACAATGCCATTAAAAATCATTGGAACAGTTCTGTTAAAAAGAAATTAGACTCATACTTGGCCTCAGGCTTACTTTCTCAGTTCCAAGGACCACCTCATGCCAGCCTCCCAAACCAATCAGTGCCTTCATCTTCATCAACTGTGCAGCAGAGCAGTGGAGATAGTTTTCCTTTTCCCAAAGATGGGACAGAAGCAGAGGAAATTTCCGAATGTAGTCAAGGATCAACTGTTGTTGGTTGTTCTCAATCTACAAGTGATATGCCCACTGCAATGGTACAAGCAAGAGAAGAGTGCCGATTGACTGAAGAACCTAGTCGTGGAAAGGATCCCAGCTTCAGTCCGGCACCGCGTTCTGAAAATTATCAGAGAGATTTTCAAGAAGCTTCTTTTTCCATGCCTGAAGTAGATTGTGAATTGGGTGGTTCTTCCAACTTTGTTGAAAATAATTACTCAAATGGCGGGGGAAGTTATTCAGGTAACAATCAGCAAATTAACTCAAATGAATTACCTTCACTGGATTTGGGTCAGGAATCATCGGAATTCTTGATGCATTGTATAGGCAGCAGTGAGAACCATGAAGTACCTTTCCCATTACAAACTTCAGCGGGTTTAAATGCTACTCTTTCCGTGGAAAATATGGTCTTGGGATCTGACAATCCCGAGCACATGTTGGTATCTGAAGATGGATCTCATGGGTTGGTATACCCAGGGGTAGAGGTGGATGGATGCTTTTTCTCTGCAAATCTTACAAAATGCCTGAATACTATCAATATTAATGGATCCACAGATTCATTGCTTTACCAGCCATCAAACTATCAAATCCCTGATTCTCTGAGGCCTGACATGTTAGGAACTTCATGCTCTCAACCCTTTGCTGCTCCTTCACAGCTTCCTCTAGACGATGCTGCACTTTTCTTTGGCAGTGCTCCCAATCAGTTTAATGATCTCTCACATGGAAACCAGCAAGAGGAGCTTGTTAAGAGCCCAAATGATGGTTTTATCTATACCAATGACACTAGCTCTCCTTGTGACATCAGCACAGATAACTTTGGTTTGCAAGATGAACCTGATCAGGTTAAGGATTCTTTGAAACTTGTTCCAGTAGATGTTTTCAGTTCAGGACCATCAAACATTATCCAAACTCATTCTTCAGAGGATAATAAACCAGTTTTGCCAACTGAACAGAGGGATACGGGAGCATTGTATTACGAGCCTCCTCGTTTTCCAAGCTTGGATATTCCTTTTTTCAGCTGTGATCTTATACAATCTGGTAATGATATGCAGCAAGAGTATAGTCCTCTTGGTATCAGGCAACTGATGATGTCTTCTATGAGCTGTTATACTCCATTTAGGTCATGGGACTCGCCATCGCGAGATGATAGTCCAGATGCTGTGCTGAAAAGTGCTGCCAAAACTTTCATGTGCACACCATCGATATTGAAGAAGCGGAACCGTGATTTGCTGTCACCAATGTCAGAAAAGCAAACTGAAAAAAAACTCGAAAGTGACATGAATCAGGAGTCATTTTCGAACTTGGCTAGAGATTTTTCTCGACTGGATGTTATGTTGTGTGAGAATGGGAATCAGAGAGCAGCTCTGTTGTCTCCATCATCAAGCCAGGGAGGGAAGTCTGGAAACACCACTCGTAATAAAGAAAATTTGAATCATGCTATGGAAGTGGGGAAAGTAGAGGGCAGAGATAGTGCCGTGGACAACATGATTTCAGAGAAAGAGTTCAATGGCAGTAATTTTCAGGAGAAGATAAAGCAAGGGACTGTTAGTGCTGATGCTAAAACTAAGGGTGATTCAGATGCTGCGAACCAAAATGTAAGCATCTGTACTTTTGGTTAGTATTTCTGGGGCTAGCATTACCTTTTTAGTTTTGAATGTTTGCTTGAAGGGTGAAGTTGATTTGTGTTGTACCTTCACCTCCCTGTTCTTTGCTCTGTTCGGCAACTTAAAATTCTTCTTTTAATGGTTAGATTGCTGGACAGTAATTCATTATTATGGCTTACTTTATGTGAGAATCAATTCCTTTAGTCTCAATATAGGCAATAACCATGAACCTATGGTTTTAATTTTTAACATTATATGGATGGTTGCAAAATAACTGTTTGATGAAGCTCTATCGTTAATTCCTTTTGTCAGGTGCAGCAACCTGCTGGAGTCCTCGTTGAGCATAACATGAATGATATGCTATTCTTTTCCCCTCATTGCTTCGAAAGCAAGTCAGACAGAGCCTTTGGGCTGAGTAATAGAACTCTTGGAAATCAATGTTCTAAAAGGCTGGAAACTACATCAAATCAAGGTGCATTTTTAGGGTCTTCATCAGGAAATCCATTTTCATCTATTGTTACCTCTCCTAGCCCCTATGGGAAGAACGATGAAAATCAGCTGGTTGCAGCTATGTCTACACAATCTGTTTCTGCACCAAAACTTCTGGAGAATATGGTTGTAACTTCTGGGAATGAAAGTAGTCTTGAAAATTTGAGCATGTAAGATATTCTTCTCCTCTTTTATTTTGGGGATTTTCACCAATAACATTGCAGATATCTCTTTTACCTTGAGAGGCCTTTCGAGAAAATTTTTTTTTGGGAGTTCTACTAATCACAATCATTTAAGATGTCGACGGGTTTTTGACTTCTCACAAGTTTTGCGATATCAATATATATATATTTTTTAACTGTTTGTTTCCATTCTCTTCTACATTTATTAAAATATATAATTGTAGCATCAAAACCTGCCAATGCCTGTGGTTGGTTTGCTTTTGCTGATTATTTCTATTTGCAGATTTGGTGAAACTCCTTTCAAAAGAAGTATCGAGTCCCCCTCAGCATGGAAGTCTCCGTGGTTCAACTCTTTTGTGCCAGGCCCAAGAGTTGATACAGATATAACAATTGAGGTAGCAGCAAGTCCTGTAGTTGCTAGTTCTATTTAGTAATATGATACATGAGAAGTGTTATGCAACTAGAATTCTTGATCAAGAAAGAAAACTAGAATGCAGCAAGTCCTGTAGTTGCTAGTTCTATTTAGTAATATGATACATGAGAAGTGTTATGCAACTAGAATTCTTGATCAAGAAAGAAAACTAGAATGATGTGTTTCTCTTGTGGGCCAATCACTTTAAAATAGAATAACTCAATTGGAAACACTTTTATTACAAAGGTGCCGTTGACATGTCATTCTGAACAAAAATTCTGGTAGAAAAGCATTTCCATGATATATATGTTGTAGATCTATTACTTTTTTTTTTTTTCCTTTTTTTGTCGTTTCTTTCATATTATGTGTGGAACTTGTTGCAGGATATTGGTTACTTTATTAGCCCCGGGGAAAGAAGTTATGATGCTCTCGGGCTAATGAAACAGTTAAGCGAGCATACTGCGGCTGCATTTGCTGATGCCCAAGAGGTTCTGGGTGACGAAACGCCTGAAACAATATTAAAGGAAAAATGCTCCAAGACTCTGATTCAAGGGAATGTTGCCATTGAAGGTCAGCTGGAGAACCATTCCCTTTCGGCTTCAAACGTCTTGGTATGATTTTTGCACTATTCTAAGATATATGTATATTTATATATTCAATGGAATGTAGTTTCTAGCTGTAGTATGGGTTACATGGATTCCATTTCCTCCAACTCGCCCGTGTCCATAGGATATGATAAAATTAAGAGTATGGGATAAATATCTGACATTCATACCCAAATTAAACACTTGTATCCTCTAATTTTTAATCATGCATAAAGAAGCAGAAACTCACATTTGATTGTAAACAAAATTTCCTAGTTCACATCGATGAAAGATGAAAATCTCTTCTTTTTTTTTTTTTCTCTCTAAATTCCATTTTAAAGAAGAATTGTATCTTGTATCAATATATTATACAATATATAATATTTATGACATATCCACTATATTATACAATATATAATATTTATGACCTATCCACTCATCCATCCCACCTGAACACATACACCCGAAACTATAGCACCCTGAAGACTAGTTTCATTTGATTTCTCACTAAAAAAGTGATGAGAAAAACATCAAATGCAACATAGTTTAAACTTATCCTGGAGTTTGGGTAAGTGATGAAAAAGTAAAATGGAGTTCTCCACACACTTGTATATGAACTTTGTTAATGAAACTGCAGAGCGAACCTAGGTTTGGTACCTTATCGTGGGACACGACATTTCTTATAGAATTTTTGATTAAACAAAATATTTTACAAATTTCTTCTTATTTTTCTTCTTTTATTTCTCGGAATTTTGCAGGCCGAACCACGTGTACTGGATTTCAGTGAATGTGGGACACCGGGGAAAGAAAAAGAAAGTGTGAAATCGTCAAGTGGCATTAGTTTCTCCAGTCCTTCTTCCTATCTGTTGAAGGGCTGCAGGTAGCCGTTGCTTGTGCCAATATTGCCTTGTGCTATAACATTTCAAAGCTTATATATATAAATACATATATATCTTCCTTTTGTTTCTCTTATTCTTCTGCTATAAGCCGCCAATTGTTGTCACAATCTCTGGGTTTTGATATATTAATTTGATTAAAGATGCGAAATGCATTTCCCCCCCCCCCCCCCCTTATTCTGTTTCCTGGTGCATGATGGTACAATTTACTCTCCCTGCATGATGATACACTATGTTTGGAACTTGGATTTATTAGTTTGTGTTTTTTTTTTTTTATGTTTAATTAAGTAAAAATTATGTTTTTGACAAATATATATTAATTATCTTTTTATTTTTTAATGTACCAGAAAAATTGAAATAATTGAACCTCTTCACTTCATTCTATTTATTTTTTTGCTTTTTTTTTTTAATTTTTCTTTAACATACCTAATTTTCCTAAGATGACAGTTATGAGGGGATTCACCCCTAAGTTACAAAAAGTTTCTAAAGAATTGATTAAAATGTTGATTACTCTTTAAGGTTTGCTCTTATTTATTTATTTATTTATTTTTCTTTTTCAAAACTCTTAATAATATAATTTATCAACTTTGCTCCCCAAAAATAAAATTTGAATTTGTCGCTGTTTCCCCACCATGGGTTTGCTTGGCAGCCCTTCAAAAAAAGCAGTTTCTAATGCTTTCTGCTTATACAATAAGATAGCACCTCTTTAAGATGGAGATTATTATATTTCGCTTGCTACGCCCTCTAGCTAAAGGATTGAGGGGATTGAGGGGCCTGAAGTTACTTTTAAACTTTAAGGGTCTAAAGTTAAATCTCAGCCGCTCAATTAATATGAGATTGATCTGACCCTTCAATTTCAAAATTCATTTTTCACCTTTAAAGTGGGGTAAAACAGTCAATTGAGAAAACATTAAATGATGAATTGAATAGAAGAAAGAGAAAATTTTAAATGATGAAAGAAAAAAGAAAAAAAAGAAAAACTAAACATAAATAAAGATAATAATTAAATATAAATAAAGATATAGTAAAATTTTAATTATTTTATTTTTTAAAAATAATTAAATTTATATTAAAGATAATAAAAATATAGTAATTTTTTAATTATTTTATTTTTAAAGGTATTTTGAAATTTATGTATATTAATTTAAAATTTTAATTATTTATTTATCTTAAGCTGTTATCTTTATTTAGTTGTTTAGTTGTAAATTTTAGTCTGACAAAAAATTTATTATATCTCTATTTATCTTTAATATAAATTAGCATATTTTTAAAAATTAAAAATAATTAAAATTTATTATTTTTATTTATTTTTAGTTATTATCTTTATTTATCTTTAATTGTTATATCCTTATTTATTTTAAATTTGTAACAGTAAAAATATGATATTGTTTATGTCCTTATTTATTTTGAATTTGTAACAGTAAAAATATGATAAGAAGAAACAAATAAAGATAACAATAAAGGATAAATAAAAAAATAAATTTTAATTATTTTTACTTTTTAAAAATATGTAAATTTATATTAAAGATAAATAAAAATATAATAAATTTTTTGTTAGACTAAGATTTACAACTGAATTATGTCATTATTTACTTTGGATTTGTAATAGTAAGAATATGGCAAATAAGGACAAGTAAAGATAACAACTAAAAATAAATAAAAAATAATAAATTTCAATTATTTTTACTTTTTAAAAATATGTTAATTTATATTAAAGATAAATAGAGATATAATAAATCTTTTGTCAGACTAAGATTTACAATTGAACAACTAAATAAAGATAATAGTTAAAGATAAATAAATAATTAAAATTTTAAATTAATATACATAAATTTCAATATACCTTTAAACATAAAATAATTAAAAAATTATTATATTTTTATTTATCTTTAATATAAATTTAATTATTTTTAAAAAATAAAAATAATTAAAATTTTACTATATCTTTATTTATATTTAATTATTATCTTTATTTATATTTAGTTTTTCTTTTTTTTTTCTTTTCTTTTTTATCATTTAAAATTTTCTCTTTCTGCCATTCAATTCATAATTTAATGTTTTCTCAATTAACTGTTTTACCATACTTTAAAAGTGAAAAATGAATTTTGAAATTGAAAGGTCAGATCAAACTCATATTAATTGAGCGGCTGAGATTTAACTTTAAGCCCCTAAAGTTTAAAAGCAACTTCAGGCCTCCTCAATCCCTAACTTGATGGGTAGCAATCATGAGGATGCTTAGAGTTATATAAGTTAATATAAATATGTAATAATTATAGTCTTGTAATTTATACTGTGAATAGTAAATTTAAATTTTATAAAAATTTATAGAAGTTTATAAAAATATATAGAGTTTCAAATGCGTTAAATGCCAATTTATTCGTTATCTTGCTCATAATTTTGTCTATGTGAATTTAAATTCAAGTATATTAAAATTTTATAAATAAATTAAATAATTTATTTACTTCAAAATAAATTAATTTTGAATCAATACAACATCTAAAAGATACTACCAATAAAGTAAGGTGATGTTTAGCTCACCAACCAAACCAAACCAAGCATTTTTTCACTATGTGGAGCCGACTTACTCACACACACAAGGGATTTTTACACTTTACTGGACATTGGTACACAAATGAACACAGCCTTTTAGTTACCCTTAAAACATTAATTTTTCACCTAAAAGTTACAAATATATGAATTCTATTTTGCCTTTCTCATTTTACTCTTTTTTTCTTTTATTTCAAGATTACTAAATTACTTACCAAAAAAAAAAAAGATTACTAAATTACCCAACGTCTAATCCAATTTTCCCTCTCTCTCTCTCTCTCACTCACTCACTCACTCAGACACACACACACACACACACACACACACATTTTGTTATATATTTTGTTAGGTTTATAATTTATAAATCAGTAATTCATGAACAGAAAAATAATAATAATAATAATTTCAAACTCGCAAACTTAATGCATATAGATTAATATGTCCTAGGAATAGACTGGATCAAATGCAGCACTGCGTAATTCTCTCATGGGAGATTTTGAACCTCACTTGTTAATATGTTAGCTTCACTAGGAAATGCTACAAGATGCTTTGGCAGTTTGTCATTCGTTGAGAAGCTCACCAAGCACTGCGTAGCGAATTACTGCGAGTTTATTTTTCTCAATACATGTCTAAAAAGCTCGCTAGCACGTCGTCCCCCCAACTGGGTTGAAATTTTTGGGTAACTGAAGTTTTGTCTAGTGCTGCTCCATTTTGATATCTATTCAAATATTTAAAAAAACCTCCTCCTCCTCGGGTTTTTATTGAGAAAATACCTTCCCCTATCTCTGCATGTCTATATATTAGTACATACATACATTAGCATATACATGTCCGCACAAATTTGAAAAGCAGTTGTTAAAAATTGCAATTAAGGTGTTCAAAATTCCTCCAACATGAATTTTAGAACCTGTAGTTCGAACGATACATTTCGTTATCCCTGAGCCACGGAGGAAAGGCCATTGCTACAACAAAACTATCATAAGACACGGACACTGCCACCGCTAGCAAAGCTGGAAAAAAGGCCTTTTACCATACGAAATAATTAGACAACACGGGTAACGGCTGCATGTATTGCATCTGCAAGGTGCGGGACTGTCTTAGAGCTCAGGCCAGCCATGCTAATCCTCCTGCAGAATTCAACAATGATGAGCCCTTAAATGAACATTCATCAAGGATGCACATTCTTTTTATCACCAAAAATCTCGTAACAGGGGACCATCTATTAATTATCAGACACGTCTCCTTTGTCAGTGTGTTGCACATTCAATTATCTAACAAGTGGCAACCAAAGCCAAGCATTATTTCAGTGGTTAGTGCGTACAAAAACAGGCCGGGCTTTTTTTTTTATTTTTTTTCTGAAAAGAGTGATGGAATAAATCTCATTACCCGTCAGAAGTCATATAAATATGGTATTCTTTGGTCATGAATGCAACTTGCTCTGAATTCAGTCCTGTGAAAGTAAACATCCCAATTTGCTTGATAATGTGACTCCAGTCACCAGGTGTACCTGCCAGAAGAGAGAACGAGAGACATTGAACATGAGAATTTCCCAAGACATTTAGCCTATCTTCATAGAATCAAATGCAGACATTCATCTCAAGCACAGTAGGGAATGACTTAGTATTCATAACTCAGAAAGTTTGATCAGAGATAAGAACAGACCTTCCAACAAAGCAGTTTTGGTTTCTAATCCGAGTTCAAAAGATCAAAACAATATTACTTTGACAAGGACTGCCCAAGTCAATATTAATGCATGAACCTATTTTCCTTTAAGTGACTTGACACAGCGCACAAGTCCCCAGCAATTATTTGCATTATTGATTTTAAATACAAGGATACCTTTAGCAGATTCAGATACCAGAACTTTTTTTTGTCTGCATGTGTATCTCATTAATTCTTATTTAATGATTAGAGATGGTTTGAGTCATTTAGGATAATTCTACCTACGTTCCAGAAGTCATTTGCAGAAGTTCCTAACGTCATTTTACCTGCAGTTCCCCATTTCAATTGGAATGAAACCTATCAGGAACTGCATATCTTGCTAAAATTTAAGTCTTAATAATTAGTGCATTGAATTCAAAATCTTATACATGGTTCTGAGTGTGTAGGATATGTTGGATGGCAGGATATGGGCAAAGGATTGGAGAAGCCATCCGTGGGGCCCACTTACATCCCGCGTTTGGTTGACAGGACATGAAATTCGCTTGAGATAATCCCCCAAATGAGATTGTTACGGTCCACATCGATTGGTTGTGGTTCGGTAATGGCTATACAAGAGGTTCCCTCTCCTCACTTGATAAGGTACCTTAACTTTTTTTTTCCTCACTTGATAAGGTACCTTAACTTTTTTTTTTGGTAATTAAGGTACCTTACCTTTTAGTGCATGTACTGACCCAATAAAAAATTCAAAAGGCATGTTAGTATCAATCAGTATCAGAGCGAAGCCCAACCAAGTTGTGTGGATCTACATGCCCCATGTTACAGGTTGGACCACAGAGGGGGCAAACTACGGGATTCTGGTGATAGGGGCAAGAGGCCCCACTCCGGTGAAGGCACACCCATAGAGTTGGCCAGTATGGGCGTCAGCTTGGAAGCATGGTAGTTTGTTATGATCCCATATTGCTTGGTTGTGGTTCATTAATAATGGGCTATATAAAAATTCTGTCTACTTACTTGGTAGGTACCTCTAATGTAAGGGAACCAATAAAAAATTCAAAATACAGGTTGTTGAGAAATAGAATAAGAGGAGGTTCAATGAATTTCCCCCTCCTCAATGTTTGTATTTATAAATAAAAAGTTTACAATCAAATATAGAAATACAAAAGAAATTGGAAATAGAAATCATATGTAATAGTTGTCACTACAAGAAAGGAAACTAGAATAAAATCAAATTCTTTTATATTCTAATACACCCCCTCAAGCTGGAACATATAAATCAAAAATACCCAGCTTGGAAGAAAGATTGTGAAATGAAGAACGAGGCAGAGGTTTGGTAAGAAGATCAGCTAGTTGCGAGGATGATCAAACAAACGGGGTACTCAGTTCTTTGCGAAGCAATAAATCACGAATGAAGTGGCAATCAACCTCAATATGCTTCGTGTGCTCACGAAACACAGGATTATTGGCAATAAAGATTGCAGCTTGATTGTCAAAATGCATATCCATAGGAGCAGGAACATTAATACCAAAATCACGTAAGAGAGATCGAACCCAGAGCATCTTAGAAGCAGTATGGGCCATGGCACGATACTCAGCCTCAACACTAGAACGAGCTACCACCTGTTGTTTCTTACTGCGCTAAGTACCCAAGTTACCCCCAACAAATGTACAGTAACCGGAAGTCAAACGCCGATCAATCCTACTTCCAACCCAATCAGCATCACTATAACCAGTGACAGATAAGGATGAAGAAGGATGATATAGCAGGCAACGAGCAGGAGATTGTTTAAGATATCGTATAATCCGACAAATAGCCTCAAAATGTGAGAGACGAGGATTATGCATGAACTGGCTGACTATGCCCACAGCATAGGTGATATCGGGACGAGTAACAGTAAGATAAATAAGCTTCCCCACAAGGCGTCGATAACGAATCACATCAGAAAAGATCACTCCTGAAGTAGTATCCAACTTAGTAGAGGGATCCATAGGAGTGTCAGCAGGACGAGCGCCTAGGAGACCAGTTTCAGAGAGTAAATCCAGAACATACTTGCGCTGACAAAGAGAAATACCTTGTGCTGAGCGGGCAATTTCAATTCTGAGAAAGTAGCGAAGGCGACCAAGATCCTTAGTGTGAAACTGAGAGCCAAGATGCTTTTTCAATTCCACAATACCTGAAGTATCATCACCAGAGATAATAATATTATCCACATAGACAATCAAGATAATAGTGCCTGAAGATGTACGACGTATAAACACAGAATGATCAGCAGCAGAGCGAGTATACCCAACATCAATAAGGATAGAGCTGAAACGGTCAAACCAAGCTCGAGGAGACTGTTTCAGACCATACAGGGCATGCCGTAATCTGCACACAAGATGTTCACTGCCAGGAATGCAATAACCAGGGGGCTGATCCATATAAACTTCTTCTTAAAGCTCACCATGAAGAAAGGCATTCTTAATGTCAAGTTGATATAAAGGCCAAGAACGACTGACAGCAACAGCAAGAAGAATTCGAACTGAATTCAGACGAACAACAGGTGAAAATTTCTCAGAATAGTCAACTCCATATGTTTGAGTATATCTTTTGGCAACTAATCGAGCTTTAAGACGCTCCACTGAACCATCCGGAAGATACTTAACAGTGTAGACCCAACAACAACCAACAGTTTGCTTTCCAGTGGGAAGAGGAGTGAGTTCCCACGTCTGATTCTGATGGAGAGCATGCATTTCTTCATCCATCGCGTGTTTCCATCCCGGAATTGATAAGGCCTGTTTATAGAAAGCAGGAATAGAAATGGACAACAAAGCACAAACAAAGGAGGACAGAGAAGGGGAAAAACGATGGTAAGAAACAAAATTAGCAATAGGGTGCACAGTACAAGTACGCTTACCTTTCCGCAAAGCAGTAGGCAAGTCAGAAGAAGAATCAGGTACCTCTGATGGAGAAGAAGAATCAGTCAGGGAAGTAAGGATCACTCTTCGATTGTGATCACGTTGATAGATCTGTGGCAAAGGAGCAATGGAAGGAATAGTAGGAGCAGTGGGCGGAATCTCCAATTGAGTATCAGTGTTTGTAGTGTTCAAGTCAAGAGATGAAGACTTAGACAAAGGGATATATACTGAGGACATAGGAGTAGGAAGAGTACGAGAAGTCACCCCTGGTCTAGAAATGAGGTCAGTTGACAGAGTATCACCATCAGAAGAATAGAAGGCAGTAGATTCAAAGAAGGTGACATCAGCACTTACAAAATAGCGACGCGACTTAGGATGATAGCATCGATAACCTTTTTGTGTGCGAGAGTATCCCAAAAACAGACACTTACGAGAGTGGGATGATAATTTATCAAGACCTGGATCAAGAATATGAACAAATGCAACACAACCAAAAATGCGAGGGGGAAGAGAAAAAGATGAACAACCTGGATAAAGGATAGAGAAAAGAGATTGGTTTGATAAGATTAGTGTAGGCACTCGAATAATGAGGTAGCAGGCAGTAAGAACAGCATCTGCCCAAAAAGGCTTGGGAACATGCATCTGGCACATCAAAGTGCGTGCAACATCTAACACATGACGATGTTTACCCTTAGCAACACCATTTTGCTGAGAGGTTTGAGGACAGGTTGTTTGATGGATAATTCCCTTTTCAAAACAAAAAGTGTCCACAACAGTTTGAACATATTCCAGAGCATTATCAGATTGAAAAATTTTGATTTTCTTATCAAACTGAGTAGAAATTTCATTATAGAAACGAGAAATGATATAAGGTAATTCAGTTCTTTGTTTCATTAAAAAAATCCAAGTTATACGAGAAAAATCATCAATAAATAGAACAAAGTAAAGGAATCAATTGACACTGTTAACTCGGGAGGGTCTCCAAATATCAGTATGAATGACAGCAAAAGACTCATACTCACGACTATTGAGACGCCTAAAAAAAGTACTACAGTGATGTTTGCCAAACTGACAAGCTTCACACTCTAAACTAGAGACAGAACTCAAATTGGGCACAATAAGTTTTAATCTAGCTAAAGACGGATGCCCTAAACGACAATATCATTGAAGTGGAGAAACAGCAGTGTGGAAAGCAGCAGATGGCAAATGGTCTAGAGGGCGATCACAATCGAGATAATAAAGTCCACCCTTCTCATGCCCCGAACCAATCATCTTCTTCGTCTTGAGATCTTGAAAGACACAAGAGTTTGAAAAAAAAGTTATGGAGCAATTTAAAAACTTGGTTAATTGACTTACAGACAATAAGTTAAAGGGAAATTGAGGCACATAAAGACTAAAATGTAAGTTTAGAAATGATAGGGGATGAAGGGTCCCTTTACCAGACACAGGACGAAAGGAGCCATCGGCTAAGACAATATTATGATCAATATCACTGAGGTTAGAGAATAGGGAGGAATTACCAGACATATGCGAACTGGCTCCTGAATCAATAATCCAGGATGGAGAAGAAAAGGCCACAAAAGCTGGGTTACCTGAGTTTGCAAGAGCAGCAGCAGAAGTAGGAGTAGAAACATGCAACGACTGAATAAGCTCCTAAAGTTGAGATGCGCTCAAAGTGTATGTCTCCTGAGAATCAGATGTGGAAGTACCGCTGGAAGCCACTGAAGGTTGTGTAGAATTTTGATCACCAACATGATGTGCCTGATCTGGTTTACCATACTTCTTCCAACAAAAGAGTTCTGTATGATTTGTTCCTCCACAGAAGTTACACTTACGATCGCCTCTATTATTAACAGGTTTGCCACTACCTCTAGATCCACCCCAGGTATTCTTTCCACCACGAGATCCACGAGAAAAACTACCACGATTGTGATGACTAACAAGGGCAGATGAATCAGTAGTTGACGCTGGTTGATCACTGGTAGAATAATGACTGCTTAAGGACGATCTCTGTATGTGAGTATAAGCACCAGCAGCGGTAGGCAAAGTCTTGCTTGCGAGGATCTGATCTTTAAATCCTCTTAGAGCAGGATTAAGTCCAAATAGAAAATTAGCAATCATGAATTCTTCCCAATATTTCTTCTGTTGTGCCAAATCAGTTGCTAAAAGGCCGATACTGCAACAACTGTTCCCATAAACTCTTCAAGTGACTATAATACTCTGATAAGACTCTTTCTCCTTGCTTCGCAGAAAACATTTGCTCGTATAAGTCATAAACTCGAGAGATATTGCTTCTTTGTGAGTAAGATTCTGCAAGACAGTCCCATATCTTTTTAGAAGAATCACAAAATTCAACAGTAGTGGCAACAGTGTCCTCCAGACTATGCCACAGGAGGCCCATTACAATTGCATCCTCACTCATCCAAATAAAATATTTAGAATCATTGGAGGGTGGCGGTTCATCAGTAATATATTGTAGTTTCCCTTTACCTCGAAGAAAGGTTTTAACTGCATGTGCCCAACTCAGATAGTTATCACCATTCAATTTCTTTGGTGTAATGGAACGAGGAACATCGTCTGCTTTAAGAAAGATTGATTGGGGCAAAAATTGTTCAGATGAAGATTTCGAATCTGACATCCTTAATAACAAGAATAATCCAAACTAGTATAAGAGCCTTCGAAAAAGACGAGAGAAACACAATAGCCGATTAATCAAAGACGGCAAGTAGTAAACGAGATCAACCAACCAATAAAGGCTAAACAAGTGCAAAAACAAAGAGGACCAAGGTCATCCAGCATCAAGTGACTGCAAAGGCTCCAACGGACGTTAAGCTCAACAAATCATCAAAGGACAAACAAGAACGGTAGTGCTTTACATTAGGCGACTGCCGTCAAAGAAGGCCGGTAAGGCTCCGGGAAGCCACGCGCCCTCATGCGCCGAAGGGAGCGAGGCGTGTGAAGACTTGATCAGTAGCGACGGTGGCGCGTGAGGATGCGTCTGGACTCCTATGGCGACGATGTCAGGCCGATGATGCTCGCCGGCGGCAGGCAACTCCCCCGATGTGGTTGATTTCCAACTTCGATGGACAGAAGTTGATCGGCTCCGAGGAAAAGACGCGGCTGCTAGGGTTTTTTTTTTTGGATCAGAATAGCTCTGATACCATGTTGAGAAATAGAATAAGAGGAGGTTCAATGAATTTCCCCCTCCTCAATGTTTGTATTTATAGATAAAAAGCTTACAATCAAATATAGGAATACAAAGGAAATTGGAAATAAAAATCATACGTAATAGCTGTCACTACAAGAAAGGAAACTAGAATAAAATCAAATTCTTTTTGTTAGAAGAAAAGAAAAGAATTCTTGTTTATTGATGTGTGTTGAATACAAGATACAAGGTCCCTTATATAAGCGGGACAATAATCCTAATCCTACTATGATATGGATAGGAAAATAACCCTAATCCTAGTATGATATGGATAGTAATCCTAATTATGGTATGATACATAATAAGGAATCCATAAATTACAAGATTCTAAATATAATACTAACTATATATAATACCAAACTTAACACCCCCCCTCAAACTCAAGGTGGTAACGCAGGAATCAACTTGAGTTTGGCGATTAATTCAGAAAAGCGGCCAGGAGGATGAGCCTTTGTGAAGAGATCTGCAATTTGATTCGCTGAAGATACAGAAATAAGACGAACAGAGCCTTGTCTGACATGTTGACGAATAAAGTGACAATCTATTTCAATGTGTTTGGTGCGATCATGAAAAACATCATTGTGAGCAATCTGAATAGCACTTTGATTGTCACAATATAATGGAGTGCTTGTAGAATGAGGGACACCCATATCAGTAAGGAGCCACCTAAGCCAAAGGAGCTCTTGAGTAGTATCAGCGAGAGCACGGTACTCAGCTTCAGTACTAGAGCGAGCAGTGAGGGTTTGTTTCTTACTACGCCAGGCTATGAGAGAGGTCCCTAGAAAGAAACAAAACCCCGTAGTGGAGCGACGATCAGTCGGATCACCAGCCCAGTCAGCATCAGAAAAGGCATGTAACTCAAGTGGAGAATGTGCTGAGTAATAAAGACCATGAAACATAGTGCCCTTGATATAGCGAAGAATGCGGAGTAAAGCAGTAAAATGATGAGACCGTGGAGCAGCCATGAACTGACTAACAATATGGACAGCATAAGCAATATCAGGGCGAGTGACAGTAAGATAAACAAGGCTACCAACAAGTTGACGATACAAAGTCGCATCAGATAAAGGTGTACCATCAAGAGGAGTGAGACGGAGCTGTGTATCAATCGGGGTAGAAGCAGTCTTACAATCAGAAATACCTGCCCGTGTCAAGAGATCAGAGGCATACTTAGCTTGAGAGAGAAAATAACCAGAAGAATCACGGGAGATCTCCAAACCCAAGAAATAATTGAGAAACCCCAAATCCTTCATCTCAAACTGGCGACTGAGAAATTGTTTGAGATGAGAAATGCCAACACTGTCATCCCCAGTAATAATCATATCATCCACATATAGAAGAAGAAGAACAGATCCAGCTGTAGTGGTGCGGAGAAACAAAGCAGAGTCATATGAACTGGAGGTAAATCCAAACTCATGAATAGTAGAACTAAATTTTGCAAACCAGGCACGGGGAGCCTGTTTCAACCCATATAGTGCTCGACGAAGCTTGCAAACATGAGAAGACGGAACAGATGAGCCAGGAGGAGGCTGCATGTAGACTTCCTCAGTGAGATCACCATTCAGAAAAGCATTCTTAACATCCATCTGATGAATGTCCCAGTTACGAGCAGCAGAAATAGCAAGTAAGCTGCGAACAGATGTAAGCCTAGCAACAGGAGCAAAAGTTTCTTCATAGTCAATGCCATACTCCTGAGTGAAACCTCGAGCAACAAGACGAGCTTTGTGTCGCTCAATGGAACCATCTGAACGAGTTTTGATTTTGTAAATCCATTTGCAACTGATAGCAGTTTTCCCAGGAGGAAGAGGAACCACATCCCAAGTATGAGTTTTCTCAAGAGCCTGTAGCTCATCATCCATAGCGTGCTGCCATAAAGGATTAGTACAAGCCTCACGGTAGGAAGAAGGTTCATGAGTAGAAAAGGCAGCAGAACCAACAATATAATCACGAAGACGAACAGAAGGCTGTGTTACCCGTTTAGGACGTTCTGAAGGAGGAGAATTGTCAATAGGAGAGGGGGGAGAATACTCATCAGGAGTGGTCACAGGTCCAGCAGAAGGCCCAGGTGTCTCGGGATGAATCGTAAGCAATGGCGGCTGAGAAATCTGTGGACTTTCTGTATCAAATATGTCAGAATGCAAATCAGTAGAAACATCAGTAAAAAGAGGAATGTGGGAAGAGGGAGAAAGTTGAAATGAAGAAAGAGTGGAAAACATCTTGTGTTCCCAAAAGACAACATGTCGTGAGACACGAAGACGCCGAGAAATGGGATCCCAACAACGATAACCTTTATGTTCAATACCATAACCCAGGAAGCAACAGAGACGAGAGCGTGGTTCAAGTTTAGTGCGTTCATGAGGTTGAAGAAGAACAAAACAAGCAGAACCAAACACTCTAAGATGAGAATAATCAGGAGGAAATCCATACAAGCGTTCAAAAGGGGTAGTATTACCAAGGACAGAGGTGGGAACACGATTAATGGTATAGGCGGCAGTAAGAGCAGCTTCCCCCCAAAATTTTTCTGGACAAGAGGATGAAATAAGAAGGGGACGAATTGTATCAAGAAGATGACGGTGTTTGCGTTCAGCCCGACCATTCTGCTGAGATGTCCCAGGACAAGAAAGATGAGATAGGGTCCCCTGAGAACGGAGAGCAGATAGAAACTCAGAGTCAAGATATTCCATAGCATTATCAGATCGAAAAACTTTGATTGTACTAGAAAATTGGTTTTTCACCATTGTTGAGAAATCAGAGTATATTTGTTTAAGTTCAGAACGTTTAGTCAAAAGGTACAACCAAGTATAACGGGTAAAATCATCCACAAAAATAACAAAATAGCGAGAGCCGCCCATAGTGGGAGTGGGTGAAGGCCCCCAAATATCCGAGTGAACAAGATCAAAAGGTGCAAGAGAAACAGAATTGCTATAATAAAAAGGTAAAGCATGTTGTTTAGCAGTTTGACATGATAAACAATCAGTTTTCTCAGAAACCACATGACCCAATTGACCACTAGAAATTAAGGTTTTCAAACGACTAAAAGACACGTGACCCAAACGACAATGCCAAAGATTAAAAGTAGAGGCTGGGGAAGCAGAAGCAGCAGCAGAAGTAGCAGCGGAAGTAGCAGAAGGTAGTGGAAGCTGCAGGTAAACAATCTCAAACAGACGTCCATGCTTACGGCCGATCCCAAGAACCTGTTTCGTCCGTGGATCCTGCACCAAACAACCAGAAGCAGAAAAAGTAATGATGAGA
The DNA here is from genome assembly GCA_019916065.1 of Vitellaria paradoxa. NCBI lineage: Eukaryota > Viridiplantae > Streptophyta > Magnoliopsida > Ericales > Sapotaceae > Vitellaria > Vitellaria paradoxa. The sequence goes on from CM034243.1 coordinate 36,849,519, forward strand.
CCCAGGTCACATAATTGACCAATAGACACAAGATTTAAAGTAAGATTGGGAATATGATAAACTTCAGAAAGAGAAATAGATGGTGTAGAAATGTGACCAGTATGAGTAACAGACATATGGGTACCATCAGCAGTATGAATGGTGGGAATAGAGGATGATGGAGCAATGGAGGAAAAAATAGTAGAATCCGAAGTCATATGATTGCAACATCCTGAATCAAAATACCAAGAGGAATTACCTGGCATGACAGAAAGAGCAGTAGATGGAGATGTACCAGTTTTGGCAAGAACTTGCTGAATGATGGATTCCACATCAGTCATAGAAAATGATGGATCAGAAGATGAGGATCCGTCTGAAGCAACAGCAGCAGTGGTACGGGAGCCAGAAGATTTGGCTGAGGACGTAGAAGATCCTCTTTTGAAAGGAGCCTTGGAGGAGGAAGCCTTGGGACAGTCATGCTGAAAATGACCAGGAGCTGTTTTGTGACAAGTCAAACACTTACGAACTGGACAGTGCTCAAATGAATGAGTATGTGGTAGACCCCTGTTTTGACAGTAGATGCAGGAGTGAGAAGCTGATGATCCAGAAGAGCGAGTGTGAGATATGACAAGGGCGGCATCTGGAACGGAGGACGGTGTCGTAGCAAGAACTGAGTCCAACGTCTTGGTTTTGAGGCCAAGACGGGTTTCTTCAGACAAAAGTTCTGAAATAGCCTGTTCAAGAGTGGGTAGTGGCATGCGATGGAGCAACGAGGCACGAACCGACTCAAAGGTGTTATGAAGAGCCATAAGGAAGAGCAACAGTCGTTGATGATTGCGGTGGACAGTGTACAATTGAGCATCCTCAGAATCTTTCCAGGTGGGTTCACATAAGGCAAGCTGATCCCAAACAGAGGACATGTGAGAGAGGAAGTCATTGATGGACTGCCCAGGCTCTTGACGCATACGGTGAAGATTCTGAAGTAGCTGATATTGATGGGCATGACCAGTGGTCTGATAACGATCCTTTAAGAAATCCCAAATAGCCTTAGCCGGAGAAGGATACTGAGCATCATCATGGAAGCGGCCGAATTGAAGACTAATGGAAGGAACAGTAGTAGCACGAAACCAGGTAACAATCTGGTAATTCTTGCTTTCCCAATCGTCAAGACGATCATCAAAGGCTGATTGATCCTCATTGTCTTTCTGAATAGGTTTTGTCTGAGAACCAGAGATAATACGCCATAAACGACGGCCCTTGATAAAACCAAAAAGGGCTTGGGCCCACAAAACATAATTGGTCCCATCGAGAATGACAGAAAGGGACGTAATGTTGTCGAAGCGGTCCATAGAGGTAGCTTTCAAAAGGGCACAATAAACAGTAGATGAAAAACAGAGAAGAATGGGACAAAACGGAGATCACCAGTGTGTCCGGAACGCCGAAAAAGGTCAGGAACCGGTCTGAACCGGCTGAAAAGCTGACGGAAGATGAGTGAACCGGCCCAAAGGGCGAACGGAAACCGGTTCGGGATGAACCGGTCTGGATCTGGCAGCGGCGCGTGAGATCACGCGCAGAATTCAAGCGGCGCGTGAGGGCGCGTGCGGGCTTCTTTTTGGGGCCGGTTGACGGTGGTAGGTTCGTCTCTGAGAGAGGGACCCGATGATATATATATCCTCGAATAACTGCAAGACGAAGACGAACAGAAGCGAAAGAAACAAGAACTTCTGAAAATCACGGGCAATCGTCAGGCAGTCTTCAGGCGGCGCGTGAGAGCGCGTGGAGACTTGTTTCGGCTTCTGGTTGATGGTGTTAGGTTCGTCTCTGAAAGAGCAATCCGATGATATATGGAGATCTCTGAATAACCGCAAGATGACGGATGATAAAAGCAAAACAGACAAGAACGTCTGTAAATCACGCAAAAAAAAAAAAAAAATACCAAAATTTTCTAGAAAATAATGGCTGAAAAAAATATGAAAAGAATTAGAGCGAAGGCTCTGATACCATGTTAGAAGAAAAGAAAAGAATTCTTGTTTATTGATGTGTGTTGAATACAAGATACAAGGTCCCTTATATAAGCGGGACAATAATCCTAATCCTACTATGATATGGATAGGAAAATAACCCTAATCCTAGTATGATATGGATAGTAATCCTAATTATGGTATGATACATAATAAGGAATCCATAAATTACAAGATTCTAAATATAATACTAACTATATATAATACCAAACTTAACACTTTTATATTCTAACACAGGTCATTATCACGGATATAGCATTCCTTTTTTTTGGGGGGGGTGGAGGATGTCCAATGGATTTCTTCCCGCCATAATTCAAAGGTTTCACATTTTTTTTTCTCGCTTCAAATCCTAACAACCAAACACCATGTAAATAATCCCATGCAAAAAATTTATCTCATGCTATATCATGCTCATCCCCCAATCAAATGTACTAGGGTAATATGGTATCCCTAAATATGACTCACAGCAGTATTCTCAACTAATGAATGAATGCAGAACACTTCACTGATGATGGTGTATATCTGAGCCAAGTTCTCAAAGTTAAGGTACTTTTCTCAATTTTTTTAATTTTTTTTTATTTACTTAACCCTAACAGATTGAAAGACAAAAAGAATCACTTTTTCCACAAGAATAAAGTACGATTATAAAACACATAAAGTACCACCTTGAAAGTAGAGTACCAAAGGCTGTCCAGCATCTACAAAACATGTGGAAGGACAATTTAAATTGGATTACCTCTAGCACGTAAAGCATCAAACAGTTGCTGGCGCATGCTGATTATACGGTCAGCCATTGCCTTCAACTCAATAGTCCATTCCTCATACATATGCCTGCAGAAAAGGCAGACATACTTGAAAAATACAAATGTGGACTCAGCAGGCAACTGGTTTTTTAACGAGACCATCTACCATGAGTCTTTCTGTTGGATTTGAATAGACTGGAAAATAGTCAGTCATATTTTCTGTCATTACATTAGATGCCACATCAAAAATTGTTCACCACCCTTGATCTGGACCTTATATTACATGTATTTATTATTAAGTTAAAAAAAATCGAAGAAGAGGTATGGACTCGCAGTCTAAATCTTTAGTAGAATATACCACCTGTCCTTGAGAATGGTAGCAACAATAGATGCACCATGAATGGGCGGGTTTGAGAACATTGGCCTGACCACAAGTTTCAACTGGCTCTCAACTCTACTAGCAACATCAGCAGTCTTGCAAACCTATGAAAATGAAAAAATTTCTGGACATTAGAAAATAAACATGAAGGCCAAGAAGTCTATGACAAACAACCCAAAGAAAAAGCTGGCAATCTTGTGTCTAAAACAGAAAGATTACAGTTCAAGAGGGAATTCTCTTCAATTTTCCTTTGCTTTCAAGCTACTACAACTATCTTCTTATAATTTTTTTAATCTAATCCATGTAAGTAATTCTTATCTGAGACCAAATCCACCAAAAATTTATCTGAGTTAATATTATTAAAAGCTTGAGTTGCCTTGATATATTTGAACTATGACATGCTAAATACAACCTTTGAAATGTTAAATATTTACTTGTTCTTATTAATGTATGAAAAAAAAAATTGAAATCAATTTTAGTTAAAAATTCTGCAATGATTCTGACATTTAAGGAAAATTTAGGAAAAAAGCAAACCAATTTTTTGGAGGTGAGAAAATTTTCACCAACAATTTGCAAAGGAAACCAATAAAATTGATGGTAGATAAGATGTTTTAAATAGACTTGCCAGCTTGAAATTACAGATCCCTTGGTTTTTTGCTTGGACCAGGAAACATGGAAACTTCTAAAGAAGAGTCATAATCAACAACTTGAATGTAATTTATTAACTTCAAGCATGCATACTGTACTTCTTGCACCAACCCTAGGGGCAGACTCAAGATTTCAAATTAGTGGGGGGCAAAAGTTACTTATAATCGATTGATCGGGAGAAAGAGAGGATATTTTTTTGTAATAAAATTAGCTTTATAAAGGCAATTATTGTAATATAATAAAATTTGTGGTGATAATTTTAGAAAAACTAAAATTATTTTAAGTTGGGCTTTGCACCCCTCATATTTGAGTTGAGCCAAGGAGGGGACTACGGGTGATTAGTGGTGGCAAATTACTAGAGGAATGTTTTTCAATTAAAAAACAATTGAGTGGTTTAATGTGATTTCAAGGTGAGTGGGAGCAGTTGCCCCCGTTGGGACTAAGGTACGTAGCCCCAGCACCTCATCAAATGTTTACCATATCTCATGCATCAATTCTTGGAAGAGATCAGCATCTAGAAATAAATTGGATTCGAGTCCCAAGCTCCATCAAAGCAGCATGACACAGGTTTTTTCACATGTTTTCTAATATAATTAGTCAATTTACTATTTTTTATTCATTAAAATGTTGATTGTTTAATAAATTTATATGCAAGTACAAGTGACTGTGGGTGGAACGCATGCTGCATACATCTGAGAAACTATGAATTTGATGGTTAACTAAATAGCAAATCAAAATGAATAAGAATTTAGTGATCTATTGCCTGATATTTTGATGCCGTAATTAATTTCTTGGTCATATTCACAAAGTTATATTCAACATGCAAAGGGATGTAGGTTTTCAGCTGACGAAAAAATTGTAATGTGTCTTTATGAGTTGAAAAGAAGAAATGAATAGATATAAATATTTATATCAGTTGGAAATCAGAGTAGAAAGAATTGGGAGAGATAATACTCTTCCCTCTTTATCATTATATTAATAATGCCACATTACAATCAAAAAAGGAAACAAAATCAATCATTAATTAATCAAAGAGACAATCAATCACAAATCACTAATTATTCTAGAGCATTCTAACACTCTCTCTCAAGTTAGAGTATAGAGATTAAACATGCCCAGTTAGATGCAAAATTGATGGAACAGAGATCGAGCCAAAGGTTTGGTGAATATGTCACCCAACCAAGGGTCTATGCGTACAAATGGAGTAATGAGAACCTTCTTAAGTAGGAGATCCCTAATAAAATGACAATCCACCTCTATATGCTTCATTCATTCATGAAATACAGGGTTATTGGTAATAAAGATAGCAGCCTGATAATCACAATACATCGACATTAGATCCAAAATATTAATGCCAAAATCACGAAGAAAAGAACGAACCCAAAACATTTCTAAAGCAGTATGAGTTATAGCACGATACTCAGTTTCAGTAATAGAATGAGCCACAACAGTTTGCGTCTTGCTCTACTAAGTCACAAGATTACCACCAATAAACGTGCAATACCCGAAGGCGGACCTCCTATCAAAACGACTACCAGCCCAATCTGTATCACGATATCCAACAATGTCCAATATGGTGGAAGGTTAACAGAGTAATCCTTTGCCTGGAGAACTCTTCAAATACCTCAAAATACGTCATACGGTATCAAAATGTGGTTGCCGAGAAGTATGTAGAAACTGACTAACAACTCCAACAACATATGTAATATCAAGTCGTGTTACGGTGAGATAAATTAACTTTCTCACAAGATGTCGATATCGACCAACATCAAGAAAGTGATCGCCGCTTTTAGTGTCAAGCTTAACAAAGGAGTCCATAGGTGTATTAGTAGGTCAAGAACCTAAGAGTCCAGTTTCAAAGAGCAAGTCCAAGACATACTTTCTTTGAGATAGAGATATACCCTTGATGGAACGGGCAACCTCAATCCCTAAGAAATAACGTAAAGCCCCAAGATCCTTGGTGTGAAATTGCTTCCCCAAATGATCCTTCAATGCAAAATTACCTTTCTCATCATCCCTAGAAATAATAATATCATAAACATAGACAATCAGAATTATAGTACCAAAAGATGTCCGTTGTCTAAACACTAAGTAATCAGATGTGGACCTGCTGAAACCATATTCTAGAAGAACATCACTAAATCAATCAAACCATGCTCATGGGGATTGCTTCGGGCCATGTAGAGCTCAATGCAAGCAACAAACAAGATGCTCATACCTAAAGTAACATACCCAGGTGGCTAGTTCATATATACTTCCTCTTGAAGCTCACCATATAAAAATGCATTTTTAATATCAAGTTAAAATAAAGGCCAAGACTTACTCATTGCCACTGCTAAGCGGATATGAACGGAGTTAAGACGAGCAAGCAATGAGAAGGTTTCCAAATAATGAACTCCATATATTTGTGTGTATCCCTTAGCAACCAAACCAAACGAGCCTTAAGTTGCTCAATAAATCCATCTGGTAAATACTTAATGGTATACACGCATCGACACCCCACTGTTTTCTTTTCAGGTGGAAGAGATGTAAGCTCTCATGTATGATTATGATGCAATGCATACATCTTCTCATCCATCACTGCCTTCTAGCCTAGTGATAACAAGGCAGATGATAACAATAGTATCCCTTTTGAGTGCGAGAATAGTTAAAGAAGATACATCGTCGAGCTTAAGGAAAGTGTTTGTCCAAACCTGGGTCCAGGTTATGAACAAAAGTCACACAATCAAAAGTACGAGGAGTAAGAGAGAATGGAGGGTTAAAGGATAAAGGACAGAAAAAAAAGACTTATTACCTCGAATAGTAGAGGGAACACGATTAATAAGACGACAAGTAGTTAAAATAGCATCGCCCCAAAAATGTTTGGGAACATTCATATTGAACCGCAAGGTACGAGCAACATCTAACAAATAATGATATTAGCGTTCATCAACACCATTTTGTTGAGACATGTTAACACAAGTAGTTTGATGAATAATACTGCACTCAACACAAAAATAATCCATAACAAATATTGTGTATTCCAAATCATTGTCAGAGCGAAGGATTTTTATGCGTTTGCAAAATTGAGTGAGTATTTCATTATAAAAAACGCAAAATAATAGTTGGCAACTCAAAACGATTTTTTTATTAAAAACAACTATGTCATACGAAAATAATCATTTACGAATATAACAAAATACTAATATCCATTAAAAGTAAAGGTTCGTGAAGGACCCCAAATGTTCGTATGAACTACATCAAAAGGTTCAATTTGACGATGGCCACTATGACTAGGAAAGGAACTACGGTTATGCTTGCTAAGTTGACAAGCCTCACACTCAAGACTTGAGACAAACTCCAAACTAGGAACTGCCAACTTGAGCCAAGCCAAAGATGGACAACCCAAGCGACAATGCCATTGAAGAAGAGAAATAGTTGTACTGAAGACAAAATGTGAAATAAAAAAGCTAGTAAGATCAAGATAATAAAGTCCATTCCGCTCACATTCCGAACCAATTGTCCTCTACGTTTTGAGATCCTGAGAGACACAAGAAGAGGGAGAAAAGGTTATGGAGCAGTTCAAATATTTAGTAAGCTAACTAACAGATAATAAGTTAAAAAGAAATTTTAGAACATAAAGACTCGACTCGAGGGTGAGGATAGGGAAGAGGAGTGTTGAAGTAGGCCTTTGCCAACAACAGAACTACAAGACCCATCAACTGGTAATACGATGTGTAGTTTTAGCCAAATTAAAGAATAAAGACGAGTCACCTAAGACATTGGCATTGGCTCTGAAGTCAATGACCCACTAAGGAGCAGATGAAGTAGAAAAACAAGCAATACTACCTAAACGAGCCAAAGTGGCAATGGGATTGGAAAAGCGAGAGATGCGAAGCGCTTGCACAATAGCATTCAACTCTACAGTAGAAAATGAACTCTGGGAACCAATATGAGGTGCTGGAGGAACACTAGGCAGTGCTGGGATCAAAGTTCGTAGGTTCGGCAGTAACATGATAGGTATTCTCAGGACGGCCATATTTCTTCCAACAATATGGTTCTATGTGGTTAGTGCCACCACAATGTTCACATTTCTTTGTACCACGTCCGAATCCTCTACCATTACCATGAGCACCCCCACGAGTATTGCGGCCACCACGTGATCCACCTCGAGAATTACTGCGGCCATCAAAACCACCAACCAAAGTAGTAGAATCAGAACCACCAAAAGAAGAAGATGCTGTCCGAAAATGGCGGCCTAAGGAAGAGCATTGTAAATGCGAGTATGCATTTGCCATAAGAGGAATTGTCTCTCCAGCTAGAAGATTGTTGGTCTCAGGAAAAGGGCAAAACTGTAAAAGACGATTACCAAGCCCTTTGAGTGCGCTATAATATTCAGAAAGAGAGCGACCATTTTGTCGAAAAGAAAAGAGCTTCTCATATGCTTCAAATATCTCAGACACATTGCTTCGTTGGGAGAAAGCGTCGACAAGAGAGTCCTAAATTGCCTTCGAAGTATCACATAGACATTGTGTGCAAAACAAATGGCTCTAGACTATGCCACAAGCAATTCATAACAGTAGCACCTGCAGCCCAACATTGTCGATAAGTAACAGACTAAGGATCAAGAGATGAATTTGTAATAAAGTGGTCCATTTGACGACCAATGAGAAAAATCTGAACAGCATGAGACCATGTCAAATAATTTGTTCCATTCAATTTATCACTAGAAATTGATTTGGGAAGACTATTAGAAGGAATGATAGGTACTGTTGAAACTGGAATCAAAGCCGAGTCAATGGTGGGTTTAATAGGATCAACAATCATATTGAAAGAAATATCAAACAGCAGATTACAACCCAAACAGAAACCAACAGAACAGCTGACCAATATCAACAAGCCAAGGTGTCAACCAAGCCGAAGTATATACCGAGCAATAAATTGAACAAAGGAGTCAAGCTTAATCAACCGAGGAGCAAAAATCAGATACCAGTGGCAAACGAGTAGTATATATAGGCAAGAATCAAAAAATCAAGGCAAAGCAATCAACAATCAACTCCAAATAAATTAATGCCAAGCAATCGACAATCGAGAATCTAGCAATGATCGCCACCATTGTTACGAGCATCAGCAACTAGCAATGAAAAAACATAAACGAGACTGCAACAACAAAAATCAATTGTCGGTTGAAGCATCAATAGTGACCAGCAATAATCAATTGTGATCGATCGAGAATGGCGATGGCTCATTCAACAAGAACGATGATGGCAAACAAGTAACAGGCAACGAGACCATGAATCAAACACCGAGCGATTACAACACGATCGTCAGAAGAAACAATCAGTGACAACTCCAAGCATCATTCGATGGCGGTAAATGATTCCTCTATATCAGGCGACCACCGCCAAAGGTCGCCGGAGGAAAGACAAGGGCTTACGTGCTAGTGCTCTCGTCATAGTCAAAGGCACATGAGGTCTACTCTCATGGTATCTTATCTGCATATAGCGTACGTCAGTTATCGGAAGGAGACAATCTTTGACTATGTAGGTCGCTGGAAGGAGATGATTCTCTGAAGAGAAACTTGATTAGCACTAATGACCAGAGGATGACCGACGGTGAGAACTATAATTTTTTTTTTTTTTTTAAATGTGTGTGATGCTCTAATACTAAGATGGAAATCAGAGTAAAACGAATTGGGGGAGATAATATTCTTCCCTCACTATCATTATATTTATAATGCCATATAACAATCAAAAAAGGAAACAAAATCAATCATCAATAAAGCAAAGAGACAATCACGCTCAATCACAAATCAGCGCCCTTCCCCCCCACCCCTTCAAGTGGGGGTCCCCATCTTTTATGTTTAAAAGCAAACATGATATGGAAAAAAAAAAAAATCAATTAGTAGCATAAATTTTAGAAATTATGAGGAAAAGTTTGCATAAGTTTCAAGGAACCAAATACAGAACCCCAGAAAGTATATTTCTCTGAAAATATATATGCCTTACAATGCTCAAGGCACCAACACGTTCTCCATAGAGCCCCATGTTCTTTGCATAGCTTTGAGCCACTAGGCACTCACCACCATCAGCAACAAACATACGAATAGACTGTGCATCTACATCCAAACTCCCGCTTGCAAAACCCTAGAATGCCAAAACTTCATCAACCAAAGTATTCAAGAAAAATGATGTTGAATAGAGTATGATCATTATTCTCACAAATGCATTCTAGTCCCCCATGTATTATGGAACTCATCAAACTTTGCAGTGACCCACCTGATAAGCACTATCAAAGAAAGGTAACAATCCTTTCGATCTCATCAATTGCCTGATTTCCTCCCATTGGTCAAAGGTTGGATCAACACCAGTCGGGTTATGAGCACATGCATGAAGAAGCACAATTGCTCCAGGAGAAGCAGAACCAAGGTCTTCTAAGAGGCCTATTACCAAAAGAAAAATCATAACATGGATAACAAAAAGAAACACAAATACATCTATAAGAAAGAAACAATTAAAGCATATATACACCACAAAAAATGCCCAAAGAAGTTAAACTCACATTCTCAAACATGGCTGAACAAATATATATTCTAGTAAATCACAAACTGAAAATATTTATCAAGTGAAAAAATAAAATAGCATTCGATGAACTTGAGTGCAAGTGACACTAAAGATATATAAATAGTCAATAATTATCCTTTTTTTGGAACAAACAATGAATGTAGTCACATCTAAACATGCTTAAGGAAGCAAATGCAATGGGCAAGTTAGTAACATCAGACGACAGATATATATGGAGTATTAAAACCTTGAAAATTGAGCCCACGTGTTGCCGGATCATAATAGCGATAAGTCTTCACAGATAATCCTCCCAAAGTGAAAATTTTTGGGTGGTTTCCCCATGTTGGTTGGGGAATGTATATTGTTCGCTGTAACATTTAAGTTCAAGTGGTTGAAATGATAAGCTCTATAATAATATGCTCTATGCAAAAACGAGGAAAAATGAGAAGAAGTCAATGAAAGAAGTGGTTTACCTCGTGATAATGTCTTGCCAAAAACTCAGCTCCAACCCGCAATGAACCAGTACCAGACAAGCACTGGACGGTGGTAACCCTGTTGTCTTGAATAGCAGGGCTATTTTCAAGCAGTCACAACACCAGTCACAATAAGCATTATCATCAAAAGAAAATAGCAATGGCAAAGAAAGTACAAGTGAAATAGAAAAACTCATCCTAAGAAAACAAACATTTTATATACATACATACATATATATATATATATATATATATATATATTTGGCACTCCAACCATGGTTCAAATTTCTAAGTTGAGGCGACCACCTCGGCTCCCTAAATTTTGATGCAGTCGTGGTATTGTGGCACGGTATCGGGCAATGCACAACTATACGCATTTTGTAACTTACAAAAAATTAGAAGAAACTATTAAAAAAAATTCTAAAAGTAAAAATAAGAAAATGGATTACAATTCCTTCAAGTTGGCTTAAATAAACAAAATAAAACCTATAATTCCTCCAAGTTGACTTATTTAAATTAAAAAAGAGATTTAAAATTGAAAAAAAAAACACTAATGTCTCATTTTATTTAATACTCATGTTCATTCATATTTTATTTCATAATTTCATCTTTTATTTTATTTTTAAATTAAAACCAAAAAACTCATTGATTTGCTTTAAAAATTTTATTACAAACTACAATTAATAAAAAGGTTCATTAAAAAAATTACAAATTTATTTTAATACTAAATATTACAAAACTATATTACTGTATAGTTTTTGTGATTATATTTTTAATTAATGATGCCTTGTTCCCGTTAACAAACAAGAATTCCCTTTCTTTTCAATTGTACATAAAAATTTCCTTTTCTTTTTTTCAAGGAAGAAAATATTTGTAGGTTATTAAGCTTCCATGTTCCCCCCCCCCCCTCAAAGATATCAGCCAAGACTTTGAACCATACTTCCAACACCTAAATTATTAAATTGACATCACAAAGAGATCCTAAGTCTAAGCCTCAGTGGTAAAGGCCTCACCCCCAACTCTTTTAGTTTACTTAAATTGGGCACCCAAACAGAATAGGCATTTCATATATCCATCCGGAAAGAAACAGAGGGACTGTGTGTGTTAGGGCTAGTGTGCTAGATCTCTTAGTCCCGTTGATGGAGCCAAGTTTCTTATCATAAAAAGCCAAAACAAGCATAAAAAGCCAAAACAAAAAATAACAAAATATGACGAATATAGAGCATCTGAAACAAAGCTCCATTAAATGACTGAGGATAAGTTGTTTTAAAAATTTTACCACATAAATCTAGAGAAGAAAAAAGTCGTTGCACTTAATATAATGCTTTTTTCCTTAGGGTTGTTGAGGAGATGTCTAATGGCCATTGTCTTTTAGTGTGCATTATACACAAATCATTTAATATAATTCATCATCTTTCCCTTTCCAACTGTATAAGAAAATCATTATAACAAAAATGCACTTTGCTCAGCATCCTGTACTGTAAAATAATTCTACAAAATATACAAACCCAAAAGAGATATATGGTCAGGTCAAATTATTTCATTAGCCATTCCCATATGCCATCCAAACTTGACGTGACATTTATACGAATGACGTGTCTACTAATATTATATTAGCATTGAACTTTTGTACCTGTCAGCACCAAATATGAGCTTAGCACTCAATTTATTGAAATCTGCCAGTCCAACAATAGGAAGATACTCCTTAACCCGGGAGCTGCATATCATGCAATTTAAAAACTAAATCACAACTAGTTAAAGTTACTATCATGATCACAAGATTCGCAATGGCAAAACAAATTACCTGTCATTAACAAGGAGCTGCTCTGCTTTTCTTACCACATTCAAAACTAGTGGTTTCCCTTCCTGTTATGCCATGAATAATGCCAGTCAAAAAACATTTGCATCAGAGATTATATAGTTTCTAAGGGCACAGTAGACAAAGTTTAGCTTCTAGAAAATTGTATTCCTTAAATAACCAACCCGTTTTACATCACAAGGTCGGCTCCTGAAAAACAAAACAATGTATTTCTCAAACCACGTCTATCTGCAAGACATGGCAGGATGGTACAGAGTGTGCTGCATTCTTCGTGGTGTTAGGGCTAGATTTGTAAAACAAATCCTAGCTCGTTGCAGAAATATCTGCACCAATACATCATCATGTGGCATGATATAATTGAAAAATGTAGACAATCCTCAAGGACTGAACCCTGCACACTCATGATGCGCAAAGTCCCTGTCCAGCGTTTGAACAGCTGGATGTGCGTGCAGATTTCTCAAAACAACGCATCAGGACCCAATCAAATGCAGTGACGTCTGTATTTTCAGTGACCCCTTTAATTTCTCATGCATTCAATAAAATATTATTATAACACAATCAAGAAACTCACCTCTGTTCTATAAGCACCAACTCCCAAATTTAACTTTACTGGGCTGGGATCTTTATTGTACGCAACCGTCACCTGTTTATATGAAAAAAAAAAAAAAAAAAATACAAACATTGGAAAGGCGCCAACACCACCAAAATAAAAATAAATCAAGATTCAAAGCGAAATTTATTACATAGAGCATTGATATACAAAAACAAACATGCATCGGTGCTCATCAACTAATTACTACAGTTAAATTTATGATCAGGACTCAGAATAAGTAATCTGTAACGTTAAAATAATAGGAAAAATAGAAATTCTAGAGGGAGAATAATGATTGCCTTATATATTGATATCAATACATATAGAGTATGTTAAAATATATAGACGTACGAATCATCTACACAAGACAATATACAAGACAGTAAAATATACTGAATATGCTACAACCTATACAAGGTAATGAATGAAATATATATTAAAAAAAATTATATAATATGGAATATTTCTAACATGTAACGATCATGATCCATGAAACAACAACCAAGAAATTAAGACAAGACAAAACATTTAAACCGACAGTGACTCGCAATAGCCGATCGCAATTACTGCAACTTTGCCAATGAGCTTATTAAAAAAAAAATCAGAAATGTAATGAATCGCCAGAGAGAGATTGCGATCGAAACTAAATCAACAGTCACCACAACAGATTCATAAACCACAAAAAAAAAGCCGGGGGGGGGGGGGAGTGTGTGTGTTCAAAACATGATTGAAGATAACTACAATAAATTTGATCCATAAACCACCCAAAATTACCAGGATATGAAGAAACTCGGGAAAAGAAAAAATTGAAGGTCGAAAGGTTCGACTCACAAACTGCAGCAAAAACACTACCAGAATCTAAATAAACTTTACGAACGGGAAGGAGTATACCCCGAGAATGGGATCTTCAGGAGCGCGAACCACGTAAGCGAAGACAGAGTCGCCATAGAAGCCGGAAGTCGGAGAAGCAGAGATCGTCTGGCTCAGAGAATCCATAGCTGACGAGGCAGAAGACGCAATCAAAGAGGAGGATGAGGCAGCGGCGCAGGAGGAGGAAGGGTCGAGGTGTCTGAGCAGAGAACTTAACCGCCTATCGATGGCGGAACTGTGGGCGTGCCCGCTGAGAGAGTGCAACTGTGGGCGCATTGATTCTACCGTCTGTTTCACGCGTCCCCACGACTAAAGTGCTGCCTTTACCGGTAATTGGAGCTTTCTTTGACGGGGAGTCTAGCGTGACGCGGGGAAGTGATAGAGCACGGGCATGATTCTGGGAGACGTGGGAAGGTTGGGCCCACTATTTAAATTTATGCAATTTATCGGCGATTAAATAAATATTTTAATTTAATAATTTCTCTACTTTAATCGAATACGTGGCGACAAGCTTTAGGGGTGGTAGTGTCCAGTCGGTTTGCTTGTTTGGCACGTGTCTGAGTGTGAGTTATAGTCACGGCTTGCGTCAGTTTGGCTTGGCTGACAGTTGGGACGTTGACCAAGGGACAGGCAATAAAGTGTACACGTGGCAAAACATACGAATGGTTTTGTTTTGACTCCAGTGGGCCGTTGAAAATTAGTTAAATTGACCGATTAATTAGCAACATGGTACGCTACCGGAAAAACACTAATCGGCACAAATTTAAAATTGAACCTTTGGATTTAATTTAAAAATATATAATTTTTTTTTTACTTTTAAACGTATTAATTACATTTAACCTGAGAGTTAGTTCAACTAGTAAGATCTTAGATTTGCTCTCCAGTGATCACTGGTTTGAATTTTCTTAGAACTACTGAAAGTTCATTAACTTCAGAACTCCAAAAATTAATCGAGATACATGTAAATTGACCTGAACACTCTGAGATATTAAAATAAAATGTTAATTACATTCATAAAAAAATTTCTAAAAGAAAAATGCATTTGAATAGAAGAACCAATATCAAAAGAAATCATACACGGCAAAACGGAAAAAAAAAAAAAAATCAGCATCTTCAGTGCTACCAAACTAAACCAAAAATGAAAATGGAGGTCCAATGGGGGCCAAGATTGTGGGGGTGTAAGGAAGAAATTTTTTAATCTTTTTACTCTCGTGTTACACCCTCTCTTTTCGACGCAAAATTCATTTATGATGCCTTAATTTAAAAGTCGATACATAATTTTTTATTATTTTAAGTTAAAGTACAAAACTAATTGAATCAATTAAATTTAATTGAATTTGTGCCTCGTGAATCGAATTTAGTTGAATGAAAAAGATTTTCACAAAAATAAATAAATACAAATACATTTTTACTCGTTTTTATATTAAAATAAAATACTATTTTATTCTTTAAAAAAAACTTAATTTAGCTCTATTTTTCTCAAAAAAAATATTTTTTGATCGCATATAACTTATTAACACGTGTGGTATAAATCTTTTTAAATTTAATATTTTTTGTTAATTTTACACTTTAGTCTAATTTGTCGACATTTAAACCAGAGAGGAATCAAATGTTTTTGGTTTAAGCCACAAAGGATAAAGCTTGATTACTCCTGAGTATTATAAATAAAAATTTATTATATTAAAGTATTTTATTAAATTTAATTACTCATTGATAATTTACTATTAAAATAATTTATTATTGAAATTAAAATTATTTAATATAAAAAATAGTTTATCATTAAAAATTAGTAAAATAATAATTTATTATTAAAATTATTTATTATAAAAATATTCCATTAAAATTATGTATTATTATATACAATCCCAATATATGCCTACCAAGTGTTTGATTCAATGTATCAAACAAGTAGAAATGCATTTTCCACAACTATTGAAGTTAATTCAACTTTCCTTCAAGGTGGGTATTTAATTCTAACTGGATAACTGTAAAAGTCACCCTTAGTTTGTTAAGATTTAGAGTCCACGTGCCATATATGTGATTGTTTTATTCTATAGCACATTTGGGTAGAAATTTTCTTTCCAATGCCTTACCGAGAGTGAATTCTCACATTTTGTATTTCAATGCTGCATTCTCTGAGTCAATGGTGCTTTATCTGCCATTGAGTTGAGTTATAGAACCTTTTTTTTTTAACTAAAGCTTGGTTAATTTGATCAGTGCTTGAACATTAACTTTGAGTGAAGCTTTGAATTCTTGTAGTAAGTAATTTGGTATGTGGGAGGTTCTAGTGAAAATCCCCTCCACGTAAGCACCTCATACAGTTTCTGCGGGACCTCTATCATCCGTTGCTGGAGGAGAATCGTGATCTAACAGGAAAGAGTGTGCAACATCAATACAAGGAACTGAAACGTGTCTTCCAATAATAGGAGCCCCTCCAATGCCCCAAAGAGAAGCAGCAATTACAACAATGCTGATCTGAAAATTAGTTCATATATACCACACATATATCAGTTTGACCAAAATAAATAAATAAATAAGTAAAATTATGATTCTTAATTCCTTTTAATTAAGTTGATTTTTTTTCAAGTAAAACCAACCATTTTCATAACAATTTATTTTGCTGAAAATGCACTAGAGGTAGAAATATTCACACACACATGAAAAAACAATGCCACTAACAAAATAAGTTTTATAGTAGAGAAAATATTTGCAGCTGATGCCGTCACATTGTGTAACGAACTCTATAATTTAAGTTCAAAAATAGTTGTCACAAATAATAACTTTTTCTCGTTGTAAGTCTAGAGCAAATGATTTGTTATATGATAATAAGTTTGAAAAAATGGGGTATTCCATCTAAAATAAATTCACGAGAAAATCTTTGTTCCTCGTTAGAAAAAGACAAATTTATCTGTTAAGTAATATATTGACGTTAATCTAAAAATGAATAAAATTTTCACTTAATAACATTTTCTTGTGCTGAAAATGTATTAGTTTGGAAATATATAAACGAAAATTTAATGCCAGCTATCGCGGTTGGTAATCAAATTTAAAATTTGGACAATGCATCACTTGGATCTAATGTGAACCAAACACAAATGTAAGCAGGAGTCCACATAAAAATGCAGGTATATGTGCAAAAAGTGTGTTTGTGTGTGTATGATCTTTTTTTTTTTTTTTTTCTGGTAAAAGGTATATGATGGGTTTTGTTTTATTTGTTATAAATTTTTAAAATTTCTAAAAGTTATTCATTTTTTTTTAACTGCACGAATTTCAAACTTACAATTTATCTTACTTTTTATCACTCTAAACACATCTGATGTATCTTATACCTATAAAATTTTATTATTTAAGTAATGAATAATGAGATACCTGAGCGCCCAAAACTAAATTGCAATCCAGCGACAGACGATCAGATGAAAGAGAACAAAATACTTGAATTTCAGATGGTACTTGTCAATACACATGATAATTTTCTGTCACAAATTAAGAAAACCAAGAAAGAGTAATATTTAATTATTAGAGAACACAAACTAAATTTTAGGAGCCAAATAACCTAAATAAATTAAGTGTATTAATTGGAAGCAACTACTGCTTGAAAGAATGACTTACACACACACACACCATTACTTTTTAATCAATATTTTTGAAGTCAATCTTTGGAGGGAAAGAAAGTTAACTTTCTCAAATTTTTTTTTTCTTTTTAAAACTTTGTTTACCAAAATTTATTTTTAATTAAGTAGATTTCAGCGTATCATTCACATTTTTGGAAACAATTACTGAAAAAATACCTAAGAAAACTGTATATATTTTTAATCCATTTAATTCGTAACTTTTCCTATTCTAAGCATTTTTATGCATTTTTTTTTTTAAAGAGAGCGTAACATGACTAAATTCTACCAAAATAACATATATATACATATTAAATTTTAATTAAAAAATCAGTTAAAACTAAAAATCTAAAAAAAAAAAAAAAAACTAATATCTAGTTTTCCCAAACTAAGCTAAGGCTTGGTTTGCAAGGGATTAGTTCTAGCTTTTTTTTTTCTTTTTTCATTTTATATAACTTTTTTTAACTAAAATTTCAATTTTTTTTTTTATAGTTTAGGCATGTTATTTACATTTATAAAAAATTGCAAAAAATAAAAGAGTAGAAAAATTCAAGTATGGGTGAAATTAATAAGCTAAATTTAAAAAAAAAAATCAATTTTTCATATGTACATGAATTTTTTTATTTGGAAGCATTTTTTTTTATAATTTTTTTACAATTTTTTTTTAATGAATGTGAAGAATATTCCTAAACGCAACTAAACAAAAAAAAAATCAAAAATTTTGATAAAATATATATATATAGAGATATAAAATGAAAAAAAAAAATAAAAGGATAAAAGCTTGAGTTAATCCTCTTCAAACCACCCCTAATTATGCTGTGTCATTACAAATGGCATGCACCTTATTACTTGAGAGCCAAGAACAAGAAGACCTACTTCTTCCCAGTTGAATTGGAATAAAATGGTGACAACAAGCCCAGCTTGGAGCAACACAAGACAGAAGATCAAGGCAATATACTTAGAACCTAGTTAAGGAAACTCATTGAATGATTAAACATTTGCATATGTACAGGTAATGTTAAAAGGGGAGAAGAGAAAAAAGTTGACTCAAATTTGATTAATTCCACAGTCAATCATCATCTCCATATTAATGTTCTTAATTTTTTCTTCATGAATGTAGCTAGAATGTTAGCATATGAAGTGGATACACATACACACAAACACAAACAATATATATATATATATATATAAGCTCAATTGGAAATTAAGGATACTACTGCGAGGATAGATTTGTTGATGCAGTTTGCGACCATGTGGCCTGAAAGAGTGCTCAAGCAGACAACGATTCCGACACCTAAACATACGTAGATGAACCTGGTGTTTAGAAGCTATAATGTCAATTCCATGTATTTGTCCATGGAAAAATCAAACTTTATATATATATATATATTTATATTGACAAATTTCGCTTTATTTCTATACGAGCTTTATTTAAAATCACACTTCACGTTCTTTGTTATTATCTATTTATTTATTTATTATTATTTTTTATAATAATTAAGAGCATGGATTTTTTTAATTATTTGTAATGTTATTCTTGTCAACTATTTTATCGTTGAAAATTAGAGTTAATAATAGGAGCAAAGGGTAAAATAATAACTAAAGAAGAGATTGTTATCAATTAAGTTTAGACCCTACTTTTTAAAAAAAAATAAAAATAAAAACTTTTATGTTTCAATTTTTTTTTTCTACAAAAAATCTAGTATAATTATAGCAAAAATTTTAATTATTCATTAAAACACACTCTTCAGATTATTTTCAAAATTCCTAATACTCTTTTCTTTATAATTTTTTAATTAACCTCTCCCCCCGAAAATTAAATCATGATCCAACTATGATATGCTAAACCAAGTTTTTTAACCTCTAATTGTCGAGTTGACTGAATAGAAGTTTTGTATAATCTTGGAAAAAGTTTGAATATTCCTCCGATAGCTCGCTCTCTAGTTTTCTTTTTCAAAACATTCAATATTTCTTTTTCTATAAGTAATATGTCAATCTCACCCCAATCTTATATCCGTTTATGGTTAAAAATAAAATGAAATAAAAATAGTACAAAAATAGAAATGTAATTAGAAGTTGAGAGAGAGAGACAGAGAGAGAGAGAGAAAGAAAGAGAGGGAGAGATGAATTAACATACCAGGGCCTTGGAAGAGCACATGTAAAAGGCAGCACAGCAACCCTTTGAAGCCACTGCTTGAGCAGCCAAAGGGAGTATATGATCATTGCAGCCCCCCAGAGATTGACGACAACATTCACTATCCTCAAAGAGGTATACAAGCAGTAGCTGTTGAGCCTAATCATCTTTTTGCTGCTCTGCTGCTCAGCTTAATTCTGCATCAATTAATCTAGTGTTCTCACAGGAGTGACATCACAGTGGAGTTTAATTAATCAATAATGTGGGTTAATGGGGATCGCATCAAGTGGGTGGGAGGGTATGGTGCTTTTGAATGTTAGGTTGCAAATGCAGATCCATATTTTAGCAGACCATTTTTGCTCAAGACATCCACCTAACATTCAGCTCTCCTACTTACCGCACATGTTACCACTGAGAGGTTATGTTTGGTACGCTGGTGAAAATTTGGAGAGTAAAAAGTTACCGAGATAATTGTTATCTTAGTAATGGTTATCGGGAGTAATAAGTTCATGAGATTTATGTTCGAATTAAAAAAGTAATATTATTTAGTAATAATTATAATATGTTTGGATTATTAAAAGTTTTAAAGAGATAAAAGTTAGTTGTCTTTGGAATAAAGGTAAATTAGCTAAGGGTAAAAGTTAATATTTAATTTTAGTAAAATATTATAATAAAGTAAATCATCATAATAATTGTTATTTTAATAATAATTAATTTTAATAAAATATATATTATTAAATATAATTTTAATAAAATATGAAGTATAAAAAGTAATTTTATCCTAGAATAGTATTTCAATACTAATTAATTTTAATAATGAATTATTATTTGTTAAAAATTATTTTTATTTTGATGAAATAATTTAATGACGCAAATAATTTTAATTTACTTAAATGAATTATTAATTTTAGTAAATTATATAATACAATACATAATGTAATAAACAATTATTTAAGAGAAATAGTTTTTATTTGATCAAATATTTTAATAAAATAAATAATTTTAATAATATATTGTTATTTGTTTAATATTATTTTGATTAAATAATTTAATAATTAATTAATTTTAATTTAATTAAATAAATTATTATTTTACAATATTTATTAATTATATTAGAGAATATTACTTAGAGTTTTACCAGGATATAAAGAAATATTTTATGATGGTAAGGAGAAGAGATAGAATTTTTTCATTACTCTCCATTACCCATCTCCTTCTGAAGTAATAATTTATGAGAATAAGCGTTACTCTCAAAATAATTATTATTTTTTCATCTAAACTAATGTAATAAAAAATAAAAATTACCTCAATAAAATTTATTCTCCAAAATAAATATGTCTTGAGGATAAATTTTACTCTCACTTCACCCGCAATTTCCTTTAAGACATTTTTGTTTTTTTTCCTTTTACCTAATGCATAGAAAAGCACGAAAAAGAAAGTTAGTTGCCACCCACAAGTTGGTTTGATTTATAAAAAAATAAAGTCGCAACTTTTGGATTTAGGAATTGATTAAAAACGATATTAATTCAGAAAGTTAGGGTTGAAATCATTTGACTAACTTCAATTGCCCCAACTTCAATGCCACTGCACTAACATTAAAATCAATCCCAACCTCTCTGTTTCTTACTTCTTTTTTTTTTTTTTAAGTCGGTCTATAATATATATATATATATATATATATATGATTTATATATTCACTGGGCCCCACACTGCATGCCATCCCTTTCCTTGGTTTAAAATAATGACTTGATTGATGGAATTGAGAGTGATGCTTTCAATTTCTAGGAGTCGCACACGCTGCATGTCATCCCTTTCCTTGCTTTGAAATAATGACTGGGTTGACAGGATGGGTGTTTGGTTGGTGTAAATTAAATAAAATATATTAATTTTATTAATTTTTTAATAATTAAATTTTATCATATATTATTTTTATATTATATTTTTATTATATTTTTTATTTAGATTTTTATCAACCAAACAACAGGACGGACAGTAATGTTTTCATCGCCCAGGAGTTAGCATGACTTTCGATTTAAAAAAAAAAAAAATCCAACTGGTTTCAACTTTCTACTTTGAAATGGATGGAGAAATACGGTACCCAATATTCCCAAAATAAATTTTGAATAAATGAAGGCGAAAATTTACTCATAAAAAGAGAGCCATGCGGTGCGAGATTACCGCAACGATGTGATATACTTTGTTACTTTATCGTTTAGAAATGAAAACATTCGTTAGTGGGTCTATTACTTAAATGAAAACATTCATTAATATACGTACTTTAATTTTAAAAATGTCATTATGGCAATTGGTGAATTCTTCTGACTTAGAAGCATTTTCATAAAAAAATACCTAATTTTGATTGATCAAGAAATGCTTTTTTTTTTTTTATGAAGAGAATCCAGACCAGTTTACGCGCACCTCGACTAATTTCTCTACCTCGAACAAGGCTTTCGAAACAGAGATAAACCCTTGCGATCCGTGTCCATCAGTATAAGTGAGACTCATGGGATTCAAACTTGAGATCACAGAGGGAGCAAATCCTTTAGTCCCATACTGAATATTGCTGAGCCACCAACTGGTGATTCGATCAAGAAATACTTTCCTTGCTAAAAATTTTTTTCAAAAAATCAAGTGTCGCTCTGTAGCAATAGTGTATTTCAGTAAATTATTTATTTAAAGTAATTGGTTTACAAGATAATCACGTAATTCTGATTCTAGTTAAAATTTTTGGTTAGGCAGCACTACTCTTCCTCCCCCACCTTTAATGCCATAGAGTCAGAACTTTTTCATAATTTAAACAAAAAAAAAATGTGATATGATTCTACACTTATCAATTTGAAATAAATAACTTACCACAATTCACTTTTATTATAATAATGTCATGACCATATTATTTTTGTCCATTTTTTGATAAAATATTTTGAGACTATGTTCTTTAGTTATCCATTAATCTACATGATGCTTAAATGAAATTACGAAAAAAAATTTGGTAAAATTATTTCATTTTTGTGAGATTAATTTTTGAAATGCTAAAAAATAAACTTGAATAATTAAGATTTAAAACTCACAAATTTTAATGTCCATTTAAAAAAAAAAAAACTAAAATGACTTTCCCTATTTTTATCGTAAACGATGAACTCTTAAATTTTTAATATCCATCTTAGAAAATTTGCAAAATGCCCAATTAGAGATTGAAAAGAGAGAGACTAACATTGTTGCGTGATGTTAGCTTGGTAATATCAAGTTTGAAACTATTGGATTAAAAATATAAAATGATTTGGTGATAATGATTAGAGTTAAAATGACAAAAATATATTTAAAAAAAAAGGAATGAAAGAAATTAATTTTTTATTAGATTAAATTATGAAATAAAATAAAATTTATTTTTATATGATTGTTAAAAATATAACATTAAATAAAAATTATTTCAGTTGTTAAAAATAATTTTTCTATTCTCTTGTGGGCACAAGGGTGTTAATTCAAATTCGTAAATATTTTCTTTAGGAAGGGTAATTATGCCATTTTAAATTAGACATAAGAATAATTAGTCAAAAAAAAAATAATTTTGTAATTTTATTTAATAAAAAGAGTAAAGTAGAGTGTAAAAGATTATTTGTAGAGTGAAAATTGGTTCACTTTTAATTTTTTTACAAATATGACGTGAAAATTATGTAATAACAATAATAATAATCTTCTCTACTACTATTATTTTTTTTTTAAACTGTCTAAAATTATTGTTCAAAGAGCTAGTGCATATGGAGTCTTGTATTTAACTTCATAAAACGCCATAAATTGCCATCTTGAAAACGACAAAAGATGCAAAAAGTTGAAAAAAGAAAGTTAGTTTTATGGAGTTTTACGACAATAATGTGACTTCAAATGGAATAAATAATTCAATGCCTTAAAAGATTTAAAAGAATTATCTTCAAATAAAAATTTAAAATATTTTATATCATAGTAAAATTTTTTAAATATTTTAAAATATTTCAATTTTGTTTGAAGTTTTAAATAAAATTAATAAATTTATTGCTTATATCTTGATTTTTCTTTTGTTTGTTTTATATGATTTTTTTATTAAATTTTTATTTTTTCTTATTTTTTTCATAACTATTAAGCATGTTGTCCGTATTTTTAAGTAACTTTTTAGGTATAAAATTTTTAAATATTTTTTGGGTTAAAAATATTAATATATAAAAACTTTTAAAAATATATAAATTTTTTTAACTCTAATTTTTGTCTTAAGCACCAAATAATTTGATAATGCCTTCTCGAGGGGAGATGTGGTATTTAAAGAGTATCATTTTTCTGGTTTTCCAAGCTCTTGTTGGATCTTCCATGCATATAACAAACGGAAAAGATCACAAAAAGAACAACCAAAATAGATCTTAAAGATACCCACAACCACAAAAGCAAGAAAATAAAATAAAATAGAAAGACAGGAAATAAAAGGAAAAAAAAAAAAAACCAACCTTGCCATATGATAATATGATCACCAGCTTGCTTGTATAATTTTACATATATATACATATATATATATATATATACACACACACTAGCAAAAGGATCGCTCATAAATACATGCACACTTTATTTAATTTTAATACCTTTAATAAAAATATTTAATCTGAAACATGAACAAATAACCTATCACAACTAACTTTTTAACAAATAGATATTTGTAAAAATGTATTAAAATTAAGTGTTATATACAAATTAATTTGTATAGTAATAATAAAAAAACATGTTAATCAATAAAAAATTCAATAAAATTTATCATACTACATAACTTGTCTTATATTTCTATATAATCATCTGTGTCAATATGAATTTTAAAAATTGAAATAATTATATGTATATATATACACATTAATAAAGATAACACGGACAAGAGCGCGCGTGCGCACACATATATATACAAGATCGTATATAAATTGTTTATTTTTTACATATCAATCCCTGCAGTACTTTTTTGCACTACAAGTCTTTGGAATTCAATTGTGATTGGAGTCTTTGGATTAAAATCCATGCGTCTTTATCATTAGCTTTTAATTCAATAATTCTCTATCTCACTATCACTAAATTGACATCAATTTTATGTCAACCTCCCTTTTTTATTTATATTGGTGTTTATTTTTCTGGACCTAGATATGATTATTGCTTGCACACCAAAGATCATGTGCTTGTTAGGGTTAGTTTGCTGAGAAAATTTCAAACTATATTTTATTGGGTAGACTTCTTTCATCTTCTGACTTTTTCTTATTAAAATTTGAGTTTTTGATCATTTTGGTAGCTTTTACCATTTTTCCGTATTTTCTATATATTTTTTAACTGATGTGAATAATATTCCCACAAGCTACCAAAAAAAAACAAAGAAATATTTTTTTATAAAAAATCATATATATAAAAAAATAAAGCTTTGAAAAAGCGAGAAACAACCTAATGGTGCAAGTATTGACATTCACATATTTTGGAAAATTCACATTTTGATTTTATTTTGAACAAAGTGGTAAGTATTTATCTAATAAGTTTGACTTTAGGATCGACAGATTCTTGAGTAGGGATCAATTTTTATGCATTTAAATGCCTAATTCGACAATTCTTATGAATAAGAAGAAATAATTAATTTTATGCTTAAAATGGTGTACAATTAAACCATGTATATCTAACTTTATTCTATATATTACTTTTCTGATTCTCTGAAATTATCAAGGATATATTTCTTTCAAAATAATACACAAGCATTGCATTAATTAATTATTTTAGTCCATAATTTTTTTTAGAATATTCTATATTAGTTTATAATTAATATAATATTCTGCTATATTGGAATATTTGCACTATACCTATTTATGCAAACCATACAAATTGGATTTAAAGCCAATAAATTTTGTAGAAATATTCGCTATTCTTTTTTTTTTACAATTCTTTAAATAAAATACCCACTGCTTATTTTTTCAATACTTTACTTTTTTATTCACAAAACTTTTATTTATTTATTTTTTTTGTCTTATATTGACATATGACCACAACTTCACTATATATATATATATATATATGTTTTTTTTTTTTTTATCTATGAAGCCATTTTACGTGATGTTAATAAATATAAAGTGTTCTCCAAATATAGAGAGACACCGCTTAGCAATAACATCATTTGCTGTAGCTAAAAAATTATTTAAACGATCTAATATGGAGTATGTCAAGAATAAAGAATCTTTAAATAAAAAAAAATTCACATTATACTCTATTTTAATTGTTAAAAGTGGCTAAAGCGGACGCTTTTAAATCCATTTCGTGTACGAAAATAAGTGTAAAAATATTTTTTTATTTGAATTGAAATCATAAGGCATATAATTTAACAAACAAATAATTTCACCCCTTCACGTGGATAGTTGCTAGTTAAGGATTGACATATTTAACATGATAGCCGAGTTAAATAAATTATATGTATCGTGTTATATTATTTGTGTAATAAATTGATTGTATTAATACTAAATATTTAAAATAATTATTTAATTATACTGTATTCAAATTAACCTAAATTATTGGTTCATTTGGTTTGTTTATCTATTTTTATTTTTTATTTTCTGTTTTGAATTCATTTTTCATTTTATATTTTTAAAAATAAGAAAAATAGCTCATTTAATTATTTGTATTTTTAAAACTTATTTTAAAAAACAGAAAATATATTTATACATAAAATAAAAAATGAAAAAATCATTTTAAGTGTTTTTAACATAAAATAAAAAAAATTCAAAGTAATAAAAATAGAGTATTTTTTATTTCTTTATTTTAAGATTTTTAAAATATAAAATAAAAATAAAAAACAAAAAAAGTAAACCAACTATCACATAAATATATGAACTCAACACATCACCAACCACACACGCGCAAGATAGCCACCTTGCTACAAATATGTACAGTCAAGTGAGCCTATTTAAAGTATTGACATCAATATCCCTTAGCAGAATTTCTATTTTACAGACTTAAATACCATTTATTTCAATTTACAGACTCTTTACTCAACAGTAATTACACGAGTCTTTTTATATATAATCTATAAACAATTAAAATATTAGTTTCCTCTTCTCTTTTTATTCTTGGTTTAATTTTTATAATTTTTAATATTAAAAAAACTATTTTATAATTACATTTTTACGAAGTATATATTTTTTAAAAAATCAAAATAATTTAATATATTAAAAATTTAAAATATAAATAAAAATTAATATTATATCTTAATATTAAATAAAACATATCAATTAATAAAAAAATGAATATTTATGAGCAAAGATTCAATTGAGGAAAAAATGTTTTATTTATTTATTTTTTTTCTACAAGTAGAGACTCTTTTTCATGAATTTGTATTTAATTAGATACTAATATGAGACTCTAATGAAGCATATTTTTTTTTGCTAAAGTCTCTATTTTAAATCTCTATTTCATATACAAATTTAAGTATAAAAAATGTAATGCAAGCACTCTTTCTAGCTAGGTGACAAGAAGATACCAACGTGGATGCTTATCTAGCAAATTTTAGAATATTTTAGAATACTCTTCTATATTTTAGAATCTCTTACATTTCAATATTATTGTAAAAATAAAAATTTCCGTGGGTCATTATTAAAAATAATTTTAGAATAGAAAATAACGTTAATGGAAATATCTTAGATATTTTTGTACAAAGCTTTTAAGTTTTTTTTTTTTTTTTTTGGGGGGGTAATTTACAAAGCTCTTAAGTTGTTCGTTAAGGATGAATGCCTATATATACGCTAGTGGCAGCCATGAAGCCTCTGGTGGTGGATCTGTGTGCACTATCGGCGCCGCCATGCGGCCAGCACCTTTCTCGCCTCCGGTAAAGATACGACTGTAGTCTGTAGTCACTCAACTGAATTACGCCGGCGGTGACATCTCCGAGTAGATGCAGAGGGCAATAGCCATTTACTTTCGACTTCTTCCTATTCCCGAAAACTCTCATCGTCTTCAGCACCCGACTCACCAACTCTCCCTCGCTTTAGAGTGGTATTATTAATTTCAAATTGAGTTTGATTATCATCTCCTCGAATCACAGCCACTATAGCTCCAAATCCGAATTCTGGCACCAAAAAAAAAAAACCCACAATTCCGCGGAAAAGTTCAAATTTTTTTAATCCCAAACCCTAATTCCTAAGAAAATACAAGAACGGATAAACTCGCCTCCCACCCAAGAGAAGAAAAAGAAAAAAAGTAAAATCTCAACGAACAAACAAGCAAATATTGGAGTGAGAATCGAACTGTGCGAGAAACACAAAAGGCGATGACGAAATTTCGTGGGATTAATTACGATCGAGGGTGTTTGAATAGTGATCTCTCTGGAAGAAAGCAACTGTTCGTCAACGAGATGCCCAAAGATGAACAATAAAATAACACAAATAGTCTACGCAATGCACATACAAACACTGGTAATTATTCGGCAAGGCGTGAAATAAAAAAATATAAATTTATTAAAGTTGTATTTGAAAAAAAAGAAGTTAGTGAAAAAAAAAGAAAATAAATATAAAAGAGATGCAAGAAAACAAAAAAAAAAATAGAGAATTATAAATATATATCCTTATATGAATGGATATAAAAATATTTACCAATGTATTAGTTTTTATTTTAGTTTAATTAATTGATTCCTCATCTTTTCTATGACAATATAAACAAAAGATGAATTTTAAATTTATATTTTTTTTATTGTGACAAATTGACCCAAATACAGCCTAAGTGAATGCGAAAGAAAAAAAATCGACAAACATTAATAAAATAATAAAAAGATATAAAAAATAGTTACGAAAAAATATTTTATCCTCATTTGAATGGATAAAAAACTATAATAAAATAAAATGTATTCATTAATATGTTAATTTTTTTCAATTTTCTAAATTTCATTTATTTTTTTTTTATTTTCCATCATAACTCAAACAAGATAATGAATTTTAAATCTATATTCATTCCCATTTCTTTTATAGAGAGAGATATATAGGTGAGAAAGAAAAAAATTGAATAATATGAAACAAAAATAATAAAATGAAAGAAGAAAAATAATTAATAAAAAATATTTGAATTTCTTACAAAAATCTAAATCTCTAATAGAAAAAAAATATATATTTGGAGTAAGAAGTTGATGCAAAAAAAAAAATGAAGGGAAATTTAAAAAAAAAAAAGATAAGAAGAATGAAAAAAAAAAGTAAAATTCTACATATATATATACACGCTCTTATCTAAAAGGATTTAAAAAATTATAATAAAAAGCATTAATTAATATAGTTAAAAAATAGTAATTAATATATTAAATTTTTTAATTGAATTTTTTATATTTTATACATTTTCCTCGCATTTTTGTATCATAACCTAAATAAGAGAAAGAATTTTTAATTATCACATTTTCTTTTTTCTGCGATAAATTCTTGATCCAAGCCTAAACAAAAGAAAAAAAAGTTAAATTTATATTCCTTTCTCCTTTTATTCTTTTAATTAAAATATGTTTTTTTCTTTATTTTTCTATTAAAATTTAATTTTTTATTATGTACTATTTAGGTTAATATCCCTTAAATATATATAAGTCATTTTTTCCAATTATGCGTAATTTATTTATTTTTCAGCATTTTTTGGGTTGCATTACTACCATAACATAATAGTTTTGGGCAAAGCTTTTAAATGATTTTACGCTTTAACCATACGTAGTTTATCTATTTTTTATCATTTTTTAGAGGGAGTTATTACGTTTTAGCCAAAGCATTTCAAATGATTTTATGCTTTGACTATTATACTAGGTGTGTGTTTAGAGTAATAAAAAGTGAGATAAAGTGAGATAAATTATAAGTTCGCAATGCGTGCAGTGAAATAAAAAAGTTGATGTAATAAAAAATTTTAGAAATTTTTAGAATTCTTTTTTCTGCTTTTTGAAGATGGCAAACGGTGCTATCTCGCTCCCTGAAAGTACTTATTTAGGCGTAATAACACTATACCAATTTGAAATTTAGCCCAAAAAAACACATAATCCCTGAGTCAAAATTTTAGCCCCTTCATGATTTATAGTAAGACAGTTAATAAAATCTCTTACATTTTAATTATATTTGTTTCACGTGACATTTGATTTAACCCTTTCATGATTTAAAGTAAAAAAAGTTCATAAAATCTCTTACATTTTAATTATATTTGTTTCACGTGCCATATAAACTCGTATGTGATTGCTGTTTGTCGACAAATTTTATACTTAATCTCTTTTATTTTAACATAAAAATTGCTAAAAAAAAAATCCAGTGATTGACAAAATAAGCCTGAACGTCGTAGCAAAATACAAAAATTGAAAAGGGAAAGAGTTCAGCTGGAGGAAAATAAAATCACTACTTGGACTGACACCAAATTAATAAGTTACAAGAGCCAATATATCAGGTTCAGCCACTACTGCAATAAATTCAAGACCCTAAAATGTGCCTTTTTCTTAAGAAATTATCTGCCCTCAGAAAAAGAAAAAGAAAAAAAAAAAGGCTCAAAAAATTGAGACTACAAAGCAAGGTGCAGGAAAACAGGAAGTTTCTTCCAATATAATAAAAACTCTTCAGAGGCCGGGAGGCATTTCCAAAACGAAAAAAGAGAGAACTCAAATCAGTCCAGCTTTATCCTGTCCATGTCACTCATCACGCCTTCAAGCTGTACAAAATCATTGCCAAGAGTTAAAAAACTAATCTAACCATTTGTAAGCTTTCAGAGGGAGAAAGTAAACTCATTGATTGAAGGAGAACAAAGGAAGCGTACCTTAACAATTTGACGTAAAAAGTAATCACCATATCGCTTAGCTGGTTTTGATTCAACAACGTGAATCATGTCCTGTATTAACAGAAAACGGGGATCTCCAAATCAACAAATATGAAGAATCCACTAAAAACCAAGCTTCATGTGCATTGCAGAAATCTTGTAGGTTCAGTTGCATAAACTAGCAAGTCTAGCATCTACTTTACATCACATAGCCTAATGTACGTAATAAATACAACATGAAATGCTTCATTTGTAAATTCTCTATGGTCAGTAGCCAGTTGTTTGAAGCCAAGGGGCAACTGTGCCGCTAGCCAAAGTCCTTAAAATTACAAAGTTTATATATAATATTTTTTTATTGCAAGAATACATGGCTCTTACAATAGGACGAACCCACCAAAATGAGGGTTACATGTGTTTC
The DNA here is from genome assembly GCA_019916065.1 of Vitellaria paradoxa. Lineage (NCBI taxonomy): Eukaryota > Viridiplantae > Streptophyta > Magnoliopsida > Ericales > Sapotaceae > Vitellaria > Vitellaria paradoxa. The sequence continues at coordinate 36,880,524 of CM034243.1, forward strand.
ACACGTATCGGACACACACACTAGTCTGATTTTTTAGCGAGTTGTTACCACGATAAATCCAATCAAGTTATCCAGATGTGCATTTGACCACGCATAACAGGCCCTAAGATGAGATGAATGTGAATAAGAAACTAATAAACTGCAGATCAAAGTACATACATCATTAATGTAGAAATCAACATCAGCATTAGAGATGATTTTCCCATCAGAATCAACAGCATGAGTTTTATGCTTGTACGTCATTAAAATTGTCCTGCAAGGCAATAATAACACCAACAGTTTAGAGTAGCAATAACAACACCAACAGTTATAGAGGGTCATACGGGATAATAAGCAATCAAGTAATCCAATAGGGCAGTAAAAAACTAAATGACTTGAGCAAACATTTGACCTTAAGGTAGGTTCATCCACTTCCATGTAAGTTGCAAGCTTCCCAAGGGAGATAGTTGAATACACTTTCAAAAAGGTCCGAACACCTAATAGCAACTGTTGCTGCTTGACTTCATATAAGAATAACTTCAACTGAAGTCTATAAGCATCCTGCAACAAATGAAATTTGGCAAATCAGAGGAGGGTAGAGAGAATGAACTAGACTTGCATAAGTTACTTGTTTTGTGCTACCATAACTTCTACATCCATTTGGATATATAAGGAACACAGCGCAATAAAAAAGTTTTCCATACAAACTCAAGGATCCACCAATTATTCATCCAAACTTTCTTAAAAATTTATGCCTCCTGGACCTGATGACTTTAGGAATAAGAGCAACAACTGAACACGAATTCAGCTTACAAACTAAAAGACCAACCATCCAGCTAAAATGCCAAGAAAGCATTCTATCAAATCATGAAAATGAAGCCATTACTGGAACTGCCAAAGAAGCAATCAGCATGACAAGATTTTTTGCACCAAGCTAATGCATAAGTCGAAGCCTTCTCAAATGCTTTTTTGAAATTTCCTCAGTGCCCAGTCTTGGACAGAAAAGGACAGTTTTCCATAATAATTATTAAAAAAAAATAGAAATATTTTATTTCAAATAACCTCGCAAAAAAACATAATCCTCGATAGAAACAATACAAGAAAGGATTCACGTAGCCAACTCCAATTATTCTGGGACTAAGGCTTTGCTAGTTTTATTGAAAAAATAAATTTAAAAAAAATATGGTTTCCTGACAATTTTATCTATTATCCCAAAAGAAAGCAATAAAAAAGACCTTAAAATGAGATCTTCAAGTATCATTTTAAAGCTCTGAAATTCACTGCAACTATCTGAGACCTCAGAAGGGACCCATTTCTGACATTCATGAAGAGTTTAAACATATAATAAAGACACATGTTGAGATCATGGGTGCAACTTTGTGTTCACGGCAAGAAACAACCAGGTATGCTGAAGTTATATATAGCAATTTCAAACTATAATACAGCATCCAACAGCCTCAAAGAAAGTTTTATAGGACTTAATATCCTCCATAAAGAGGAAATATGTGAGTCATCATTCCCAGAATACTTGCCACACTTAAAGCTGACTAGTCATGGTCAAAGGAAAAACAAAAACTCCATGCCATATGTATTAGTAGGTAATAGAGTCCAAGCTATATTCTACCATAGATATTTAAACAGATCATGATTTTATTTAACTTAATCAAATGGCTCGTAATAAAATTTCCAAAGCTGATATTCATATCCATATTTAAGGATTAACCATTGCAAATCCCAGAACTAGGTTCCTGCGTCCCCCCCGCCCCCCGGGGGGGTTAAAAAAAAAAAAAGCAAACAAACAAACACGCACACAAAACCACAAAAAAAAAAAAAATGTGAAAGGAAAAAATAGACTACCAACTGATTGAATGTATCAACTATGGCAATTGCAGACCATGTCCCCTCAAGAACACAGGCACAGAGAATATGTAGATACCTGGTTGTAGTTTACAAGAGGTTCCTCATAACTTGGAGCTGAGGGAGTAATAAATTTGGGACACGCATAAGAGAAGAGCTCATCATAGAGGGCAAATGCCTCATCATCATATCTCTGCATTCTCAACATCTTCTCGCCATACTTCTCCCGCAGCTGTGAGTTCACAGTCTCCTCGACAAGCTTCACTTGGGGGCAAAGAGAGAGAGAAATTGCCAGCAAGGCGTACATCTGCTCATTCTTCTTCAGTATTTGTTCATATTGAGGAGATTTCTGGTGATATTGTTTAGTCTTGTAAATGTACAACAGAATCTTATTAAATTCTCGAATTGCCTCCACATACCTGTAAAACGAATGTGATAAGCTAACTAAAGAAGAAACACTAATCAAGACAACATGGACGTGCAAGTTATGCTTTCCTTGATCTAGTTTTGCTTAGAAGATGTTTTCCTTTATGTGGTGTTGCTCAGAACAGAAAATGGTATGATATGAAGCATGAAATCTAGGCAAAAGTTTTTTGGGACAGAAGTTAACTGTAAAAGCCTAGAGTTAATGTTAGGTTGTGATATAGCAACCTCTTTTTTTTTTTTTTTTTTTTAGGTTGTGATATAGCAACCTTGCCCAACACTTCGTGTATAAAATTCCTGCATTTTTTTTCCACCATTTATATGCAAGGTAGATGTGTAGATGGCAGGGACATGTGCATGTGCATAATGAGGATATGCATGTCCATATTCCATATTGAGCACATTTCCCAAACACAGTAGCTTAATAGTTAAATATGGACACACATAATGAGTGATATAAGTGGAATACACTGAGTGGGAAATCTGAAAAGCACGAACCCTAACATCAGATGTGGATACGACATTGGGTATCGACATAAGGAACTCTGATTTTGAAAAAGAAAATGATGATATCGACATGACAAGGATGCAACAAAAACATATTTTTCAAAATCTTGAGGCACCAATAATTTTAGTCTATCACGGGTAGAAACGCTATTGCTGACCTAATATTTCAAAGGGTTTTGACTGTTAGTCCTAAGTGTGTCCTAACCATTCCCGATGAAGAAATACTGGATACACCACATCACATATTTCGATAGCTGTCTATTCAACAAGTATTAACCAACTTGTGCCAAAAACCAATACGGAACCTAGTTTAGTGAGTCCATCATTTGTAGTGGAAAAGCAGATGTTATTTCACACACATATAATGTAATTCAACAAAGCAATGATACTAAACAAAAAACTATCACATTCTTGACCTAGCCACTCGGTTGTGGAGATTCACTTGTGAAATGGAGATTTTGTAAGGAGGGTCGGCACCGGTCATGGGGGGGTTAAGACTATCTGAAGTTAGTCATGTCTTTTAGAAAAATGGGGTTTGGAAAGCTCTCTATGGAGTTTGGCAGGAATTTGCTAATCATATTGTATTATTGGTGGCATGGTTTTAGGGTTAACTATGGATAGGGTACGCTAGAATAGAGGATTCTTTCCCTAGATTTATGTCTTGGTGGAGAATCCAGAACCTACCAAGTTACTGAGTATGCCTAAGAAAATCCTATCACATTAAACAAAATGATAACCAATCAAACATACCTCCGCAGCATAAGATTTGCGAAGCCATAATGATATATGGTGGTAATGTGGCTTCCAATAACACTGGTGTAAACACCTTGTTGACTTATGTCAATGGGCTGTAAGCACTTTAGACCAGTATGATAATCACCCAAAAGACAATGGACTCGTAGCAATCCCACCATGCTGAAATAGCCCAGGACCTTCAAGACATTGCTTCCACCATTGTAATCATATCCATCAGTAGCAGTGAACTGTTCAAGGCCTTCCTTTTCCTGCTCTAGGATTTGAATGATCATTGATTTCTCAACAAGTGCTTGCAAAAAGTTAAGCACACCAAACACATTCCAAGCCTGTAAAAATGAAAAGAAGAGTGTCACTGTAATACTTTATTTTTTTCCCCCTGGTGTTACTGCAATCTAAATTCTACTAGAAAAGCCAAGAAATTGTATATTTGAATAACAGAGAAACAATATAAGAATAAAAATAGATGCATTTTATTAAAAACTCTTCCATCTATAGCGCTTCAAAAACCCTAACGTAGACATCAGTGGGTGAAATTAGCCAAACGCTTCTTCCAACACAATAAAGTAGTGGCACTTAATAATAAGTACCAGCAGACTAATGCTAATTCCTAATATTCGTGAGTCAAATTTACAATAATACAAGACCGAACAATCCCTATTTGAACAAATTCAAGAACAAAGCCCTAAGAAGTCCGCGCAGACAATGCCAGCTTCAACTCAACGTCAAAATAACAAAGAAATAAGCAATTACGTCTAAAAAAATAATAATAATCTTTTGCCAAAAAAAAAAAAAAAGGAAAGAAAGAAAAGCGTTTCAATTTCCCCTATGTGAGGAAGAAAACCAGAGGAACATTCAGATTCGAAATTACCTGATCATATTGCTTTAGGAGGGCAATCTCCTGCTCCGTTTTGTTCTTCATCTTTGCCCGGTACTGACAAAACGACTGAAACTGGTACACAAACTCATCCACCATGTCCCACAACCACTGGTTCGGCAACTGCATATTCACCACCCCATGCAACACCACCTAAAACAAATCACACAAAACATCATCAATGCCAACACGTACATAGATACATATGCATATACACGATTGGGCATAACGAAATAGGCCGTGCCTGGAAGAGACTGCAGTAATTGTCCCAGGAATCGATCCTCTGCTTGAGAGTAGGGGAGAGTCGGGCGTAGAGGTGGCGGAACCACATCTCGCGGTAGAGCAAGCAAAAAACGTGGTCGTTGTCGACGTACTGAGCGACGGCGTCGACGGAGGGCCAGGGAGTGTCCTTGAACATGCGGTCGCTAAGGGACTGGAAGGAGTTCTCGTACATATTGTGGATCTCGTACACGTTCTTCTCTCGGATGTGACGGTACAGATGACCGACGAACGACTTCACCGAGTCCGGTACGAAATTCGGATCGTAGCCCATCGCGTCCGCCTGCTGGGAGTAGCCAGCGGCGTCTTCGTAATCGTACGAGGCCGCCATTGTTGAAGTGCTTTGTTTTCTCTCTCCTGTTGCAGAGACTCAAGTTGAGAGAGAGAGAGAGAGAGAGAGAGAGAGGATTTGATCTCGCGAGATTAGGGTTTTTGGAGAAAGCAGTCGTGGAGTGAAGAGATGGAGTCGTGGACAGATACAACAGACCGATGTTAGGCTCCGAGAACGGCAATCACGGACTGTTCCATTCGGGTGGGTTGAGCCCATTTATAAAACCCACACTAGATTGAAGATAAACCCAATTATATATTAATTGATCAGACTGCCCACTAAGATAAACCCAATTATTTATTAATAGGTCGAACTTTTAGCCCACTAAAAATCTAATTTATATTCATTTATTTTTGTAAATGAATTGAATTTGAATAAATTAAATTAAAATTATTTAATAAACTACTTGAATTTGAAAAAATCAAAACTAAAATATATAAATTTAGCTATGATCGTTTATAATAAAAGCTAGTAATTAGACCCATGCGATATATAAAATTTTTATATTATATTTTTATGTTAAGTGTTATAACGTGTTAGTACAAAAGAGTTATATTAGATTTTAAAATATAAAATATTGTCACTCCACAAATAATGAACTATTAATATATTTTAGATAAATGTACATAAATAATAAAAAATAATATTTTTAACAAAATTTATTTTAAATGTCTCATGTTATTATTAATAGTTGTTTTCATTACCGTAAAACTTAATTTTTTCTCACATTTTTTATTTTTTTTTATTTTTTATTTTCACTCGTAAACTTAAAAAATTACATCGGAGTATGAAGTATTATGATGATAAGATTTATTCATTTTAATCCCATAACAAATAAACCTTTGATATTTAAGTGATCATGGTGATAAATTTTAGTAGCAATTACCTTTTTACTCCTGTAATGAAAATGAAAATCACTTACACCCATAAAACTTTAAAAACTTATTTTTACATTTCTTTTACTTTGTACTAAAGCGAAAACGTTTAAAAATCTGTCAAACGTCACGATTTTGATTTCAAGTAAGGTTAAAATTTGTATTTATACTCCTGAACTTTATATTACCTACACTTACATCCCTTAATTTTATTTAGTTTTTAATGGGTATTATTATCTTTTCACTTAAAAATTTTATGTCATTTATAATTTCACTGTAACCCAAAGTATAAGAGTACACAGATGGATTTTTAAATTTAAGAGATATAAATAATTTGTACCTTAAGTATAAGAGTAAATAAATAATTATTCATAAATTTTAATTATATAACATCTTTTGAGTGTCTCTCTCCCTAATTCTTGGGAAAATATCATTCAATTAAAAAGTGAAACTAGAATAATAAAGCAGTCACAATGCTACAATAAAAATAGATGGGGTGGCAATAGGATGAATTAAATGAATAATCTGATTTGATCTTATCTACAGATGGTTAGGAATGGAAACGAATCGAGCTGCTTGTGAGTTACTTGATCTCAACTTGAAAAAAGCTCAGCTCGAGCTCGGTTATTGAGTAAAACGAACTTGAACCGAGCTTGATTTATGGCTCGTTTTAAACTCGAGCTCGAGTTCGAGTTTAGAAAAGTTCGGCTCGAAACTTGCGAGCAGGCTTGTTAAAATAATACATAATTTTTAATAATATGTTTTATATTTTTTAATAATATTTTTATTACATTTTTAATATTTATTTATTATATTTTAAACCAAAATGACGTCATTTTTGTTTAATCGAGTTATTCGTAAGCTGAGCTTGAACCTATACAAAAGCTCGAATTCGAAGTCGAGCTCAATATAGAAAGTTAAAGCTCGGCTCAGCTTGACTCGATTTTATCCCTAATCTTATCCTAATAAAAGGAGTAGGGTAGGAGTAGGTTAGTATACTACCCCGTTTGGTATAAAATAAAACTCAAAAAAATTTTATAAATCTCTAACACTCCTTTTACCTCTAATTTTTTCGCCATCACTAATTTCAAAAAATTCAAATATTTCGCTAAAAAAAACAAAAAAAAAATCTAAAAGTAGATTAACCGAATGTATAAATTTTTTATACAATCGTATTCTTCGTGTCGAAAATTTTCAAACGAGTACCATTATTATTATTTTTTGTGAATTTTTTTGAATTCATGGGAACGAATTTTAAAAACCGTTCCCACAGTTTGTGACTTAAAAAAAATAGTGTCAAAATTAACTCCAAATCATATTTTATCTTAATTTATCTTATTTGTTCTTACTCCAAATATGACCTATATCACTCAACAAGGTCAATTTTATAGGAGAATCCCGAATGGTATCAGTCTAACCTGATTATAAATTATTAGTTTATTAAAAGTAAATAGGGTGATAATTGGATGAGATAAATGAAGAATCCGATTCTATCCTATCCCAATATACGAGTAAGGGTACTATACCAGTAAGTAAGGTCAAATTTATTATAGAATCCGAATAGTTTTTGCAAGTGATAATTTTATAAATATTTTAATTTTTTGGTGGGTGCTTTTGGGTGTGTAAAATTAGTAATAATTCGTTCCTATGATATTCTAAACAAAATTTATATTAAATTACTTATATAAGCTCCATTTAATTTATTATAAATTTTTAAAAATCTTTAAATACTTTTAAAAGTTATTCACTATAGACCTATAATTTATTTAACTTTATCTCACATTTTATCATTCCAAACACATCCATAGTGAAACTTTGGACAAAAAGTTCAAATTAAAAAAATTATGATAATTCGTAGGTTTTATTTTTTCAAAACTTTAAGCCCTAACACGTACTACAAATGTATTGGTCTCTCTCCAATCAAGTTTTTATAAGTATCATAAAACACAAATTATGGTATTTTTAATTTGAAATGTTCAACTACTTAAAAATTATAACTAGACGAAATTTAAGTTAATAATTTTGATTTACATATGATTTATATTATTGAAATATAGTGAAATTTAAAATATTTGAGTCATTTTGTGAAATAAATAACAGTGTGATTTACTCAAATAAAAATTGAATAAAAAGTTAAAAATATAAAAGTAATTTTGATCATTGAATAAATAAAAAATAATTTTTACTTGTTGAATGCTAGTTCATAAGAGAGATATTTTAAAAAATTATCTCCTTTTATTTTAAATGCTAGTTCAGAAAAGAAGAGACATTTAAAAAAATCCTCTTTTCCTATTTTATAATAGATTATGATTCTCTTCAACCTTCTTCTTTTATTATATAGGCTTCGTTTGGTTTGTAAAAAAATTATAAAAATTTTTATTAATTTTATATCACATCAATTTTTTTCTTTCATTGCACGTGTTACGAACTCTCAATTCTATTAATTTTATATTATATTAAATTTTTTCTCTCATTACACGTATTACGAATTCTAACACCCACGTATTACGAACTCTAACCCACCCCAACCCCCCGGGGGGGCCCCCGAAAAAGGGCACATAATAGACTACAATTCTCTTCAACCCGAGTTATGTACCCTCGGGCGAGTTGAGTAATTGGATGGAATTGAATATTTTTATGTACCGTTCGAATTGTTTTCTTTCATTTGGGCAATTTTCGACCTTGGAATCTTTTCGGCAGTTTGGTTATGGAATGGTAATAAGCAAGCTCTGATGTCCAAAGGGCTGTCTCAGTCTCATACTATCACTGTTTGATTCTCAATGGCCTCTCTCTCATCTTTCGCCAAACCCATCTCACAAAACTCATACAATCCCCTGAAATTTAATGTTCATCCCCCAAGTTCTCTCGTCGTCCCGCAAGATCTCTCCTTTACTGGACCTGGGTTCCGATCATTTGAACTCGGGATCGTCGGTGGCCGACCACTGAGACTATCGAGTGTTGTCGTGAATTCAAGCCAAACTGAATCGTTGGTTGGTAAGTTTTATGGTCTTCTGGAATCCCTTGTGAGTTTATTAAGAACCAATTTTCTTCCCCCCCCCCCCCCCGGGGGATGACTGGCTTGTTTGTTTTCTCAATTACCCTGTAATCCAATGATGTGTATTTCTTGGGCCAAAACAAAATCAAAATAATTGTTTTCTTAATTATTTTTTTAACTTTTTTTTTCTTCTTCTCAATTTTTGGTATTTGGTTTGATAGGACCTTATATAAGTAACAGAACAGTCTACTGTGCTTCATTTGTACTGTAATTTTTGTATTTTTTTTAAAGGAATTTGACATTGAATTTGTTGACTGAAGTTGGTCTTGTTGTGGCAGAATCTACTCAAATATCTGAAGTCCCACTTCTGTCTTGCTCAGAGGTTATCTCCATCCAACCTATATATATGGTGCAGTTATGTCAAGTATATATAATTATGGCCCGTTTGGCATCGAGATAAAACATTAAAAATCCCTGTAAATATCTAACATCTCCTTTGCATCTAATTTTTTAGCCATTACTAATTTTAAAAAATTTTAATATTTCGCTAAAAAAATTAAAAATCTGAAAATAGGTTGACCGAACGCGTAAATTTTTTATAGAATCATATTTTTTGTGTCGAGAACTTTCAAACGAGTACCATTGTCGCTATTTTTTATGAATTTTTTTGAATCCGTGAGAACGGATTTGGAAAACCGTTTCCGCGGTTTGCGACTTTTCAGAAAAAAACGGCGCCAAAATTAACTCCAACCACATTTTCTTTTAATTTATCTTATTTTTTCTTACTCCAAATGAGACTTATATATGCGTATGCGCATATATCATTTAGACATACTTCCAAGTTTTCTGGGGATATTATTGTTTTATGGATGTCTTAGCTTGTGTAGCAAGTTGTGTTAAAAACAAAACTAGAAAAAAGAAAAACTCAAATCAGACCAACAAAGACTTGGTCCAAAACTAGTTGGAGTGTTTGAATTTTTTTCATACATTCATTTCCATCAAGTTATGTTTTTGATGAGTTTATTTGGAATTTAGACTTTATTCAAGTCTACGTTTAGTCAATTTTACACCTTTTATTTAGATTCAATCACCATTTCTTGTTGGTATATGTCTAGGTCGACCATAGATATGACCAAGTCATTTTAAACAACATTCTTTGAACTTTTCTTCAATCAGTACTACTTCATCTTCCTTTCAGATATATTCATTTTTCATCTTACTTTTTCTTGCATTATCACACATCCATTTTAATATCTCCATTTCCCTAACATACATATGAGAGTCTTGTTTCATAATAGTTCAACACCATGTACCATCAAACATATAGCTGTAATTACCCAAAATATATATATATATATATATATATATAGATGTTCTATTAAATTTTTATTTGTTTGATAAGTATTATATGGTTATATAAAGTGCCGATGCACTTTTTAATTTTTAACCACCTTTTTCAATCTGATGATTACATCATCTTCAATCCCACCATTTACATAGATAATTTATCCAAGATACCAAAAATGATACTTTTTTGGCACTTCTTGATCCTCAGTTTCATTATGTCCTTATTTGTAGTTTTAATTTTACTAAAATTACAATTCATCCTTTGGATTCTAAAGTTTGCCTCCAACCATAGATCTAGATTCATCCATCAATGCAAGGAGAATAAAAAGTTGATTAGTTTACTTGGTTTGTTGCTTATACGTGCAACTTTTTTATTTTTCTAATTAATATAAATCAAATCTGAAGTTTTTACCTTATGAACCACGTGGTTTGAAAACTAATGGCTGCGTAGAACCAACAGTTCGATGGTATTTATGTTAATTCTGTGTTTGTATTTTTGTTAAGGCCATTGAAAGGTTAAGAATAAACCAAAAAAGTTACAGAGGCAAGCAGCAATTTTTGGCTATGTACTCAAGCATTTATGGTGGAATAACAACAGATCCAGCGGCTATGGTGATCCCCATGGATGACCACATGGTTCATAGAGGGCACGGTGTTTTTGATACTGCTGCAATAATGGATGGGTTAGTGATTCTAGCTTCATATAGACTCTACTAATTTCCTTAAACATTATACAAGTGCGCCATTGAACAGCATGGGGTCTTCTTGAATTGTGTTATGTATGGATTTTCCATATGATTAACTTACAAGATATAGATTTGTGGCATAAATTTTAATAAAGTAAGTCATGTGTTTGACATTTTTCTTATTATGTATGGAAGCTTCTAATGATGCTTTCCGTATGCTCCGCCATCATGGGGAGAAGTCACAAACCAGGTGCATTAGGTAAGTGGGCTCTACATTAAAAAAGCTCATGGAGTCAAACCTATAGCTCACTTGGGTCAAACCTATAGAATGCATAAAAATGTGACAATTTTGTCTTCAAGGTTCTCCTAAATTTATGGGTGCTTTCATTTCATTTTGTTAGTTCCATGGCAATCTAGTTGTTGACCTTTTTTTTTTGGGGGGGGGGGGTTAGTTGTCACCTCATTTGAGTTGTGTGGTATTTAGTTTACCATTTATTTACACGTAGTTTTTTTCTAATATTGTCGTGATTTGTCTTGTTCGTGTATGTGCCTGTCTTTTTTTGTTTTTTTTTTTTTTGGGGCTGCCCCCCCGGGGGGGGGGTGTGGAGTGAGAGAGAGAGATTGATGTGAGATCTGTTAGCATCTCTTTTCTATTTCTTGGTGCGAGATCTGTTAGCATCTCTTTTCTGTTTCCTGGATTAGTAAATAAGTCTGCAACCAATTTCTCATTCTCAAACTAATTACTGAAAGAATTATATTCAATGTTAATGCATCTCAGATATCTATACGAGTTGGACCAACACCTTGATCGTATCATAAGATCAGCGACAATGGCCAGAATAAACCTTCCTTTTGACAGGGAAAGCATAAGAAGAATACTCCTACAAACTGTGAGTGCTTCAAAATGTAGAAAAGGATCGCTGAGATACTGGCTTTCAGCAGGGCCTGGTGATTTCCAACTCTCTCCATCAGACTGTTGTAAATCTGCTCTTTATGCCATTGTAATCCAAGACCAATCACCCGCTGATCATAAAGGCATGAAAGTGGTAACTTCAACCGTTCCAATAAAGCCTCCTCAATTTGCTACCATGAAGAGCGTGAATTACCTTCCCAATGTGCTTTCAAAAATGGAAGCTGAAGAAAATGAAGGGTATGCGGGAATTTGGTTGGACAATGAAGGATTTGTTGCCGAAGGGCCTAACATGAATGTTGCGTTTGTTACCAAGGAGAAGGAACTTCTGGTGCCTCACTTTGACAAAATTCTTAGTGGGTGCACGGCTAGGAGAGTTTTGGTTTTGGCAGAGGGAATGGTGAAGGAGGGGAAGCTTCGAGGAATAAGAGTAGGAAATGTCACCGTGGAGAAAGGGAAAAGTGCGGATGAGATGATGCTAATTGGCAGTGGAGTTCTGGTTCGTTCGGTGTTACAATGGGATGAGCAGATTATTGGTGATGGTAAGAACTCTCATTGCTATCTCATATTTGTCTTCCTTCATTTAGTTTTGGTACCCAGGGATGGATTAACTAATATCTTCCAATTAAGCCTGTATGAAAATTTAAAATTTTCTATAAATGACTATTGTAGCTTTTTTTTGATTTTTTTTTAAACTCAAAAAAGACGTGTGCTATCAATTGTTTTGAAAACAAAATTGAAAAGTACTTGTTTCCTCTTCTTCTTGAATTGCTGCCTCCATATGTGCTCTATGTTAATTTGACTAATCAATCTTTAACGATTGTCTTCTAGATCTGAGACCGGCCACATCAAATATTATTTTATGGTGACCCAACATTTTTCCTTGAAGTTGTAGCCAGGGCCGGCCCTTGGGCAAGGCCCAAGAGACCGGGCCTACAGCCCCAAAAAAGCTGCCCAAAAGAAGGGCCTCTACTAGTTTTTATAATTAGGATGGGATATGAATATTTTTTAACTCATATATGACTGTCCAATGCTTTTTAAAGGTCTAAAAATAATTAATTCAGTAGGATTGGCAAAAATTTTCCAGCCCTATTTTTAGGATTGGCCTTGAGTCTTAAAAGCCTTGAGACCAGGCCTGGTTGTATTCAGAAAATCCTATACATATATATATATATATATCCTCTCTTAACAGTTTTAATCATGCATCATAGATTCATACTTGACGTTACTTGGAAAATTACTAAGGAAATTGATATAGAAGCAATGTAGAGATTATGGATAGAATATGATGATTGGCAATATCTGTCTCATTGTAGGGAAAGAAGGTCCAGTGACTCAGGCTCTCCTTAATCTTATTCTCGACGACATGAAATCTGGTCCTCCAACAGTTCGAGTTCCTGTTACTTATTAATAAGTTTTGCTAAAAAGTTTTGCTTTTTCGCAATGTGGTTCGGCTGGGTGTGCAACTCGATTTCAAGTGCTCGGACTGCTGTTCTTGCAGTTCAGTTCCTTGTTTCCAAACTATGGATCTCAATGGGAGTTGACAAAAGTTCTGTAAGTTCGTTTTTTGTAACACAAATAAGCAGAGGTTCTTGCACTGTTCTCAGATGTTTCTCCTTTTTTTTTTTGGGGGGGGGGTGTGGAGGGATATTAAGCTCTGTGCAGAAGCAACTTATAACAACTATATATAATCCAATGTCACCATCTAATTTCCTTTTCCTTACAGCAGATGAATACTTTTCTTTTGCCCTCCAAAGTGGTGTAAATAAACCGAACCAAATGGAGTAATAGGTTATTTAGATTAAGTTTGTTAAGCTAAACGAGTTTAAGAAAATAGTTCAAACCAAACAACGCCTGACTCTTTTTTTATTTTTTATTTATTTTTTTTTAATGGTTGATGACAATGCCAAGCATCTTGTCTGTGGTGTGGTTGATATTAACTAAGCCATTGGCTTTTTCCAAAAGGTGGTTGCTTTATGTGCTTTTATCTCACCCTATGTTTCAATGCCAATATTCCAAAGCCGCAACCGGTGTTTATGATTCTACATGACTCCTATGCTATATTAAGCTAAATGACCTTCGCCTGAAAAAATTGTGAGTGGACTCCAATTGTGGCTTGTTTGGATTTGACAAATTTTGACAAGGGTAAATTAAACCTGATATTCTTGCATTTTATTTAATAAAAACAATCTTAAAAAGTATGTTTAGTCGTAACAATTAAAACTTTATACTTCTAATTTGTTACAATATAAACACTTTTGTAAAACTTTATATTTGAGATTTTTTCATTAATTGACCGTATAATATTTGTCTGACGTAAAAATGTAAAATTATTTGTTTTCTTCAATATTCTAGCACAAAATAAAGCTCATTTTAATTAATAATACATTCTTTCTATATACAAAATTACGAGCAAATATTTTATCAAAAAATGTATTTCATAATTTAGATATATCAAACGTATGATTAATAAAAATAATATGTTTTGAAAATATAGAAAAAATAGATATTTTTCTTTTTATATCCCTTGAAAATGATCGCGTGACTAGTTAATAACAATTCTAAACGAAAGCGTAAATTAAGTTTACGTTGCAATAAATTAGAAGTGTCTAATAAATACATTTAAATATGATTTTAAATCATAAAAAAATTTAATATATAAACAAATAAAATTTTTTTATTATAAATGTCTATTCTCATATAGCAATTTTTATATTAAGAACTCTATTTGTCATACAACTCTTTTTTTATTTTATTTATTTTGTGTTACAAGCACAAAATAATATTTTTTATTGCTAACCGATAAAATAAAATAATTAATTTTATGTGACATTTTTTATATTAAGAATTATATTAATTAAAAATTCTACCCATAAATTCTAAACAAAATATTATGCATATTATATTCATATATATGTATATATATATTATTTTGAATAGATGAAGCTTTTGAAATTAGAAGTCAATACAATTTAAAAAGTTAAAAAATAACAAAACAGTTAAATAATTTAGGACGTATTAATTTATATCCAAAAATATATGCCAGATTATAGCATTTTCTTTTGTGATAAATTGAAGGGAGTGGTAAATAAAGAATATCAATTAAATTGTAATGTAGGGGAGTCAAATATTTAAATAATTATTTTTTTAAAAATAAAAATAATTTTTTATTTCAAATTCATAAACAACAACATTACAACTTATTGTCAAATTTAAAATTGAAAATAATTATTCAAGTGGGTAATTGAAGAATAATTTACTCGTGGGTAAATTACTAATAAACCATTGAAACAAGGTCAACCTACGCGTCCGGAAGTTTTCCTTTTTTTTTTTTTCCCTTTTTCAATTTTTTTTATTTTTTTTGAATTAAAATTTATTTATTTATTTTTTCTGTTAAATGCTTGTAGACATGTTTTCTAATCTTTTACCAAAAAATTAGAGGAAAAAAATTTAAAAAAATCAAAAAGTTAGATGTTAAAATAGATTTGCTATCAATTAATTTTTAATATTTTGTAATAATATAAAAAATTTAGAAGTTTTCAAATTTTATTAAAAAATAATTATTTTTTTTTTACAGAAAAGGGTAAAAAATTGAAAATTTTATTAAGAAATAAAAAGATCCCACTTAAAAATATATTTATAGTTTTTAAAAATAAAAATAAAAATTTATGTTTTTATTTATTTATTTATTTGGAAGAAGAGAAATAAAATTTGTATTTGATGACTGTGGCGTGGCCCACGGAGCACTTCCAAGTAGAACAGTACTAACCGTTGATCAAAAAATGGTCGGCTAAAACGATGGCATCCAGATAGATACACCACATTAAGACGATGCAACACAGTAACTCCACACGTGTCAGAAAATGATTGGGTCAGTTCATCACATTTTCTTCACTCTAAAATTTTGCACCTTTTTAGTTCCTAGTAAAAATCCAAATATTGGCATAACAGAAAAGAAAGAAACTAGCGTTCGTTTCGCTCTATGCGAGGAGAGTTTAGAGATAGAGAGAGTGAAAAAGTTTTATAGATAAAGAGAGAGAACAGAGGGCCGTATCGTCTAGGAGAGAGAAACAGAGAGAGTCCTATGGTTTAAGGACTGTTTGATTCGATCTCTTTTGTTTTTTTTAATTTGAAATTTATTTTCCGGCTTTGAATAGTTCGATCTATTCGTATTGGCGAGTCACCGGAATTTTTCGTGATCTCAGCTGGAAGTTGCACCGTTCCTCAGATTCCGATCGTGTCCGGCATTCCCAGAGTTAAGATTCGAAAGCAAACATGGTGAATTCCATGGTTGAACGAGCCACAAGCGATATGCTCATCGGTCCAGATTGGGCCATGAATCTCGAGATCTGTGACATGTTGAATCGGAATCCTTCGTACGTTTTCTGGCTCTTTTATTTGCCTGTTTGTATAAATTTTGAATTGTTCTTAATGACATAGCTACAGTTTTTTTTTTTTTTTTTAATGATATGTGATTTATTGGTATTTTGATGTATGACTTTTGGTGGATGGCCTTGGGAATTTGATCGAATCGCGTAGGATTTTGGGTTGAAATGATGGATCTTGGTGGTATTTCAACGAAGCTTGTGTCTGGTGGTTTATTTTGCATACCTTCCTCCAAAGTGTTGCCTTCTTATATCACAACCAGTTGAAACTTTGGCAAGGGAAAAAGTTTAGTGTGCCAAGATAATTTGCAAAATGAGGACGACACAGTGAATATAGTGATAATATTATTCATTTTTATTTTCGACGTCAATAAGACCAAGGGATAGCTAAGTGGCGAGAACTTATCTGGTGTAGTGGAAAATCATTTGTATCACTGCTAACATTTCTTAAGCTGGTAACTTTCTTGTTATAGATATCCTTGATCACTTTAATATATTAGCACATTTTTTTTTTCAATGTCCACCATAAAATTTATCTTGGGTTTCTATCACATGCTTTATTTAAAAATCATATGAAGATCTTTTTTTTTTTCCTTCTCTATATTTTTCATCAATATTATTATTAAGAAAATAGTTTCCATGGTCAATCTACAAGGCATAAAATCAAATTGGATCTATGATATTTTTGTCATGCATCTTAGCTTAGCCTCACACTCTCATAAAATTCATGTTGTGACTCATAAGTGTAATACCCCCGATAATTGTTACAACTTTGGATATCCCCTTTATTCTTTATAGATGGGCACGAATATACTTTTTCTCCATTCGTTGGACATCTTATTGGTATGCAAGATCATGATAAACAATTTTATCAACTGAGTTAACCCATCAGTCCTAAGCACTTCCAAGCTTCAATCGGAACCCATCATTCCTAAGCACTTCCAAGCTTCAATCGGAATACCATATGGAGCTACAACTTTTTTATCTTGATCTTTTTCATAACCTTTTTTTACTTCAGCAAACCTAATCCTACATATAAAATTTATAGTTCTATCCTCAGTAGGTTTAATAAGGTCTCTCAATTTCTTCTTGTGGCAACTATTAAATAACTTAATCAAAGTAACTTCTCCATCTCTCCTTAATATTCTTTTCTTTTGCCAAAACACTTTGGTTCTCAGTTTTTACACACTTAATTTGATAGAAGTCCTTACATTTTCTTTTATTCTACACAACTTACACAACTTTTAGATTCGGTTCTCAGTTTCTTTTATTCTACACAACTTATAGACGTATTTTGCCCCTAATTTATTATACAGTTCATCAAAAGCCTTATATCTGGCTTCTCTAATTGCCATTTTACTTCTTTTTTACCCAATTTGTATATTTTGTATGCTCCCCATCCTTACAATTAAGTAAATTCCTAATTGAGGTTGATTGTCATTTTTTTGATATCTCCTTGTTAAGCATTCTCTCGCTACTCCATTTGTACACTTGGGCTCTCAACTGGGTGACATCCCCACCAAGCCCTTCACTCTTTTCAGCAGCTGACTACCAAGCTGGCTATGTTTGATCTTAATACCTCAGTTTGAGGGAGAATGCTAGAATATTATATTTATGATATTATTAGAATATTCGCATATTCTTGTTTCCTTTTTTGTTTTGGACAACTATGTCCAGTTGTAAAGTGAACCTTTGATTATAAATACAACACGAGAGTGGAGAACATTAATCTCTTCCAATCTCTTCATTTTTTTCCTTTTCAACTGAATCATTGCAGAAGGATGATGAACTCAATAGTTGGGACTACTAGAGGAACTTTTCATCTTTCATCTTACAATATGAGAACATTTATGCGTATGATGTGCTATTTGAGTTTGCTCCACTAGTAGGGAAAGTTTTTATCCACGATGTTGATGATTAATGCTGAATTTTTTTGTAGTTTATTATTCTGTGGTGGAAGTCATTAATTTGACTTATAAAACAAGGGTATCATCATTAGTTTGGTTTTGATTCACCAGGCTATCAAAGGATGTTATAAAAGGCATTAAAAAGCGCCTTGGAAGTAAGAATCCAAAAGTTCAACTTCTTGCCTTGACAGTAAGTTCTGAAAAGACTACGTTCTACATTTTTTTAATTATATATATTGTGTTTCTTTAATAATAATTTTTTCCCTCCGCTTTGTTTCTATGATCATTGTGTTTATTTTTTTAACCCTCACACGTTGATTACTTTTTAATTCTCCTTTTGCCTTCAGAAAATATTTACTTTGAATGTTACTGTAAAAAATGTTACTGCCATTGAGCATCTTTTTGAGGCCAATCTAATTAATCTTTGTTAGAAGTGCATACACTTTGTTCATCTGGTAGTGTTGTATTGTCTCTTTGTGTACTGGCTTGTTAAAAAACTTAATGAATTTAGGGTTTTGTCTATGTTACCTTCATTGCTGCACTTGTGATTTTTTTTTTCCCCAATAGAGGGAAGCATTTAGTGGGCCTGATGGTCATAATCTGTTCGTTATGAAAATAGAAGACATGCAGTTATTATTATTTAGAGGTTGACGTGGTGTTATATGAGCTCTAGTATATTGAGCTAAGAAGCTTGGATACAAGCATGAGATACAGACACAGTATGCAGTAATTTTCAAATTTGAGGATATAGACACAGCCATACAAAATATATATATATATATATATATATGTTGGCCAAATATATAAGTATGATATCCACTAGAAAGCTAATCGACAATTCAATACATAAGTAAAAATATATTTTAACATGCAAAAACGAACAACAGATAAGATGAAAATTTTTATGATTTTAGGGGTTTTGTTGCCCAAACTTGGGTGTGCCTTAATCATGATTGAAGAATAAATTTTGACATATTAATTTCATGTCATATTGCATGTCCGGCATGTGTTTTGTTAGATGTGGTGAGTTTGACACTTATTTGCTACGTCGGAGAAGTTACTTTGATGTGTGTTGGACACGGATATGGAAACTATTTCAACTTGATATTAACTTTGAGATGTCTTGTTTTTATTGAATGAAGTGCAACATACTTCTGTCATCCTCACAACATTTTCTCACTATAGACAATTGGTTTACTTGGTCTATTTACCATATTCTAGTTGTTGGAGACAATTGTAAAGAATTGTGGGGACCTTATCCATATGCATGTTGCAGAGAAAGATGTGCTTCATGAGATGGTGAAAATAGTGAAGAAGAAGGTTAGAATATTACTTTTACCATACTTATTGCTCCTTTTATACATGCATATTTTTTTTTGGCTGTCAAAAGCTATTTCTAATATATTATTATTCCATTTTGATAGCCTGACTTTCATGTCAAAGAGAAGATATTAATTCTAATTGATAATTGGCAAGAAGCTTTTGGGGGACCACGGGCAAGATATCCACAATACTATGCCGCCTACCAGGAGTTGTTGGTAAGTTATTCAGTATATGGGTGGCATCCCCTTGATGCCTTTTATTAATAAACTACTCATTACTTATAAAAAAGGAAAGAAGTTAGAAGTATATATTAAATAAGAAGCTCCATAGTCCATACCATTGGGCATTATTTTTTATGTAAATTTGCTAGTGGTGATGCTGTGACGTGATTGTTTTGTTATTGTGTTACATAAATAGGGCTATTTGCAGTTTTTGTTTTCTAAGTGCTCTGAGGCATATTGCATATTGGTTTCAGCGTGCGGGGGCAGTATTCCCTCAGAGAAATGATAGGTCTGCCCCTGTATTCACACCCCCACAGACACAGCCTTTAACATCATACCCGCAACATATTCGAACTCCAGAATATGGGCAAGAAGCAGCTGAGTCTTCTGCAGAAGCCGAGTTTCCTACATTGAGGTGTGTGTTAGACCCTTTTTCTTATTTGATAGGGAGTTAATACCTCGTTAAACACCCAATGTATGAGTACAACAAACTTCCAACAACCCCCCCCCCCCAAAAAAAAAAAAATGCACGCACAAACACAACCATAAAAAAAGCAGGGGCTTCTTTCTCTGTACCATTTGATCTCAGACAACTTTTGAACAAATTGAAAACACAAAACCAATTTTATACTCTCATGTGCATTTTCTGAGGAGTCCCTCTGAACTTTGTGGTTTTTGGCATGTACAGTGGTTAGTTGTAGTGTGGTTGTGCATCTGTAAGTTCTGACCTGATTTCTTTGCAGCTCTTTGTTTTGCTTCCAGATTAAGATATAATGGACACTGTTTTCTTGTGCCTTTATTAATTCTGTTTATTATATGAGCCAACATGAAAGGTTGTTTTGCACCAAGCTCTGGTAAAAAGTAGGAAATAACTGTATCAGATATTAAATTCAATGAGAGATGAGCATTATTGAGAGCATGCTCTGTTCATTTATAGATGAACAAGCTTGAACAAGCCCACAGCCAGTTTGAGCGCTTGCTGTTCAACAAGAGCTTAGTTTACTTGCAGTCCTTAACTATGGTACTTTTTTTTTTGGGTGACCCAGAACCCCACCAATTTATTGTAGCCCGTAACGAACCGCATAACCGATGGATAATCCAGGGGCCCGTGCAACACCCGATAAACCACGTAAACCGGTTAAGTTCAAGACTTAACGCCTTGTGTGTAAACCTCCAAGGTTTGCTAGGTCTTAGAGTCGAACTCCCAATCTCGCTTAGGAAGGCCAAGAGTTCTGGCCAACTACCCTAGAGC
The DNA here is from genome assembly GCA_019916065.1 of Vitellaria paradoxa. Taxonomy (NCBI): domain Eukaryota; kingdom Viridiplantae; phylum Streptophyta; class Magnoliopsida; order Ericales; family Sapotaceae; genus Vitellaria; species Vitellaria paradoxa. The sequence goes on from CM034243.1 coordinate 36,901,431, forward strand.
AGTTGGTTCTTAGCTATAGTACTTGTTCCTTTTTAATTGTGCAAAATGTTTTTCCTGACAAACTAATTATCTCATTGCTGGCTAGGTGAAATCGGATTAGAGTTAGGCTGCACATCGGTGCAGCTGGTTGTTGCATTACTACCCTTTCACGTTTTCTTCTAGTTAAAGTAATGCATAATTGTTTCTAATTGATATTTCTTTGTTAGCTTGACAGAAATTCAGAATGCACGAGGTATCATGGACGTCCTTGCAGAAATGCTGAATGCGTTAGATCCAGGCAACAAAGAGGTATATTCTCTGATCTCTAAGTTGTGGGGCAGAAGTAATTATTTTCTCCGTGGTGCAATACTTTGTTATAATGAAGTATGGTAATGATTAAGTACTGCGTAAAACATCTGGGATTCAGAACTGATTATGTGCTGCATGGACTTCTAGTGAAACTTGGGCTTGATACTTGGTTTGGTCAGGGACTCAAGCAATGCTCATACTGACCAGTATTTTTTGTTGATAGCAACCATTTCAAATCATTTATCTTCAAATTATTTAAAAAATTCATATATATATATATATATATATACACTGCACCTTTTATTCTTTATTTTCTTTTTTTTTTACATTGTCAAATTTAGCAGTTTATCTCTATGTTGGGTTAATCATAATCCCACTTTGCAGGGGCTTAGGCAGGAGGTTATCACTGACTTGGTGGAACAGTGTCGCACGTACAAGCAAAGAGTGGTACACCTTGTTAACTCGACTTCGTAAGGCCTTTGTATTTCTCAACCCATTACTTATATTGGTTTATATGTTCTTATGTTAAAAATATTAAATCTGTCTTATATATTTTTTTTTCTCCCTTTTTCTGTTCTTTTTTCTTCGTATGGTGCAATAAAATGTAAATTTTTATTGCTATGATAGAGGAGCAGCCAGCTTTAGAATTAATTATGACAGGAGAATGAATAAGAGGTAAGCTAGCCCAATGAATGGGGTAAAAGTGGTCTTTGATATGTTAGATGTTAGGGTTGGGCCCAATTTGGCCTGTCCAGGAGATGGGTCTTATAAGCCAATTAAAAAAAAAAAAAAATGAGAAGAAACAGTTAGTCCAGCTTCCATCTTGGCTGAGATATGTGATGTATTGTTTTTATACTGCTCTATATTTTTAGTGATTGTAGATGTCCTCAAACTTGTACTAGAACCTGTTGAGCTATTTGGACCATTTGCTGCACTCCTTTTGCAATTTCCAGAGGCTGTCATATCTAGGCCAACCTCGTGGAGCATTGATTTACTTACTTTGGATCCTCAGTTTGGCACATCAAAATCATTTCAGAATGCTGAACTTGCTAGATCATCCAGATTTAATTGGTGTGATTTGGCTTGCCTCGCTCCAGGAAGAGAGGAATCAACTGGAATGTAGAAGAGCTGCTTGGGTTGGTGATCACTGGGAGTGTAGAGAAGCAGTTTGCTTTTGAGTCCCTAAGTGTTGGATAGTCTCCCATGTAACTTCATTTTTTGAGTCGGGGGTACCCTCACAGTTAGTATTATTTTGCAAAATTTCATCTTACATACTGAAACAATTTCAAACGATGGAGTTTTGATGGCAGTGATTCATTTGCCTTCCACAACAAAAGGATTGTGGATTGGAAAGGTAAATAGGATGGAGAGTTTAAATGCATAAATAAGCTGGGTGGTTAGATACTTTATATACCCTCCTGAGGTAAGTAGTTTCCTGGATTTAATTATGAAGTTAACAGTAAATGTGTTAACAGTTAACTCACTGTATGTGCGAGCGCGCGCGCACGGGTGTGTGACGTGGGCATTTGCTCATTTATGTGTCTGATTTCAAATGGATGAGAGTTATATAAGATAAGAAGGCCTTATATAAGAAAACTTATCCACAAAAAAAAAAAAAAAATGAGGTGGCCTTATTTAGGAAAGGCCTTTGAACACGCAAGCCAATGCCCGTACATAGTAATTATATTAAATTCTAAGGGTACTTGTATTAAATGAATTTGTCACTGAGTAATTTTTATTTACCTTTGGCAGGGATGAATCCCTGCTATGTCAAGGACTTGCACTGAATGATGATTTGCAGCGTCTACTAGCCAAGTATGAAGTCTTATCTTCAGGAACTTCTGTTCAAGCAGAGAAACCAAAGCCTGAACCTGTTCGAGCATTGGTTAGCGTGGATACTCCTCTAATTGATACAGGAGACAGCAAAGAGTCTGACGGGGGGTAATCAACTTTATTTTGTATTTCAGTTGGCAAATAACCTGATATAAAAAGCACGGGCACATACAGCAGTCATGGTAACATGCCATTTTTGAAAGAACAGAAAGTGTCATTGCATGGACATGAAAACAAACTTTTACATTTACCTATACATATTTGCACCTTTATATATTAATAATAACCATTTCTTTATTGTTTTAATTAAAATACATCTAACTTTATTATATCAAAATAATAAGAAATTACTTTCACATTCTACGTATTTAAAAAAATTGTTAACAAAAAGTTCATAAAATCGATAATAGAAAACTCCGTTATCAAACAAATTAATAGGTATCAAAATCTTGAACTAGCCATCCTTAGTTTTATCTAGTAAGTCAGGCGCAATATGTTCTGTTAGTTTGTACAATCTACATTTTCATAACATTACTTGGTAAAAATAAAGAACATCAGTCAGAGAAATATTTTTTGGGGCTCCGTCCCATGTGCCCAGTTATGGTTCATCCTCTGGCGAGGTGGATCTTCCAGAAGGGTGCGTCCACGATTGATTTCGTCTCTGTCCCTGTTGTGGAGGACAGGGTTTACATTTATGAAAAAGGCATAGTTTGCAAGATCCTTGGGTGGGCTTTGCATTTAGGTCCCAAAAAAATCAAGATATTGCATAACACGAAAGAGGCAACACATCAAGCGCCTCTAGCCTGGGCCAAGGCGCCTTACTTACAGTGGCTCACCTGGAATCTGAGGCGTTCTTGACTTGCATCGCCCGAGCCCTTGGAGGACTTTTAACAACATTGATCCTTGCAAGGGTCCAAAATTAATCACAAATCTGCAAAAACATTTTCAGAATTTTTACACCTTTATAATGCAGCTACTGGTTATTTTAAGTAGTAAAACTCCTGGATTTTTCTACAGATCAACCTCCAACGCTGCTGCGGGAACACAGCCGTTGGTTCGTGCTCCTCCTGCTACTAATGGTCCCACAACAACTCCAACGAAGGTTGATCCCAAAATGGACCTCTTGAGTGGAGATGAGTTGAATGCACTAGCTATTGTACCAGTGGGAGAACCCCAGCCAGCAAGTCCTGTAGCTAATCAGCAGAATGCCCTTGTTCTTATAGATATGTTTTCTCAAAGTAACAATAATAATCAAGCTGTTTCTTCAGTTGGACAAGCATTCCCCTCATCACCGCAATTTCAGCGGGAGAAGAATTTTCAACCTCCACAAGCCACAACTTACCCTAATGGAAGCAGTCTTAACATGACGATGCCTCAGTATGAGCAGTCATATGCACAAAGTGCTAATCCTGCCTGGAATGGACAGATATCATCCCATCAGCAGCCGCCTTTGCCAGTCTATGGTGAACTTTTAATTTGCTTTTACAAGCATTTTTTTTTTCACAGGTCTACATATGCACTCTTTACGTATTCAACTCTGCAATCAGAGGCTAGCTGCCCCATCACTACTAGGCAGCTAGTTTGGAGGGGCAGTTTTCCATAACATCTATATCCTTCGTTAAATCATTTTGCATATATAAAACTTACGGCATCACTCAAATGTTCTGCAGGTGCTCAGAGCAGTAGTTCGCTGCCACCGCCTCCCTGGGAAGCTCAGCCAACGGACAGTAGCCAACTAGAAGGTGGTCAATATCATCAGCCAATGCAGGTTACTCAGCTGGTCGTCACACATGCGCAGCCAATGCCAGGTGGCATGCATCAAGTACTTCAGCCGATGAGAAACGATCAGTTGGTGGGTATGTACGTTCAACCAATCACAGGTGGCCATCTCCCGGGAGTCAATAACCCGCCCATTCAGAGCAATCAGTTTGTAGGCTTGCAACAACCTCAGCCAATCCAGGGAGGAGGGATGTCAATAGGCGTGTATCAGCAGCAAATGCAACCTGGGCAGATGGCTTTTATGTATCCCCAACAGATGTTTTCCAACCAAATGGCGGCAGGATATGGGTACGGCGGCTATGGTCAGCAGCAAAATGCTCAGTTCCTTGAGCAGAGAATGTCGGGGCTATCTGTCAGTGGCGATGGAGCTTGGAGGAATTCTTCTTACCAGCCGTCTATTGCATCCTATGTGCCACCCAGAAAGCCCTCAAAGCCAGAGGATAAGCTGTTTGGAGACCTTGTTGACATTGCAAAATTTAGGCCTGGGAAAACTACTCCAAGCTAAGCTGGGAGCATGTGAAATAATGACTGAATTTTTATTTTCCCTATTCTATTTTTTTTTTTCTTTTTGGGGGGCTAACTTGCTTTGTTATTTTTGCCATTTCGTTTTGTTTACAGTTTTTATTATGCATACATATTCTTCACCTTTGCTCCCATAATTGTTTTGCTTGTTTTTATTTGATTGTGTAAATTTAACTGTAGAAAAAGTTGGGGAAATATTCTTTTCATCCTGGGTAGAATTTATGAAACTTGGATTCCTTCTGGTTGGAAACCTTACTGGAGCTTTTTACTGTGATGTGAGGTTGAGGTGATTTAATTATATTTCCAAATTTGAAGAGAAATGAACTGTTCAGTTATTTGAATTTAGGGGCCTATTTTTAAGATTCATTTAAAGGGTATGTCAGTTACATGGAAACATATCCTGATTGTGTTGTGCGTTGAGTTGTGTTTGTATGCTTTTTGTCATTGTATGGGTTTTTAGAGAGTTATCAAGCTATGGAAGAAAAAGATAATTTGCTGTAAATTTATACGTCTGTGTGTTTATATATATGGAGGTAAATTATATTTTACACTCTTATAATTTATATTAAATTTTAAATTTTAATTATAATTGTTAACTTTTTATTTTTACAGTTAAATTTTAATTTGGCTTTTCTCTTAGCAATCATTAAGAAAAGCCGTAAAAAATTTGTGTTAATTATTTTTTTATTAATAAATTTGATGAAGAATTAAAGTAAAACTTGACTAAAAAATATAATGGATTAATTGTTACAAATAAAATTATAGAGGTCAAAATGAGATTTTATTTAATTTACCCCTCTCTTTCCCTCTCTATAAATATATTTATATTTTAGTAATACTGTTCCATTATGAACATTGTTATAAATTTCATGGAAGTAAAAAAAAATAACATACGAAAATTATTTTTATTTTTTTTTTCACAAATTCCACATTAAAAATTTGAGTGAATTATTATTTGTGAGGGAAGATATCAAGGTGAAATCGATTCAGTAATATTTATAAATAAACTTATTTAAACATAATGAATTATATCTAATAAATATACTGGTTTAAGTGTTACTGAATATATTTATAAATCACCTTTCACAAAAAATACATATATTTATAATTCGATTAGGTAAAATTGGTTATAAACTAAACAAAAGCTGCCTATTTTAATCTTTTTATTTTTTTTTTCCGCGTGATGACGTCATCATAACTTTGATTGGACTTTCACGCGTCGAATCAAATCTTTAAAATTCCCGAGCGGCCCCCCGAAACTGCCGATTTAGGGCCTGGATTGATCTCCCTCCGCCCCCTCTTTCTCTCTCCTCTCGAGAGTCTCTCTCTCTCTCTCTCTCTCAAATCGACTCCTGAATTTGCCGAAGGTGAGATTTTATTGGCCCTTTGGTAATTACGCTCTGTTTGGTTTCCTGGAAGCAGGAAAACGATCGGAAAATTTTCAATTTTGCAGTCATCTCTTGGTTGCATTAGTTTGTTCTCGAATTTCCCTTTTTCCTCTCTCTTTCTCTCTCTCTCTCTCTCTCTCTCTCTCACTCAACTGGGGCCGATTTTAATTTATGCAGATATTTGAGTAGCTTTCAGATTTTGCTGAGCTTTTGAGCCGACCGAATCATTAAGCAGCAAGTAAAATGCAGGTTAGTTTCTACTTTGACAGAGTTTTCTTATTATTAGCTGGTTGTGCACTTGAGTTTTCTACTTTGAAAGATCACCGATGATGCTTCGGATCCATTTCTTGTTGGAATATAAGACTGACTTGTTTTGCGGACTTTGGATTAATGAAATCATGAAACTGGAAGGAATTACAATTGGAAGTCTGGAGCTTATTTGATTAGCTGAAGGATTAGGAGGCAATTTTGCAGCTATTGGTTTTATTGGTTGTGATCGATTTATGATTAATCAGTTGTGACATAGTCAAAATTTTACACTTTTATGATTAGTTCAACGCCTGAAACTTGCGCATTTCCCAACCCGATTGTCCAATGTGTTGACTCAATGTTACACTTTTGGATAAATGTAAATTTCAAGTTAGTGAATTTGAGATTGCAAAAGTACAAGGAAGGTGACTATTATAAGTAAATTGAGAACTATTTTTGTATTGATTTTGTGCAAATTGAACCATAAATGCAAAAGATATCAAATAACTAGCTTTTTGTGAAGATCTCAGACCCACAAATCCATCATTATACATTTATTCACCTTTTCGATTTCAAGTTGAAAGCCACTAAAACCCATCACGATGCATTTTGTCCACTCTTTTATTGCCTTTGTCTGGGAGGAAGTGAAGAGAATGTAAGTGAATGGAGGTGACCAATTCACTTCTATTAGCCAAGTTTTCATTCACCCCCAGTTTGGGTTATACAGGGTATAAAAAAATTTTAAGTTGTGTTTTCTCTATCTTGTCCTTTGTATTTTTCACTATTTCCACAATGTTCATGACAAATAAATATATTTTAAATGGTATAATGAATTTTTTAACTCCCTGCACTCCCTTTCCCATCTCTTCCAAACAAGAAAAAATATTTAAACCTCCTCTCTCTTCCCTTCTGTCATTTATTTTTGTTCCTTTCCTTCCCTTCCCACTCTCCCAAACAAATTTGGTGTCAAATCCATTCATTTCAACTCCATAAATAGAAATGCAACCTAAAATTTGTAATTTCACATAAATACAAATGCAACCTAAAACTTGTACTTCTGCATATTTGTGTCTTGGATTTATGTTTATGTTATGCTTAGCATTCACTTTGTTTGGGTGAACTTTGTGGCTTTGTGGAGTATGCAGGCATCAAGGGCTAGGCTTTTCAAGGAATACAAAGAGGTGCAGCGAGAGAAAGTAGCTGATCCAGATATTCAGCTAGTCTGTGATGATTCCAACATATTTAAATGGACTGCTCTTATCAAGGTAGATTTTGTTTTGATGGAAACTCTCCATTGTTTTATGCTGTTGCTTAACTTTATTCTTTACCCAGGGTCCATCTGAAACTCCCTACGAGGGTGGTGTTTTCCAACTTGCCTTCTCTGTTCCTGAGCAGTATCCTCTGCAGCCTCCTCAAGTGCGATTCTTAACCAAAATATTTCATCCCAATGTTCATTTTAAGGTATGAATCTCTTTTGCAATCTTTCAAATATGCTCATTTGTTCCTTTTTAATGTAATATCCATCCCATGTACTGTGGAATGGCAAAAGGGTGAATGGTACCTGCCATTCCATTGTGTTTGTAAATGTATCACGTTGCATTTGTGGAGGACATTTCAAATTTGGTTTTTTTAACTGTCGCTGAAACATCAGTGCAGAGTACTAATATGTGGATGATTTTTGTTGATGTGGTTAACAAAGGGAGGAGATTGGGAGAAATTTGCAAAACTAGGTTGTAAAAGCTCTCATAAAGGGTGGCAATTACTTTATTTTATTTTGTTTTCTTTTCCCGTTAACCTTATAATTTTTTTACAATTTTTATTGGCTTTAGGCAAACCAATTTCTAGAGTTGGTGGAAAATTTTGGCTTAAAGCCTCATTTGTTCTTTCTTACTTTCCCCTTTTCTCACTTTCCTTGTCTTTTTTTTTTTTTTTTTTCTTTTTTGTGTTTTTGTGTGTGTGTGTGTGTGTGAGAGAGAGAGAGAGAGAGAGAGAGAGAGAGAGAAGGGGAGTGTTTCCAGCTTAAAATGCATGACAAGCTATTCTACTTATACCAGTAAAATAGTGTGGGAAAAAAGAATCTGTATACATTATTTGGAGTGCGCCTTACCCCATCAACATAATCTTGGGTTCTGGGTAAATCAATCCCTGATGGTGCGTTTGGAAACACTGAAAGTATGCTTGCATTTGGAATTGGAGAGCATCTTGCCTAAAATTTTGAACTAATAAGACCTCCCAAAGCTTGGATTCCATGGTGCGAAGCACATTTTAAAGTCATATTTAGTCGAGAATTGTCCCAAATCAATTTCACAAGGTATTATGTAAAGTTTAGGGTTTTTGTTCTTGGATCTCAAAATTAACAGTCAACTTTTGCTTTTGACTTTTATCTATTGGTTGGTTAAACCAACTAGGCTCCCTTCCTGAGGGCTTTATTTATGATGACACCAAAAAATAATTCTGAAAGCTGTATGATGAATGCAAGAGTGCTAAAATAATTGAAAGTTACTCTACTGTTTTTTTGTGAATTCTTACAGACAGGAGAGATTTGTCTTGATATCTTGAAGAATGCATGGAGTCCTGCATGGACACTACAGTCTGTTTGTAGGGCTATAATTGCTTTGATGGCCCATCCAGAACCTGATAGCCCTCTAAATTGTGATTCAGGTATAGTCGGTGTGACTCTTTACATCCGAATTTCTTTATGCTCTTTCCACTAGATGATAGCAAAACACTCTCTTTTGAACGGGGTTGGTTCTTTTTTCCCCTTTCTTTTACATTAACCACATGCACAAACACACAAACACATGTTTTCCTCTTTTGTGGGGTGTTTGGGGAGGACAATCTCGTAATTGTAGATGAAGAGTTTGTGATGTGAACCAGCATTGTTGGGTTTTCAAATTTGGCCTTTAAATTAAAGTAAGCTTCTCCAACTGTAAGCAATCTCAGAGAAAAGCTTTTTAGCAAAGATCCAAATACCTCGAGATCAAATCTTCTTTGGGTTTGATGTTTCCATCATATATTTTTATCTCTGCTACTGTTTAGGGGCTTATATATATGTTTAGAATCCTATAATAAGCATTTGAATCTTTTGGGTTGATTGAGCTCAATACCCACATGTGGTTTTTAAATGCTTCTCTGCCAGATATGTGCATTATGACTTGATATAAAGAGAGAAAAAAAGGGGGGGGGGGACTTTCTTGTGGGTAAGGGCCTTCTGCAGGGGCTTATCTGCATTTATGGTCAAATTTGCCCTTTCTTGTGGGTTTCACGTATGGGCCCATTCATTGTTCATTCTTATGTTAAAGTTTTGTTTCTCATTTTGATTCAATCAGTTGGCATCATGAGTTATATACACGAGTGAATTGCTTAGCTTATGTCTTATTATGTTAATTGGTGCTACTTTTGCTCTTGCATAGGCAATCTTCTCCGTGCTGGTGATATCCGAGGATACCAGTCCATGGCAAGGATGTATACTAGGCTTGCAGCTATGCCCAAGAAGGGCTGAATGTTGATGATGATTTGCATCCGTTTTGCCTTCTATTAGCACTTTTTCATTAGGTGTGCATAAATGATGCATCTCGAAACGAAATTATAATTCTCAGTTCTTGTTATCTCTGGTTGTGTCCTTGAATTATTGGAATAGGAGGGTTTCAGTGATGGATGTTTTAGCCCATTTCTCAAGAAACAAAGTTGTAATTCTTAGTTCTTGCTATATCTGGTTGTCCTTGAATGTTTGGAATAAACAGAGGGTTGCAGTGATGGATGCTTTAATTGTGATTTTTGCCCACCATTTCTCAAGAAAATTTAAGGTTGTGTTTTGGGCAGAGATATGGTGAACGTCTGGTAGAATCTGGCATCGGCTAATCTAGTAATATGATATGAGATTGCCTCCTGTGGATCCGTAGCATTGTAAGAGAACTGGTCTTGATGGTTGATGCATGTTTTCTCCTGTTGAAGATCTGCCCCCTTTTTTCTTTCGGAGATTTTTCATGCCATTTTGAGATAATTCATGTCAAATTTCAGGCACAAGATAGGTGAAATTCAATACGAAGTCCCCGTTTGGTAATATATTTGTTTTTTATTTTTCTGTTTTTGTTTTCATATTTTTAAAAATTAAAAATGAAAACGTGTTTAATAAAATTGTTTTCGTATTTTTGTTGTCAAAAAAAAAATGAAAAATGAAAACTGTTGCCAAAATTTAAGCAAAACTGGCAACACCGGGGCTCCTGTTTTCGAATTGTTTTTATTTTGCTTCAAATCAAAGCAGACAAACGCACACTTCAGCAAAAGAAAAAGTTGAAGCCAGTCACACTGCCCGAAGCCATCGTTCGTCTCTAGGTGGTCGCCTTCTTCGTCTTCTTCTGCCTCTCGCTCTCCCCCCCTCCCCCGGGAACCCAGCGACTGTTGTGGTTGTTGCCCGACCTAGCCTCCGGTCAGACGGTAATTTGTTATTGTGGACTTTTTTTTTTTTTGGTTCTTAGATTTGTTTTCACCCGAGGTTCTTTTGTTGAACTGCAGGTGAAAATTTTTATTCAATTTTTTATCCCATATTTCTCCAGATAACCCTAACCCCACTTTTTTTTATTTTTTTTTTCATGGGTTGTTTGTCTTGCGATGGATTCTTATTCTTGATAATTTTATTGATAAATCACTTTTTCACCAAGAAATTCCAAAATTTGGTCATTTTTTTATATTTAGCTAATTGGCTTTTTTTTTTCCCCAATAGGGCAGGATGGTAGGCTATTCGTATTGATAAAAAGAGGAGGAAATTGGGGTGTTTGGTGCCATTTTGCTGGTGTGGGCTGTGACTGGGGGGATAGGAATCGAGGATCCCTTCGGGATGTTGAATTTTCAGTGTTTAGAATGAGAGCATTGTTTTTATGCAATTCAATGTTTGAAGACCCAGTGAAGAATCTCTAAAACTGCATCTATGAAATAAGATTTTCATGAGCATGCCATTTATGTGGAATTTAGGTTTATTAAACTAGATTTGAATTAAACTCAAAACTAAATATAAAATAGAAACTGTGTTTATTAAACAGATTTTCTGTGTTCTGTTTAGAAAATTTTGTACACAAAATTATATTACCAAACACAATTTTTGTTTTCATTTCAAAAAAAAATAAATGCCAACAGAAAACACAAAACAGAAACGACAACAAAAAAACAGCGACAAAAAAACGACAACGTTATCAAACAGGCCCTATAAATGAGCACAAATTTATCCAAAAAAAAAAAAGAAAAAAAAATTAAGTGCATACAAATTTTAGTAGCATTGTCTGCTAAATCTGTCACACAATCTGGATCTCTAAAAGTTCAATATGATAAAAATATGATAAAAAATGGAGAAGACAGGTAGCTTGTGTTCAAACGTTGGAAATTATGGTCTCTGCCCAAATATGGCCAACGGGAACGGTAATGAAAGCAATCAAAACAAAGATAACCGAATTACATCACTTGAATCAGCAGACTAAGGCTTTGTTTGTTGCTTGGGCTTGTGGGTTTGCAAACCTACAGATGGACGGTCAGGATTGGCACATGGGCTCCTGAACCCAGAGACGAATTATAAGGAAAATTTTCCTTTAATTTTAATCGTCCATCCGTGAATGAAGTTTGCCCACGACGATTCACTCATTACCATTAGTAGGTTTGCACAACAAGCATATAGTAATTCTTATATCTTTCTAACAGTAGAAGTCACAGTGGACACAATTTTTTTGCCATAAAACGAGCTCTCACGCATAAAAGGATACAGTGATTCTTAAATAAAGATATGAGATAGAAATAATATGTCCTGTTAAAGCTAATATACAAATTAAAAACAACAGGGAAAAAAAAAAAAAAAGTCTGGCGGCCAATGGAGCAGTTCTTACTTGAGGAACCTATCAAACCAATCACTGGCTTCTTTTACCATCAGTGGAGTCATTTGGTGCCCAATTCCCGGTTGTGCTATCAGCTGTAAGTTGAAAAAAAAAAAAAAAGTGAAAAAAAAAAATACTTTCTGTTAGAATTATGAGAAGAAAGTGCTGATCTAATTTCAAATTACTTAGCCCAAAAAAAAAAAAAAAAAAACTTTCAAATTCAAAAAGCGTTGACTTCATGCCTGGAGCATATATTTGTATTAACTACTTGTTTGAGGGAAAGAGAGATGCGGAAGAATGTGAGGAGGAGATTTATTTTGTTAAATGCTAGGCTTCTTCTGGGAGAACTATTAGCGTGTATCCTTGGTAAATTGGGGCTGAAGTTTCGGCTAGTATCTATCTGTATTTGGTAGTTTTGGTAATTGCACATAATTAGGTAAATTGGGTCTATCTGTATTTGGTAGTTTTGGTAATTGCACATAATTAGGTAAATTGGGGCTGAAGTTACGGGAGCCTAGGGTGCACATTGTACTTGTATATATAGAGCAGATGGCAATGAGAATAGGAACAAGAAACTTTTCCCAATTCTTCTAGTTTTTCATGGTATCAGAGCCAGGTTGGCTCTAAAACAATACCGAATCTCTAAACGATAAATCCTAGGACAATGACAGATCAAAAAGCTTCAAGTTCGAAGACCAATTCACCGTTCTTATTGAGCGCGAATGACAACCCAGGCAATTTAATTACGCAGACACAATTCAAAGGACCAAACTATGAAGAATGGGCTAAGGCCATGAGGATTTCGTTGAGGGCAAAGAAGAAACAAGGTTTCATTGATGGCACCATTAAGGAGCCGAACCAGAACTCAGATGAAATTGATGATTGGTGGACAGTGAACTCCATGATTGTGTCATGGATCTTTAACACCATCGAACCAGGCTTGCGTTCCACGATTTCATACAAGGAAACGGCAAGGGAATTATGGGATGATATCCAGCAGCGATTCTCTGTTCGTAATGGCGCGCGAGTTCATCAATTGAAAACGGAGGTTGCAAATTGCAAACAAAATGGGGATTCGATCATGGCTTATTATGGTTGACTCAAGAAACTGTGGGATAATTTGAAAGATTATGATCCTATGCCTACTTGTTCTTGTAATGGATGCAAGTGTAACTTTGTTACACGGCTTCAACAGCGTCAAGAGGAAGAGCGGGTGCATCAATTCCTCATGGGACTTGATGACTCATCTTATAGTAATGTCCGTTCCAACATCATCGCTTCAGACCCTCTTCCAAACCTTTATAGGGTGTATTCTCAAGTTACGGAGCAAGAACAAGTGCAGGTAATGACTCGAGCAGCTCCCAATCGGGGTGATCCGATGAGCTTTGCCATGAAAACAGTCAGCCCAGGCCCTCGGAATTCAGGGGGGGACCGGAAAGACGATGGAGCAGTTTGTTCTCACTGCTAGAAACCGGGACATAGCATGGACACATGCTTTCGTCTTCATGGCTATCCCGACTGGTGGCCAGGAAATTCGACTCAAGGAAGAGGCAAAGGGCGTGGTAACCAGGGGCGTGGTCGTGATGGAGTAGCACGGGCTCATGTTGCACAAGGGTTAGTAGGGGCGGCTGCTAATGTTTCCCATGGGAAACCACTTGATGATTCTGATAAAGCTGGATTGGAGACCTTGAGCAAAGATGATTGGGAGACTTTGAAGTCTCTCTGGAACACTCACACGAATAATACATCAGTTGCTCAGCCAAGGCTAAATGGTAAGGCATATTTACAATGGTTGTTTGACACAAGTGCTTTGCATCATATGACGGGAGAGGAAATTGCATTTGTAGAACTTCAAGGAATACCACCTTGTCCCGTGAAAATGCCAAACGGTGATTACGTTATGGCAACAGGAGAAGGAACAGTTCTTGTAGGAAAATTATCTCTCAAGGGTGTTTTATATGTCCCTGAAATACGACGCAATTTGATATCTGTCTCAAAATTAGCCCGTGACAAAGTTCATATTGTGAAATTCACTGATCGTTTATGTGTTGTCCAGGACCGCACTTCGAGGATGCTGATTGGAGTGGGTGAAGAGCTTGAGGGGCTGTATGTCGCACGAGGGGAGCCTCTGGTCAGTGCTCATGGAGCCGCTGCAGTCAAGAATATGGGTTTGTGGCATAAAAGGTTGGGACACCCCTCTATGCGAGTCATAGAAAAGCTCCCTACAATAGATGGTAGTATCGAGATAAATAAAGGTGTTCATGAACCTTGTGACATTTGTTTCCGGGCAAAACAAACCCGTATTCCTTTTCCTATTAGTGATAATAAAGCTAGTGATATTTTTGAATTAATTCATTGTGATTTGTGGGGAGCTTATCGAGAGGCTAGTTTTTGTGGTGCTACCTATTTTCTGACTATTGTTGATGATTGTTCTCGTGGTGTATGGGTTTATCTGTTAAAAGGGAAACATGAGGTCCCATGTGTTGTTAAGAATTTTTTGGCTATGACCGAGAGACAGTTCAATAAACAAGTTAAAATTATACGCAGTGACAATGGTACAAAGTTTACTTGTTTAGGTGAGTATTTTAAGGAGTGTGGCATTATTCATCAGACTTCCATGGTTGGGACACCTCAACAAAATGGAAGAGTTGAGAGGAAACATCGACACATTTTGAATGTTGGTAGGGCGCTTCGTTTTCAAGCTAACTTACCTATCCAATTTTGGGGAGAATGTATTCTCACTGCAGGATATTTAATCAATCGTACTCCATCATTGATTTTGGGTGGCAAAACTCCATATGAAATTTTGTTTGGCAGCCCTCCATCTATTTCTCATCTTAGAGTATTTGGATGCCTGTGCTATGCTAAGAATATTAATCGGGAAAAGAATAAGTTTGCAAGTCGAAGTCATAAGTGCATATTCATGGGTTATCCTTACGGTAAAAAGGGGTGGAGGGTGTATGATCTAGATAGGAAGGTCTGCTTTGAAAGTCGAGATGTTGAGTCTGTTGAGCACGTGTTTCCTTTTGTCCATACGGACTTTGCAAGGTCGGCAACTCCAGATCCTCTGTTTACTATCATTGAGCCTACTATATTGGAGGCCGTGCCTAAGATTGAGACACCTCAGCCAGCCACTGAATATGACGGACAGTCCGTGGGAGAGGGTGTGACAGCAGATGAGATCGTACCAATACCTGAAGTTGCAGAGGTTACGGGTGCAGCGGACGATCTTGGTCGTGGCAAACGAGCGCGACAGCCTTCAGTTCGCTTGCATGATTATGTGTTGCATACAGCTGCCCTCAGTTCCTCGAGCTCTCCTTCCTCTTCCTTGGCATCCTCAGGTACGCCCTACCCCATCACGAACTATGTGAATTGTGCTAAATTTTCTCTGTCGCATCGTCGATTCGTGGCTGCAGTAACTACAGGGATTGAACCAACCAGTTTTAAGGAGGCAATACAGCATTCATGTTGGCGTGAGGCAATGCAAAAGGAGGTTGAGGCTCTAGAGGATAATGGGACGTCGACAGTTGCTACTTTGCCTACGGGAAAGAAGGCTCTTGGTAGTAAATGGGTATACAAAATCAAGTATCATGCGGACGGAACGATCGAGCGATACAAGGCACGTTTGGTTGTTTTCGGGAATCATCAGATCGAGGGCCTTGATTATAATGAGACGTTCGCACCTACTGCAAAGATGGTCACGATTCGTACCTTCTTGGCAGTAGCAGCGATTCGTGGGTGGGAATTGCATCAGATGGATGTGCACAATGCATTTTTGCATGGCGATCTTGAGGAGGAAGTTTATATGCGTTTTCCACCAGGCTTTACGACACCCGGCGCGGATAAAGTGTGTCGTCTGCGCAAGTCTCTCTACGGGCTGCGACAGGCACCGCGGTGTTGGTTTGCCAAGCTGGCTGCGGCACTGGTTCAATATGGCTTTCAGCAATCAGGCTCTGACAATTCTTTGTTCACGTTTCAGCGTGGCAAAGTTCAGTTGACCATTTTGGTTTATGTGGATGATCTGGTGATAGGTGGGACTGATAGTGATGCCATTCATGCGTTTAAAACTTACTTGAATGATTGTTTCCACATGAAAGACCTTGGTAAATTGAAGTACTTCCTTGGTCTTGAAGTAGCGCGCAATTCGACTGGGATTTTTCTTTGTCAGAGAAAGTATGCTCTCGATATTATTTCTGAGACTGGTTTGTTAGGTGCTAAACCTGCCGGCACCCCAATGGAGCAAAATCATCACCTTGCTTTAGCTAAGGATGAGACCCTTCCTGATCCTATGCCTTATCGGCGTCTTCTTGGTCGTCTTATCTACCTGACGATTACTCGCCCTGAATTGTCTTACTGTGTGCATATCTTGGCACAATTTCTGCAGGAGCCACAGCATAGGCATTGGGAGGCGGCCCTTCGGGTTGTTCGTTACTTAAAACTTCATCCTGGGCAAAGTCTTTTGCAACGCTCTGATTCTTCTCTTCATCTTACGGCTTATTGTGATGCTGATTGGGCGAGTTGCCCCTTGACTCGACACTCTTTGACGGCATACTTTGTTTTTCTTGGAGATTCTCTAATCTCCTGGAAAACGAAAAAACAGCATACTGTATCTCGATCTTCGGCTGAGGCAGAGTATCGATCTTTGGCCTCTACGACTTGTGAATTGAAATGGCTCAAGGGTTTGTTAGCTTCTCTTGGTGTTCATCACTCATCTCTTATGCGGATTTATTGCGATAACCAGTCCGCTCTTCACCTAGCTCACAACCCTGTGCTTCATGAACGCACCAAGCACATCGAGGTTGATTGTCACTTTGTTCGTGATGAGATTCGTCGTGGTGTCATTCTTCCTCAATTTGTATCCTCATCTCACCAACTAGCTGATATCCTTACCAAGGCTCTTGGCAAACGTTCGTTTGATGACATTCTTTGCAAGTTGGGCATTTCCAATCTTCATGCTCCAACTTGAGGGGGGTATTAGCGTGTATCCTTGGTAAATTGGGGCTGAAGTTACGGGAGCCTAGGGTGCACATTGTACTTGTATATATAGAGCAGATGGCAATGAGAATAGGAACAAGAAACTTTTCCCAATTCTTCTAGTTTTTCAAGAACAGACAACATTTTAAGGGCTTCACCATAGAATTGAAAATTACTCAATGAAGCTTACAGCCTATACACAAACTACAAGCTATGTGGCGTGTGCATACTCAAAATACCAAATCATTGTTTCACAAGGAAAAACACAAAATCGTTATAGTGTCCATAATCCCTTTTTCACAGGTGAGGCAATTCATACCTTGAAATTGTCCAGACAATGGGCCTCCTCATAAGCCCTTTGCGCTTTTGTTTTGGGAATTTCCAGACCTTCAATTGGGCATCGAGGATCTTTTTCCCCTGTTTGCCCAAAACAATGTTTCAGTACAAATACATCTTTTGCTTCTAAAAGTAGTTTACATCTTTTGCTTTTAAAAGTAGTTTCAGTCCATTGATTTTGATGATTGGAGTGCAAGAAACAGACGTACCATTTAAGATCAGTAGAGGGCGTGGTGCAATGATTGGAATTGTAAAAGGTGAATCAAACTGGGAGGCCAAGCCAGGAGCAATTCTGTCCCACACCTGGTTAAAAAGTAAACCAACAATATACAATTCATTTTCTACCGCGCATCACAGGGGAAAAAGTTTTGACACAGAGATGCTTTTTGGAGGATAAAAAAAGCATTATCCGTCGAGAATACCTAAATCCACAATAGTGTGCTGATAACCAACATTAAAAATGTAATGCCCACAATGCGCATAACATAGAATCAATTAATAAAGTACTAGCTTTAAAAGATAATATAGGAGCTGCGACAGGTCAAATTTCACAGCAGGTTAAGTTACAATCACATAGAAATGTCGTAACTTATCCAAGCACTAGATGTACAGAAGCATAACCGCAACTGACCTTCTCCACCACTTCTTTATCAATCGCACTCTTGTTCAATTCAGTCCGTGCTCCTGAAACCAAAAGCTAAAAGCATGAGAGAAACAATACGTGCATTCAATTCATGAAATATTCTTCCAGGAATATATTACATGGAAGTTACATTTCTTCGAAGAAGCAATAACACAACACATCTAGCAGGCAAAGACCAATTAAAAATCCTTACATTATTATTACTGATTATTCTACCTTAAGAATGGTTAAAACTATGTTTTGGAGTTTGCTTCAGGTAGTCTGACCATTAACAACATCAAATAGTTGAAGGTTTGTTTAGTTGAGCCTTCAAATAAATGAATTTTATGGCAAAATTACTTATGGTAAACCAAACAGTGCTAAGAACAAATTAAATACAGCTTATGGTTGTCAATAAAGGTGCTCCGGATTAAGTATTAATTCTTTCTTAATTTTTAATTTATTCTTTTACTCAACTTACTTTCAAATACAGCCTTGATACTGTCAACCCGAGCTTGCCACTTATCATGGTCTATAGCCCATCGAAATCCCTGTTACATATTGCAAAAAATAGCCAAATATACCATTACAATTTCCAATGCAATGATTTAAGAAATACACCCATGTGACATAGAAATTTAGAAAAGCCAAACCTGAACTCCAATTATCGGGACAGCCACTGCATAGCGGGTGTCAACGGCAGCAGCAAACCATGCATGCATTCCTGCACCACAGAATTAATACTGAGTTTTGCATGTTGTAGCAACTAAAGAGTTCACATTTTCACCCTTTTAAATGTCATTCATCCTACCTCCAAGCGATTCACCCGTGATTCCTATCCTAGATGGGTCTATATCCTTCCTTTCTGTAAGATGATCTGCCAGTTTTATCAAGTCCCATACCTGCAGAATCGAGAAGCATGCAATGGAATTTCACTATAAGAGATATAAATTGTAGAATTACTCATAGATAATCATTACTTCCATATGACTCATCAAATTCAGTTAAATATATTGAAAAAATGCAGCATGATATGTTTCTGAAACTAAATGAGAGAGGAAATTACCATATCTTATCCATCCAATAAATAAATAAAAAGAAATAAATTACCGTATCAAATATGAATGGCATTGTGTCCCCTTTTTCCCATGATGATACAAGGGCCTGTATGATTATAGCAAAACCATATTAGGGAGAATGGTCCCATTTTCAATATGGGACATGTCCTTGATCTCGTTATTGAAGTAAGTGATCTGAATACTAATAAGATTTCTAATCAATCCCTTAGGTATAGTTGTTAAATTGTAAATACGCACATCTCGGTAGGTGGTTTTACTGTTGGCACGTTCTCCATGATAACGAGAATCAATAGCAACAGCAACATAGCCCCGTGAAGCATATGCCTGAAACAAATAAAAAGATATAAGATAATCCCCTGTGATAAAAAAGGCAAACTAAGACCAAGGAACTCAATACATCACGAAATTGCTACCTTAAGCAATGGCAGTAACCACTCTTTGCACTTATTGGTGCTATGCAGAAAAACAACAGCTGGCCTTCTTTGATGACTGCTTCCTTTCATGCTCATAATCAGCACAGGCAACCGTCCCTGCTCTCCTGACTACTTGGGGATACAGTAAATTCATTTTGTGCTCAAATCAGCTTTTTATGTAATGAATTTTTAAGTATCTATTAAGGCACATTGAGAGCATATATACTGGAGGTAAATTGTAGCGTATATCTAAACATCTAAATCGGAGGTCAGTTTAGGAGTGCCATTAATGTTGTTGTGTAATATCTTATACCTTGTGGCTTATGGATACATTTAACTATCACCTGGCCCAGAATAGCTGTTGAAGTAACTAGCAGTTAAAAACTAGCTCCTTACAATCTGGTTATGGGATGCTCAGGATAAGAGGGCTTAGTGGTGGAGTTGAAGCATGGTGTCTGTAGTGGTAATCCATTGCTGATGGTGGATGGATTCTAATCCCCCCCTCCATGGTCATAGGCAACTTTTCAAACTATGTAATATTTGGGTTCAAATTCAATATTTTCACGATTAATCTCATGCTTTTTGAAACATAGAATGGTTTCAACAAAATTCCACATGGTAATTATTGAGTTCCAAGAAAAAAGGGGAAAAAAAAAAGAGAAAGAGAGAGAGAGAGAGACTAGCATTTCATTTACGTGGGTTCATGAATGGGTGCTTCAGCGTTTGAATAGTTGAGGAGTTGCAAGCTAAAGCTAAAGAGATCTAGGGTCAAAGCAAAGCATCAAAATGTAAAATATACCCAAAATTGGCCAATTATTCTGCTACGAGTAAACCCATGATAAGCAGAGGGTGGTTTGAAGATATGCTATCCATAAATTACGTCGAATGATGATATAATTTTTTCAAGGTCTTGTGTTATCAAGCAAGACCCATGAAATAAACCTGAAAGTCCATCAGGGTGGCCAATACTGACAATATCATTTTTAATATAATGTAGAGAGATAAAGAGATTTGATGCTCATGACATGAGCTCTGGTGTATGGCATTGGATCTGTGAATTGGTCTCTGATATGTGTTTTAAGCATTCATCTAATTTTAAGTCTAGGAATGGAGGAAATTGCTAAAAATTCATATCTGAACACTCTTCCTTCATTTCCTCAAGTAAAATGGCGTTCCCATGCAACATAGAGCATCAATCATCAACAATTTTACTCATTTTGAAGCAACCATGTCATATGTGGCATGGCAAGGGTGTTTATGTAAAATTGTACATTACACTTGAGTTACTAGATATATATATATATATATATGTTCTCTGAGCAATTGAATTATTAGGTAGACATGTTGGCACATATCCCATGCTTCTAACCAAGTGCCAAGCGTTTGAGACAGCCATTTCATACATAGAGTTCATGCAATGCCATTGGATGCAGTCTAAGAATGATGTACAAAACATTGTTTATCACATGAAAATGAACAGCAATGAGTAACCTGCTAAGATCGGGATGATTTTATTCTGACAGAATATAAATTAGAGACAAGATCACATGAATTTTTTTTTTCTTTAAAATCTAAAAACTTTCCACCTTTTCAAGAGAAGAATGAGAGGATCACTTTAAAATGCATTCAATTATTTATAATAAAATAAAATTTTCCTACTATTCCCTTTAAATATTTTGAATATCACATTTTGCATTCAATTAGCTAACCATTCACTACACAGAAGATAAATATGATAGATCAGCATGCAAAAGTTTACAAACCTCGGTGATCAAGTAAAAGTTTTCCTCTTCAAGATCATTAAGATTAGATATGTCCTTTGGACAAGACTCCATAGCCTGTAGAAAGTTTAAAGAAGGTAAATTAGAATGGTCCCATCAAAAACTCCCAGGAGGCAAAAGATGGAGATCTTCATGATCAACCTCACTGAAGGTTGGCTTGGGAGTTTCCTGGTACATAGGATCTGCCACAGGCTTTCCAGGTTCCACCAATAACGGAACTGAAATACAGAAAAAGGGGTGGGGAAAGAAGAAGAAGAAGAAGAGACCAATCAAACATATTTATACAATTTGTGCATGTAAATGAAAAATGAAGGAAAATTATACGAAAACAAATGAAATGGGAAGGTCAAATTTATTTTATTGCTTTGGTTGAGTTAGAAAAATGATAAGAAAATGAATAGATATTTAATTTTTACTTGGTTAAATATGAAAAAATAACACAAACTAGTAATTTTATTTTTCCTTAATTTTTCTTTTTCCTTCTAGAAATCCATGTTCCGAACATAGCCTTTAAGGTAGAAGCTCAGGGAAAAGAGAAAGGGAGGGAGAATTATACTTTACCCATCAACAGAGACATCACTCAGTTCATTCAATATGTAGAAACTACCCAACAAGTAGTTGCCCAAATTTATTAAACAATTAAACATATAGATACATTAACATTCACAATACGATTGAAAACCAGTGCGCTACATAATCACAAAAATTTACCTTCGGTTTAGAATTAATAGTTCTTCGTTTTAGAATTAATAGTTATACGACTCTAAAAGATTATTAACCCAAATTAGATCCGTACACAATAAATATAAAAACTCACCCGGCGGTCTCTACGCTCCTTAGGATCAAATTACATTTTCGAGGCAGATTACACTGCCAAATCAATAGGCACAAAACGATAGAGCGATATAGATAGTTTGGTTCATCCCTTCACTGTAAACAAATCAATTTATTTTTTTATTTTTTATTTTTTAATCTAACATTCTTTAATTTCCATTTCCATTTCCATTTCTAAGTTCTCAGGCGTGCCTCTGTAGAATTCAAATTTCAATCTACACTTAGCTTGAAAAACTGAGATCGAAAATTCAAATTAGCTTGAAAAATTGAGATCAAAAAGTCAAACACAGAGAGATTATGACAAATTGAACTCAGCAAGTCAAACGCAGATATATGCACATATAAACATATACATAAATATATATACACAAGCGCGTGTGTGCAGGGAAGTTCAATTAAGTGAGAGACATTTAAAATTGAGACCTTCAGAAGATCGACGGCTGCGAAGAACCCGAAGAAACTCGGAGCGGAGCTTTGAGGCGTCGATCGATTCCATTTTCGTATCTGGGGAAAGAGTCGAAGCACGCTTGCTGGTGACGATCAGCCTCGGCTGCGAGAAGCGGTAGTTATAGACTGACACTGACGGTGACGATGGAGAGTGGTTTGATGCACTTGGCGGGTACATGTTTCTTGTGGAGAGTGCTCGCACGTGATGAGAGAAGTGAGGCACGTGCGTCATCATTGCCGCCAGCGACAGGAGTATCGCCGCCACCTGGTGTCTTATCGCCTGCATATAATAACCACCCGTCGAGTTCAGCTCATCCTTCATCACCAGCTTCCATTACTCTCGCAGATTGAAGCCACGACGCGACTCCTTGCCCTAGAACCCAAATTAGTGAAGGATTAATTTCTAAGTAATAAAGGGAAACGATTTTTTAAAATGTCTCACTCATAAAATACAACAACGATTAAGAATTATTTTTTATTTTATTATAATGGTTGAGATTATTTTTATATTTTAATTTTTCTTTCAATTTTTATTTTATTAGACCCCATTATTATCTATCTTATAAAATAATTTTGAAATTTTAATTTTCACTATATTTTAAAGATGGAGATTATATACAAATCAAAGCTATCAACTTAAATTTTGTCCAATTATGATTTTTAAGAAATTGAGTTTTTCAAATTAAAGTACCATAGTTTATATTTTCTTTTATGGTATTTATTAAAAATTAATTAGAGAGAAAGAGGCCAAAACCCATGAATTATTGTAATTTTTTAGATTTGAACAAAATTTTAACTATTTAAGAAATTTAATACTAATTTTGTTCAATGTACCGAAAACACGGGTTATCACTAATATTTATAATAAGCTAGTTCAAATATATATATATATATATAATGGGTGTGTTTTGAGTTGTATAAAAGTGTATAAAATAAAATAAAATTGTAAAAGTAAATGTCTCGTAATTCGTTCAGTGAGTGAAGAATTTAAATTTTGTTATTTCGTAATTCGTATTTGTAGATATTTATAGGATTTTATTTTATTTTGTAGAGCTCCAAACGGACCCAATATAATAAGCCAAAACCTAATCTCTTTAATTATTACAATTAAAAAGCTACAAAGATTTAATTAAAAGTTCAAAACAAATGATAAGTTACGAAAATTATTGTTTTTTTTTTAATTATTTTAGTCACCAATATTTAGGTGTCATTTGATTTATTTTTTTACTTTTTATTTTTTATTTTTATTTTATGTGTTAAAAATCCTAAAATGAGGAAAAAGAAAATGTTCTATTCTCCTTATTTTGAGATTTTCTTTGTTTTGAATTAAAAACTCTAAAATAACTTTTTACCATTTTTCATTTCATGTGTAAATTCATTTCTATTTTCTAAAACAAAATTTGAAAATAAAAGTAAATAAATGAGTTTTAAGTTATTTTCCTTATTTTTAAAAGTGTAAAATGAAAAAAAGCTCAAAATAAAAAATAAAAAATAAAAACAAAAACAAAAAATAGAAAAACAAACCAAATGTCAACTAGTGTTCTAAATTATGAAATAAAAAAATAAGTTATAATTTATATTCTCAAGTTCAACCAAATTACACTTTAAGATTTAATCTTTTAATTGTAACGATTAAGGTCAAAGATTTTTATTTTATTATAATATTAATCACTCATTAGAAAATCTCCTTATTTAATAGGAAATTTGTTAACAAAATATTAAAATTATAACAAATAAAAATTTTTGTTAATTTAGAAAGAAAATTATCATGATAAAATTGATTTAGAATTTAGATATAAATAAAAAATTTGGAGAGCCTTTTGTTTGGTTGTTTGAAGTTTCCCATCGTACCGTCGGATGAAGGTTCCTTAGATTGAGGCAGCAAATGTGGCAAAACAAACATCCAGTAATGTACTAGAGAGTGAGTGACGTTTCAACCCCAAAAAAAAAAAAAAAAAAGCCAACAAACCTGAGCGGGAGGAAGCTCCATTTATACAAGTCATCTCTAAAGTTGTGTGATACAAGTCAACTTACCGTAAGTTGTGTTTAGGTAAAGAATTTACAAGATAAAAAGAAAAAAAAATTAAAATCACTTATTCTATTTAAATTGTAATTAAAAAAATAAAAGGAAAAAGACAAAGAAGTTAAAAATTTCAAATTAATTAAATTAAAAAATTAATATACATATTCTTTTGAAACAAGAAAAAATTAATATATAAATGAATGTTTTTACTTTATTATATTTTAAAAACACATTTAAACAATAATATGCATTTAAAATTTTATATTTCTTTCCGCCTTTTTCATTATTAAATCTGTAGTCCGACCACACTCCCAAAAATGTGCTAGAGGAGAAAAATAAAAAAGACAACAAAAATCCAAACTCTCTCTCTCTCTCTCTCTCTCTCATTTTTTCCTTTAGGAGTTTGTGTTAAAAGGTGAGTGAAAAAAAAAAAAAAAAAAAAACTATGCAATTTCAAAAATTAAAAATAATTAAATTAAAATTAAGGGAGAAAAGTCTCCTAAGCTCCATCTCCATGTACGCAGAATCCAGTGGGTCGTTACGCCTGTCTACTAGATGAGAATGGAGTTCTACTAATATTTAGCTCGGCTACATTTGTTCGACCCAGTTTTTGGATCATGGCAATGTTTCACAGACGACTGCATTTGATCGGAGGTGGCACCCAAGTGCTAAAAATACTGCTACTCTTTACACATGGACTATTTGGATGTGTTGATTTTATATTCACAACTAGTCAGGTGTATACAGACTAGTCAAGTTGGCAAAAAGCTGGTCGGATGCTCGACAATACTATAATAAACTAACTACTAGAACTCTGCTGTACTGATGATATAACTGTTTGGGCAATCAAACTAGTTCGTGAATGATGTCTTGGCAATGACGTTTAGTGATGACATGTTGCGATCGGAAATTTATAGTAACTAAAGTTGTGGCTGTGATCGACTATTATTCGGTATGGACCTTGTTTAGATAAGCGATCAAGTAGTCTGCTCACCGAAGAACTATTCTGTTTCTCAACTAGAATATTATATTATTGATTCTGAATAGCAGAAGTAGTGAGACCTTGATAAAGTACTGCTATTCTCCTAAAACTATTCTTTAATCCTGGGTAAAGTGTTGCCAGGTCGGCAACGAGCTTCTCCTGAAATTTGTTAATGTTGTATTTATGGTTCCCTACTGCGTGTTAATGTTGGACTCGGCTTTGATTTTAAGCTGGTTTATGCTTCGATTTAAACACTAAAGTGTGATAAATCATGCCATGACTGTGTGCTCAAAACAAACCATGCTCGAAACTGTATTTCATAAAAGCCATGCAATTTTCTTAGGTTTTAACTCGAAAATGCTCGGCAATTCCGTAACTCAAAACATATGCAAAAACTAATATAGACTATGTTCTGAAATGTAAATTCATGTTTAGGTGTATAACAAAAAGATGCATTTCAACTTTTGCTCGGGTGTACCTTTTATAAACATCTACATGAATAGAAATGGATTGACATGAAATCGGTCATAATAGAATCTTTATGTAAAATTAGCAACGTAGCACAACATGCTTAACTAACACACATTACAAACATTGCCAACTCTAATCATGCATGAAATTGAATGTTATTTACATAAAGTGAAATTCTCACTTTAAACACAACTTAAATGAATAAATCTTCTAGGGAGCCTGAAGAGAACATGAATACCTACCAACATCCCATTCAATCACAGAAATAAGAGAAATGAAGTGCCCGATGGCAATTGCCAACTAATCCAACCCCCGCATCCACCACCTAGTCGAAAGCCAGCTAAGCTAGAATGCTGGATCAAGCAAGAAAGAAACCTAACTGGAGACGCAATAAGACCAACCAATCAAAATCCACTTCACATATACAATTAGTAGTTGTTGAGCTAAAGCATAATAAATTATAAGCTAGTTGGCAAATATATAATATGTTCTACTAACATAATCTTGAGATTGGCCTCAATACTCCTAATCTTAAACCAATACGTCACCTCAGATCAAAGACAAAAATGAAACTGAGAGAAATTCATTGTTAGAACCACAAATATATTAATCATAGAGTACAATAATAATAGTAGTAATAGTAATCAGTCTGTCTGTTAAATTGATTCTTCAATCAACAACAGCTCAAACGATAAGTCCCAATTTCATATTCTGGCAGCACTATGAACAGCTAGAAATCGTGACTAAACATCACAGACACATTACTTGAACTACTTCCTATTTTATTATATCTTTTCTTGATCTCCGGTTTTATGAAGTAACTCAAAACTCTGAAGACAAACTTATTACCAGAAGAGACTCTAATAATACCCATTCTATCTCTGATATTTCTGCGAAAAACACGTCAACAGATGTTATTGCACCGTGTGACTTCGGTTTTGGTAGTCATGGTGTCATTCTCGCCTGGTTCTTGTTGGATGCTTGGTTCCGCTTCAGCCAATGGAGAACACATGGCCTCTGCAAATATGAATAATTTCTTTTTACAAAGTTAGCTACAGATGCCAAAGAAAATATTCACAAAAACGCAGCAGGTACAAAACAAATCAACTGTTTACAGATCTCTTAAAACATGTTTTCAACAGCGAATATTTCAATATATGTGTGTTAAGTTAGCTTGATATTAGCGCACACCCTAATAGATTAAACTTCTAGGACGAGACCTAACATGATATCGAGGTTCTAATTCTATGAGGCTTTGGGTACAAATCTTGTTATTGAGTTTGTTCCCTTTTTATTCTTATGCACTATTTATGTTTCATTCGGTGCATGCACCCGTTTCCTTTAGTTTTGTGCATCTAGCTAGTCCACGTGTAAGATGGAGTTGCATGTGAAGAGTAGTGTTAAGTTAGCTTGATATACATTGTTAGGCCCATGACAAGCCCAAACAGATGTAACAGTTGACTATTGGATGGTGTGGGATTTGAATTCACAATCTTTACCTAGTCTAATAAAATGTCAAGAAAAGAGAGAGAGAATAAAAGGCTCGACTCCTTTATGATTGTCTAAGCATATGTTTATATACATAAGACACTATACAAACTAGAAAACAACCAATTACAGTCATATTCTCCGCAATCAAATCAAAACTCCCATACTAGGCAAGGATAAATAAAAAACATATTCACTATATTTACAGTATTCTAACGACTATAATCAACAAAACGCTGGTACCTGTAACGGAAGAAAAACTTTGAACTAATTTGGATTCCCATATTGATAGTAAATTTCAGCAATGAAAAAAACCCAAAATGGGTCTTGATATTTCAAAGTAGCAACAAGTCAGTTTAGAATAACAAAATATGGCAGAAAGGAAAAGAAAAAGACCCTCACCTTTAATGCTTCCGCAGGTGATGAGTCTATTGAGAAAATCCCAAAACTTCGTCAAGACAATTCTTTCTTGCTCTGCATAAAGCTCAGAGAAGATCTGCCCTGGGAACGACTGATTAGTCATTTTTTCATCACGGCTTGCAACAGCATCAGGAGACCGATCTCCCAAGAGCATTGCATCTTGTTCATCACACATAAGTGCAACAGTTGTAGGAGACAATGGCCTTCTAGTTTGTGCATCACTTCCATCTGATCTAGAATCACCCTCTCTGTCTACTTGGTTCCCACTCAAACAGTCATCAGGAATAGATGTTTGCATGTTATCTTCTAGGTTGCTTTGCTTCTCTTGAGCAGAGGAAACACTAGAACCTTCAAGCTGGTCTCCCTCATCCATTCTAGCTTTTTTGTCTGGAAAATATCAAATGCAAAGTTTAAAAAGCAAATTTTGCATTGGGAAAGAGAATAGAGAGCATATCTATCACATTTCTTATAATACCATAAAAGAAACTTGAGGCAAGCAAAAAGAACGAGCAAAATGCATATCATCATGCCAGCAGCATATATGGGTTGATGCTATGTAAGAAAATCAAAATACTGGCAGCAATTATTGAAGAACCTATCGGCCTAACTCATCCCTAAATACCAACTTACAAAGTGAGGGTTGCTCTATATGAAGAGTACAACCTTTTTATCAAGGCATTGTGGGACTTCGTTCACAGCCCCCTCATGCAAAGATTGGATTGATGTGAGGCAAGGTTGCACAAGTTAAGGGAAAGCAAATGACTTTGCTCACAAACCTCTTACGCAAAGGGTGAAGTGATGTAAAACAATCTTGTGCGAGAAAAGTGAAGTCCAACAACCTGGTCAGAACCCAGCTCTGATACCATTTTGAAGAACCCATGTGCCTAACTCAATTCTAAAAACTGGCTTACTTGGTGAGGATTGCTCACATGTGAGTGGTGGTCACATGTGAGAGGGTAAGTTGAAATTTATCCCACATCAATCAATCCTCCCAAAATGGCATAAAATCCTAATGAGACGTCTTCACCATTGCTAATTGGTTTTGAGTTAGATGCTTCAATATGATATCAGAGTTTATTTTGGAGTACTCGACCTCTCGTTGTACTCAGTCAACCTCTAATTTGTGAACTTCTCGTACTCAGTGCACCGATCTAGCTGTCCACATGTGAACGGGAATCGCATGGGAGGGGGGTGTGAATCCCACATCGATAAGATATTACCTACCAAACCAATATAAGATCCTAATAAACCTCTCCAGTCCTTGCCAATTGGTTTGGAGCTGGATACTTTAACAACAATCATTGTTGACACCTAAAATGATATTAAAAAAAAAAAAAAAAACGGTGTCTGAAAAGAACAATGGGATAAAAGAACAAAACTAATTGATTTGGCTTTACCGTCAGATGTAGGTGAAAACAAATCCATGACATTCCTCAATCTCCTAGACTGTTCAAATTGTGTAAAGCACTCGGTTTTAACAACATATCACATGGTATAGGTAATAGATGGACAGTAGACCATTCCCACAATGTCTGCACACCAAAAGAGGCATCTAACAAAGAAAGACAGGAGCACATTTCACATTTGCAAAAACTCTAAGGATCTATCTTAATAGGTTAACACAAATCTCTCAGACTAGTAAATAACCTACACCTGAAAGTAGAGGGAAAAAAAAAAAAGTATCACAGATTCTCACAAATAAATTATGTTCCCTAGGGATATTTGTTTGAGGGATTAAAGGGAGGAGATTGGATATGATATCCACTGGGCCTCATTCATCCATAGTTTGGCATCACGAAAATTGAGTGGACTATTAGACCACTCAGGATTACCAATACCCACCTTATGGGATATATCATCCCGTGTTAGAGGCGGGATGATATATTTGGAGAGGTCGATTCCACCCCCCCCTCAAAAAAAAATCCAATGGACAAAATATTTTCCTTCTCTCTTATCCAGCCCTAACTAAATGTAATATAAATAATCTCATTTGCAAATCTAATCGCATCGTACATGTAATCTCACCACCCATTGTGCTATGGAATTACCTATCCCCTCTAATCCCATAAATGCAGCCTTAGGGTTGTATGGGTTGGATGCCAAAAACACATCCATAACAAAGTGGCTTATCTTAAACTCTGATATCTGGGATAGTCCCCCCCCCCCCAAAAAAAAAAAAGTAAATAAATAATTTGTAAAACAAAACAAAATGAGCTCTCATATAAATTTAGATACACCCATTAAAAATCTACAAAAAAATATACATTGGAAGATAAACTAGAGTTAATCTCACAAAGTTTCTTTTCTGTTTCGTACCTTATGAAAGCCTAGTTTCTTGCTCAATTTCAATTTTTCCGAAGAGACACACAAATACATACATAAAGGATGGCATTAAGCATAGTTCATTGCACAAGTGGCGTGTCAAACCAGCGACCACTATTCATTATAATAGGGCAGAAATTTGGATTGGAATTAGAAAATAAAATATAAGTAGGTTAAGCAAATTTCATTACAAAGATGTCCTCCACTGCCATTTAAGTCTATTCCTATGTTATAGGTATTGCACAGGCAGTTACCAAAATGGCCATATCAATGCACGTTTAGAGTAGGAGAAAATGTTGAAGAAGAAGAGATACCATATCCATTACAGTCCAGTTATTAAATATATGTGATTACATGCAAAACAAGCTTGCATAATGTGTGTATTGACCTGCAAGGGCCTTTGTGGCTTCTGCAGAAACTACAACCAAAAGTGAGCAAACCTCCTTTATGTCCTGTGGTTGAAGTATGTCTGATAATGGAGATCTACAGTAATACATCGCAGTACTGATTAGTCAAGAGAGAACATAACGTAATTGCATAGAGTGCAAAGTTAGTACACACCCAACCTTTCATTCCGTAGGCACAATATAATTGCACAAAAAGCCCAGGGTTAGCACATACAAGAAAATTACAAATTTGAAGCATTGTCTAAGCCATGTAATTTCAGTAAAGCAATACCTGTATGTCAATTTGGAAGATCCCAGAGATATTGATGGAGTGGTGCAAGAAACAGGGGTAGCTAACATCAAAGATGAGGCAGCAGGAGCTCTTAAATGCTTTTCCTGAGTAATATATGAGTTGTCAATACTAAGATGGCATTTGGTTTGCTTTTCTGTTTTCTATTTTTTATTTTCTGTTTTACGTGTTTTATATTTTAAGAATCCCAAAACAAGAAAACAGAAAATGCTCTATTTTTTTTGTTTTGAAATTTTCTTTGTTTTGGGTTAAAAACGCTCAAAACGACTTTTTGCTATTTTTCATTTCATGTGTAAACTCATTTTTTGTTTTCTAAAACAAGTTTTGAAAACATGAGTGACCAAATGCATTTTAGCTGTTTTCCTTATTTTCAAAAGTGCAAAATGGCAAAGGCGCTCAAAAGAAAAAATAAAAAACAAAAACAGAAAATAGAAAACAAAAAAAAACCAAATGACACTTAAGTTTCTTTGCTAATGGAGATGGAGCAAAAGGAAAATACATTTGAAATCTTATTTGCAGTTGTGAAGCCCAGAAAGTTTTCTCATGGTCCAACCAAACAAAGGAAAAGGCAAAGACAAATCCACAGAAAATGACAGCACCAAGCCACCTAGCATTGAAATGCAAACAAGTTGCATCCATTCAAGAAGTCGCATTAAAGATAAAATTTGCATGACCAATAAAATACATCCCTAATATTTATCTACATAAACTAGCCTTAGAAAAACGAAATAAAAAATAAAAAGGCTACTAAATTAGGAATAAATGTAATTTGGATCGATCAGTATTCTGAACTGAAAAACCAGAGAGGACATTGATATATACTTGGGAGATTATTAGAAAAATTAACCTGTTGAAACTGTGGAATCCCATGAATAGATTGATTGCTGGCCACTGCACCAAAACTGAGTTCCTGATTTTTTCTTTTCTTTGATGCTGGAGGGATACCAATAAACGAAGTCCCAATGGCACCATTTATAGCTGCATTGGCTGCCTGTTGAATGCATGACATAAAATTAGCAGGGTCCCCATGGAAAATAGCCCTTCTCTCTTCACTTCCTTCAAAGTTCTTGCAGTCCATGCATTTACAATTCTCAGAACAAAGAATGTTGGCCTGAAAGCACTCGCAATACTTCTTGAGACACCCCGACTTTTTACAGTTACATCCTTTGTTGTGTTTTGCCGTCACTGCAACCTCCTTGTCTGCTTCCTGCATCAGTTTTGAGAGTTCAACTACATGCCATTCTCACTAGGAAAGATTGATGTTTAACGAAAACCACAAAAAAAAAAAAAAAAAAAAAGCATATGAATTACTAAATATCTGACAAGAAATTGTCAAATTTCAGCCCTTGATAAAAAAAAAATCTCCCTTTTATGGAAGACCTTAGGTTTTAACCAAAATGGCTCATGTTGCAATAAGAAATTATGGAAACCTCCAAAAGTAAACAAGCTAAATCCTTTCAGCGAGATAAATTCATTCAAAAGAAAAATTCTTGAAGTATATGAATTAGTGATAGCAATCGACAATCACAAAATAAATTTTTACTAGCAACCATTTAAGCCTTTAACATTTCATAATAAAAAATTACTCATTAGCCAATCCTCCATAAATTTGTACATTAAGTAATGAGGTGACCAAAAGCTTTGATGGTGTGGCAGCGGGTAGCCCTACCAATTTCAGTGCACCGTAAAAACAATCATGGAAATTGTCACCATTCATATTTTTGGCAATAAAAGCAATGATGATGCATGCAATAGCCCAACAAACTGCTGCAGGTGAAAATGGCATATATTTGTTGCACTTGATATGGCAAGAATTGGACTATGGTATTTAAACATGCCTTACAGTCAACTTAAACAACCACCACGTATGGGAATTTGGTTTATCCAAAAATTGCTCATTCTTG
Organism: Vitellaria paradoxa; assembly: GCA_019916065.1. Classification (NCBI taxonomy): domain Eukaryota; kingdom Viridiplantae; phylum Streptophyta; class Magnoliopsida; order Ericales; family Sapotaceae; genus Vitellaria; species Vitellaria paradoxa. Next base: position 36,934,140 of record CM034243.1, read on the forward strand.
CTTAATTCAATAAAAATTTTCTGTAAGGGATAAAAAAAGGTTAACAAATACAAAAACAAGAACAAGTATTCCTGAAGTTTGTTAAGAAACATAGAGTTGGTGAAAATTGGACACCCATAATATAGGAGTGTGTATCTCTATTTATATATGTAGAACTATAAAGAAAAGGAAACAATTTATACACAATAATTAAGGAATAATCTACTCCTAAATAGCCATGTATACCACAACTAAATTATTCTATACCATATTTTACTCCTAATAGTGCCCCTCAAGCTGGAACATAAACGTCATGTGTTCTAAACTTGTTATAAGGCTTGATTTGGGAATTATTAGCCAACTCTTTTTTTTTTCTTTTTTGCTTTTTTTCGTCTTATATGGAATTTTTTCACAAAATTCGATTTTTTTTGGTAGCTTTTAGGTATATTATTCACATTCATAAAAAAAATAAAAAATTGATAGAAATAGAAAACTTCAAGTAAGGGTGAAAAAAGTTGGCTCCATTACTACGTGAATTTTCGTGTTTGAAAGAATTTTTTTTTAATGAATGTGAATAACATGCAAGGTACCAAACAAAAACAGTAAAATAAAATTTGGCAAGACAAGGCCATATAAGATGAAGAAAAGCTAACAAAGCCTAAATATATTAAACTCCTACGCCCTTAAAGCTTTGGTGAAGAGATCCAAAAGTTGGTCTTTGGACTTCATATGAGTGGTTTTTACAATATTTTAGAGGAATTTTTTTAAGATAAAGTAGCAATCCATTTCAACGTGTTTAGTTCTCTCATGTAAAACTGGGTTGGATGCAATATGAACCACAACCTAATTCTCACACATCAATTCCACAGGAAATATGTGTGAAATTCCAACATGCCCTTTGACCACACGAATTTACATGATGTGTGGCTTTAACAGTAAAAATATTTGCTAAAATACACAAGAACAATGACCGAGCAACTAAAAACAATACTATTAAAACAAGAAACCATATAAGTTTGTTTTCTAAATTGAGGTAGTTAGTCTGCCTACCTTAACATCCTGAGATCTATGTGGACTGTTATCAATCTTTGGTCTGAAAGCATTTGGGTTACGCTCCAAGGTTGCACCAATAGCTGCTTGCCGAACGGCATCGTGCTCATAATTATTGTAACAATTTTTGCAGTTGCAACCATCACAATAAATCCCTGAAGCAAAGCACTCACAATACCTGATGATTGTTGAAGTCAGCATTATAACAATTAAACAATAATAATAATAACAATAATAATAATAATAATAACAATAAATATAGGGTGCGTTTGGTTTGCTAAAAATCACTTATTGTTTTGCTAAAAATCGCTAAAAAACTCTGAAAATCTCCAAAAACCTCTAAAAGTTATTCACTTTTTATTTCATTGCACAAACTAAGAACTCACAAATTATCTCACTTTATCTCATTTTATCTCACTTTTTGTCACTCCAAATGCACCCATAACAACAGCAACAACAACAACAACAACAACAACAATGAAGATGATGATGATAATGTACCATCTAACATCATGTAGGCAAATTCCATATGTATTAAGTTTTTAATGACCTCACATCCACTATGCCATTAACTTGTGTGAAACTCAAAAACTGATAGTAAGCCTCTTTTTTTTTTAATTAAAGATTTTGTGATACACAACTAAAGGGTTAAAGAACATCAGAACAATATATAGGATCTGCAGTGTAATCCTCTATTGCTTCAGCTTAACCAGTTGAATCCAGACAAAACATGTCATGAGCAAATGAACAATATCTGCAACCATTTTGGCATTCATCAATTACAATGTTTTGTATGTTTAACAACTCCTTACAGAGAAAAACAAGGAATGGAATACCCTTTTTTTCCAATAAATCAAAATGTTTGAGTGCGCGTGCGCTAGTGTGTGTGAGAGAGAGAGGGGGGAGCTTAAGCCTTGACAATTCACTCTCCAGTAAATAATAGTTCAGAGAAGCTTGAGAGTGCATCCTTCCATAAGGGGGTTGGGGGTAGGGGAAAAGGTGGTTAGGCTAATAAGAACCAGCGACTACAGCTCCAAAGCTAAAGGTACCAGCAACTAAAGCAGTGTGTATTAACTAAATTTCATGCTAGAGGCAATGTACTTACAACTTCAAGCACCTAGAATTTTTGCAATTGCACTGCTTTTGTTTCTTTGGAGTACCCTCCTTCACTTCAATTTTACTTCGTTGTCGTGATTTTGGAGACTCCATTGAGCTGATGAAACATGAAATTGCATAACAGTCATATAAATAGAATGAATGATTTAAAATATTACCAAATGTTCTCATAAAGATATTATACTGTGATAGAAAACCAGATAAATATGCCGTGTTTGAAGCATCTTTGGATCATGTTGTACCTTGAACCAAACCATTAGTACCGGAAGTAAATAAACAATCAAACATACTAACCAAACATAGTAACATCTTTCATGCAAGGATGTTTTTACTTTTCAGTTCACATTGGTTGTTTATAATGTAGCTTATGGATTTAAATTTGTTTTCAACGAGACTAGGCATATTGTACTCTATATGGGACAGATACTTCAAATAAGAGTTTTCAAGTATTGCGGGCTTGTTTGGTTTATGGTTTTGAAACTAGTTTTCTAGATTCAGGACCCAAAAGCTTATTTCTTTAGTTCAACAAATTCTCAAAAACACCTGGAAAATGAAAACAAAATGATACCTTTCCTTTTCAACTAATATATATATATATATATATATATGTTTCAAAAATTTAATATATTGAACTATAATAGATATATAAAATAATAAAATTAAAAATCAATTTATTGTATTAAATAATACACCAATTATTTATAATTTATTATATTAGATAATTATATTAAAATCAATTTTTTTTATAAAAAATTACATTCTCTACTTTTATTTTATTAGATAATAATAAGTCCAATCTTTATTAATTATTGTTAAGATAATAAATTAATTATAGAAAAATAAATTAAACAAGAAAATTTAATTAACCTTCCTCACCTTGACTTTCCTTCCCTTACAAAATCTTTAGTTTTCCTCCCTTCCCTTCCCCTCCCACTCTCCCAAACAAAGGCTAGGATAGAAGTGAAATTTCTACTAATTAGCACATTTTTCCATATACATTTGCATCCTTGGATTTAAGAAATGTAAGCGTTAATCAGTATGAAATTTAAAATTTTCAATTCATTAAAATACATCCATCGCAAACCAAAATGGAAAGGGCAAGCAGGGAAAAGATAAACCAATCAAACAAATCCCCAAAAACATAAAGCATAAGAAAACAAAGAACATACACTACTGGTGGCAATGTTGGCCGGGGCTGCGGTCGCATTGGATGCGTCACCCTTGGCGCCAGCGGCACTAATGGTTTTGGACGCGATTGTTGTCCCATATGTGGCACAGCATGTGGTTGTGACAACGGTGCCGGTGCTTGTGGCTGAGCTAAGGCCAGCAATTTTGACTGCAATTGCGCCTGTGGATGCTCCGGCAATATCGCATTCGCCGACGCCCTGCACATCGCCGTGAAATCGAGTTGTCTCGCAAGCTTCCCCTGCGAAAATTCGGAGGCCGTAGCGACCGCTGCCGTCGCCGCATCCGCTTCACTTTGCTCCATCACTCTTCCAAATACGATAACGAACAAATCGCGCGCACAAAAAACAAACACAAATCCACCGGATTCGCTCTCGATCACCGCATAAACCCTAAACAAGAGCTCAGAAATTAAAAAAATTGCAAACTTTCCCCAAATAAATGAATTCAAAATGGGAAGACTATTTGATAACAGAGCTCAGATTCTCGCCTGAAAGCAATCGAGAGTGGCCGGAATCCGATAGTATCAGTTTGCACGGACGGTGAAATGAATGAGGCATAGGGATTGAAGAGAGAGAGCAGTAGGCTACTCTTCTGAGTCTCTCTCTCCCTCTTCGACCTTTTGAAATTCAATTCCGAAAATAAATGGACAGTGGGATGAGGGGTGTGGCAGATCCGACGGTGGAAATTGAAAATATTTATCGTACGGTTGAGATTCGGTAAAAGAATGTTGGTTGGTCAAAAGCCGTCGGATTCAGAAACCGATGGGAGTGCTTAAGAGAGAGAGTGCTTTTTGAGAATCGTAAATATCCGTGCCCTGTTTGGTAGGAGATTATTTTAGAGGGGAATTTGGCGGCAAAGGCGTCTCAAAAGTGCCTACGTGTCGTTTGGTTGCACACGTGTACGGTTCAGAATTGAATGATGAGTGTATTAACGAACGGTGTTATTTGAAATTGATTTAAAGATAACTTCAAAATTTTCGTAATTAAATTGTACCATATCTCCTTAGGCAGAGTCTGTTTGGCATTTGAGAACGGGTTAAGATATCTCATGCAACTTTCATAAATCCCTATTTGGCAAAAATTTAAAAGTTAAAATTCACGGAAAAATTATTTTAAAATGAATCGGTAAATTTATCATAGATGCAAAATCTTCGAATTTATAATTATTTGAAATAAAAGCATAATTTTAATTAAATAAATGTAAAATAAAAATAATAATAATCTCAAGTATAATTTATAAGTGAATATACACAAAAAACAAAAAAATGGAAATCGAAGTGCAATTTTTTATATGAATTATTACAAATGTCTAGTAATATTGATATGGTAGGATGAAAAGAATATGTATTTCTTATCTCCGAGTACTATTTCTACCTTTGCCCCCATTCCTACTCTCTCCTATATGTGAATCCTTCGTATCCGCTTTTATCTCTATTTAAAAATAAAAGTATTTATTAAATTAAAATAATGCTATAAAATAGTTATTGAAAAAATATATATATATATTGAACTAAATAATACTATATCAAGTATTATATAAATGTAGTCCCGAAATGGGTAGCTGAGTTGGTTCGGATGGCGGGCTGAAGGGCCTGGGACCCATAGGTCCCGGGTTGGACTCCACTCTAGGGGACAGTCCTTTCTCTAATTGTGGAGGGCCATCTAACAACCTTCTCGACTAAGCCAGTCAGCCAGGCCTTGCCTAGCCTAGCCTGATTTACCTCCTCATAGTTCTTTATCGGTTAGAGTCACAGAGCAGGTTTCACCCAGTGCGCACTCATGGGTAGCGGTTATGGATTTCTTCCTAACCTCAGAAGTATTATACAAATGTAATGAATATATAAAAATGTATAGAGTAAGATAGAGACTATCATTATCATCCTAGCCGTTCTTATATTCATTCAAAAATAATTTAAAATATAAATCGATATTGAATCAACATATGCCGATACGGCCATAACACGTAAAGATGAGTATAAAGTGTGCCATGTTGGACTTGTACAACATTATTTTTTATAACATTATGAATTTTCACAATCCGAAAATCTTAAGTGTCACTTAGGCATGGATTAATCGAACTGAAAAATAAATTTTTATTCAAACAATATAATCATACTACAAAAGTATCAGGGTCAATAGAAATAACATAAAGTTTCAAAGCAACTACTACGTCTCTTAAATTCATGAGAAATAAATAATGAAATAATTTTTACAATCAAACGTTATATTATAACAATTTAATTACGTATAATAAATAGTCCAATAGATAAACTACTCACATATTGAGTATTTAAATCAAATGTTCAATGGTCAGGTTAAACAATCTTAGATGCATCATCCTCTATCCCACGAATAAAATATTTTTTCACCATGATAGAATAAACTACTAAAACTCAATACTTAAAATGTTTTACGTATCTATATGCAATAAGCATAATATTACATTGTATTACATGATTCCAATTCAAAAATCGTGACTATACAGTAATTGTATACAAAAAAAATGACCTATTTGTTTTCACGTAAAATTTTTATGTAAAAAAGTGACCTTTTTTTTTCTAATATTCATCAGAAAATATTAAAAAAATAGTGAAAAAAATGTTTTATTGAAAATTTTAAATCGATTTTTTTTAATTTGGCTAGGTATTCTATTTTTCAATTAAAGTTTGACTGTTTTAAATTTGATTAATTGAATTAAAATAAAGAGTACTAAAATGAATGATTGTATTGCTTTAAGACACCGATTGGTGTGTCAAAAAATAAAATAAAATAAAATAAAATTGCAATAACTTTTAAAAATCACTAAAATTCTTTATTATATTTTTACATATTCTTACTTTTACTAATTTAAAAAAAATTCAATATTTCGCTAAAAAAAATAGAAAATCCGCACACAAGTTAACCGAATGCGAAAGTTTTTTTTGCAATCATATTTTCTGAGTCGAAAACTTTTGAACGAGTACTATTGTAGCTTAAGTTCATGAAATTTTTAAAATCCGTTAGAACAGATTTAAAAAAACTGTTCTAATGATTTATCACTGTTCATCTCAAAAAAATGTGATTTGGAGAGAGAGAGAGAGAGAGAGAGAAGAACTATTAGGTGTGCAGAAATTTTTAAATCCGTTAGAATGAATTTAGGAAAAACGTTTTAATGGTTTATTATTGTTCATCTCCAAAATATAAGATTGAAGAGAGAGAGAAGAACTACTAGGCGTGGAAAGATTTTTTGAATACGTTAGAATGAATTTGGGAAAACCATTTTAGTGGTTTATCACTATTTACTAAAAAAACGTGATTTAGAGAGAGATAGAGAGAGAGGAATTATTAGCTGTGTAGAAATTTTTTAAATCCATTAAAACGGATTTGAAAAAATCATTCAAAGGTTTTACCACTGTTCATCTAAAAAAAACGCGATTTAGAAAAAAACTAAATGTCAAAATTTACCTAAAACCACGTTTCATCTCTTTTTTTTTTTTTTTTTACTTCAAACTGGCCCTAAGTGTACTATAATTATAGACAAAAAATCATACAGCGGTTAATGACAATTTCGTAATTATAAAAGAAAAGTGTAGTAAAAACAAAGTTATTTCATTTACTTGGTGGTCTACGTGAAACAAAAATTAATTATCTGGTATTTAAATTTAAATTTAAATTTTCATTTCTACCAGTATCATTATCTTAAAATTTAATTTTTTTAACCTATTAATGACAATTACTACTTAGAATATATATTTTTATTATATCAACTTTTTTTTTAATTTTTCCTTTATTGCCATATTACACTTGGCACCAATAGCTTTACGAATCACAGCAACTGCTCACGTGGAAAGCACCAAGAAAGATGGCAACGCATCAAGGCGCGTACGCAGACTGACGAGTGGGAAGTCGCGTGGCGATGAGTAGATGACACTTGACTACGGTTTGAATTTGAAGGCACAAAGCAAGTCGTTGGGATATATATATTTTTTAATTTTATTATTTATTTTTTTAAAGTAACACACGGGCCACACGGTTTCATTGCTGGCATCTCTCCTCCTGTCTCTCATATTTAGGCTTGGTTTGGAATAAATTTAGCTAGTTAATTAAAAAAAAAGTTAGTCAAATTTGTGTTTCGAAAGGAAAAAAAAGTGATTTTTTTTTGAGATGGTTAACTTATTTTTGTTAATTTGACATTTTTATTATTGAAAATTTAAAAGAAGATTAAAATGTAAGAGGGTAAATTTGACCAAACATTGTTGAAGTAGCCATTAACTTGGCTAATGGCTACCGATGCCAAACGGAGCCTTACTAACTACTAGAAATTATTTGACCATAAAAACACGAAAATATAATTTGATTTATGAAGAGTTTAAAAAATAAATAAAACAATATTTAAAACAAATTTAAAAGAAAAATTTATATAAAAGTTAAATATTGTGTTGTCACTATTTTTTTTGTCACAGACAATGATTTAAATTTTGAAACCAAAGTCGGGAGAGAATTGAAAATTTGAACTAAATCTTTATACAACAAAACTTTATCTCTCCAATAAATCTCAGCTATTGATGGTTATAAGAGAAAATCTCAACTCTTGATTTGAGGATATATGTCAAACCATTGAGGTGTATTGTTATATGAATTTATTTTTTCGTCTTTACTGATAAGAGAATATTTGGAGTGTCGAATTTTATTATAACTTTTGTTTTAGAGAAAGCATGTGTTATATGAAAAAGTTAATAAGGAAATTAAAAAAATAAGAAAAAGTTGGTAAAAGTTAGAAAAAATTAATTTTTTTTGAAAAAATTAAAAAAATTAAAAAAAATGGTTTGTTATAATTTATTAGTGCTCCAAACACCATCCACAGCTTCGTTTGGTTAAAAAAAATATTTTGTCCTTTTTTAAAAATTATTTTATCTTGTATGACTTTTTTCACTAAAATTTAATTTTTTTTTAGAAATTATAATTTTTAGGTGTGTTAATCACTTTTGTAAAAATAAATTAAAAAATTCACATCTACTAGGTAAAGGCTAGAAAAATAAAAATAAAAAATTAATTTTTTTTCATTTTTTTATCCAAACGGATAAATTTTACCTAAACGAACGTTAATTTTTTATTTTTTTCTATGAATGTGATTAATATGCCCAAAAACTATATCTTCTAAAAAGAAAATCAAATTTTACTGAAAAAGTCATAAAAAATAAAAATAATTAAATAAATTAAAAATTAATTTTTTTTCTAATCAAATTAAGCCTAAATATTACATTACATTTAAGGGTAAATACATTAATTTACTCTGTTATATTTTAGTTAAAAAAAAATCAAGCAACCTTTGAAATTTAAAAGTAAATTAGGTGCTGTTCACCGCACCAAAAAATTGCAACTTTGCATATGGGATTGAACGTGGTACTTTAATAGTTAGTTAAGTGTTTAATAAAAAATTATAAAAGTTGAAAAAAGTTGGAGAAAATTAGATAAAGTTAGTAAAAGTCAAAAAAATTAGAGAAAATCGGTAAAAGTTAGAAAAAAATTGTTAAAAATTGATAAAAGTTTATTTTGTATTTGGTGAAAAAAAGTTAAAAAGAAAATTAGAAAAAGTTGAGTTTTCCATCTCTCCTTTCCCTGAAATTAAATCTAAAATACTTTAGTAATTTATTCACTTTTAAATTATAAAGGGTCAATTAAGGGAGCTTTTGAAGTGACAAAAAGTAAGATAATTTGAAATAATTTATAGATTCGTAATTTGTACAATAAAATAAAAAATAAATAACTTTTAAAGATTTTTAAAATTTTTAGATGTTTTTCAGTATACTAAATGTACAGTAAGCATTTCTGAGTTAAACCACGATGGGTAAAAATTTAAAATTTTAAATTTTAGAGTGTGGCGGTTGATTTGGATATGAAAAATTTTGTTAGAGTGACTTTAGTTTAAATTATGAGAAACTTATTCTTCACTTTAAACGGAATTATTTATTTTCAACTCAAACCACAAGTTAAGGAGCAACATGTGTTCTCACCCAAATTTAGTGATTCTCTCTCTCTCTCTCTCTATATATATATCACATTACATTAATTATAATACCTTTTTTTCAATGAATTACATTAATTATATTACTATTTTCATTATATTAATAGGGATTGCATGTTAAATATATTACCTGAATTGTATAAAAAAATAATATTTAAGAAGAAATAATAATATACTCTATTTTTAGTTTCTTACACTTTTAAAAATTAATATAATATTTATTGTGAGATGAGATGAGATGAGGTGCAAAAAATTAAAAGTTAATTATATTTATCATCTTCCTATTTAAAACATATATATTTTTTCAAATGTTATTACTTCCTGTCTTTATAACATAAAATATAAGAACTACTTTTTTGGTCAAAATAATCTATATAGCTAGTCACACCAACCATTTTTTTTTTTCATGTAAGTAAATATTAGGAGTAAAGGAGTATTTATTATTATGACATTACCCATATCTATCTACTTTATCTCTCTAGAAAATAAGAAAATATGCATGAGCGGTACAAATATACAGATATATCTATAGGTGGACCCGCTAAATCACAGGTAATGACTAGGACAGAGGGATATGGATAGAGTTGTTTTGATTCTTTGCACTTTCACTGTCCCCACCAGCCATTTCGCTCGCTTTATACACAGCGCTCCTCTCTCTCTCTCTCTCTTCCTCCCCCCCCCCCACTTAAGACTTAGGGTTCTATTTGTTTTCGCATTCAAATCTCTCTCAACCAGCTGTGATTTTTCTGCTGAGCTTGAAATCCTTGGCTCGCGTTTTGAGTTCTCTAGCTGGTAATACAGTTTTCCTGAGTCGTGGCCGAGAGTATCAAACCCAAAGTTGGTGAGAGATTTTTTTTTCATCTGCTGTTGATGCAAACAAATTCTGTTTCTGGGTATCTAATTAAATTCTTTGGTTTCGCAGATACGGCTGGAGCGCTGTTTTTGCTCTTCGAAACTTGTTTGACTGAGTTCCAAGGCAAGTTTCTCCCCCCCCCCCCCCACACACACACATCGTTGCTAGTTGTTGTGAATTATACGCTAGATTTGTTAATTCTTTGATCTATGCCCTTTCTGGGTTTAGATTTCGCGTCCATCGTTGCTGTTTTTTTTTTTTTTTTTTATCTTTCTTTTGGTTTGATCTTGATTTGCTAGATGCGTTTGAACTGGTGTCAGGTTTCAGATTCTGCTGACCAGCCAGAAACCCTAACTTTTTTGTTTTCCATTTATGGAAATCATGAGTGTGATTATGCTAGAGACTTGAAGTTCTTATATATGTAAACTTTGAGATCGTTTTTGGGTTCCATTTATTTGCGAAGGAAGAAAAACCAAGTTCGATCTTGATTTTCTATATCTGGAGATGTAACATTTCCAAGAAGTGAAACCCTACTGGTTTGTTTGGATTTAATTTCTTAAGGTCAATATTCATTTTAATTATTTTACTGGGATCTTGCCACAAAGTTGATTTTCTTAGATCTTAATATATAAAAACTAATCTTGACCAGCTAGCGCTGGGTTTATCTTTGTTTTACATGAGAATTAGGGTTTCTAATAGCCTTCCAGCAAAGCATTAGTTGGACAGTTCTTTTGTTACGCAAAATAATTATTTTTTACTTAAATAAAATAATAATTATTTTTTAAATGTTTATACTTAGCTTGTGCTTTATCCGGCATGATGTATGTTATTTTTCATCTCTTTCAATCTACTTTATAAATCTTTTAGGACACAACGATGTAATTATCAGGGACGTGCTTTCGTGTATGTTTTTTTTTTTTTTTTTAATTTCATTTAATATTTTAAATTTAAATTTAAAAATTTAATATATATGATTTTAGCTCATTTGTTTAATTAGTATCATGGAGAGTGCTTCGCCGGAAGAAGATCAAAACAACAATCGTCCAAATGCGATCAGAATTGAATCTATATACATAGACCTTGATGGGGCTATGGAGACCCAACAGGAGGAAAGGGAATGCGAACATTTTTCTTTACGGTCAGCCCTTATACCACTTTGTTTTATTTATTTTTCACCACTCAGCGGAGGTTTAATTAAGCACCAAGTCTAATTTTGCCGTTATTTTTATTATTATCGTTATCTTCTTTTATGCGTGGTTGATGATATATGAATGTACGTAATTATGGACATGACTCACAAGCGCCATACAAGCCGAGTAAATTCAGTTGTTTGTTCTTGCGTGAAGAATTATTCAATTTTTTTTTGGATGTGGTTCTTTTAATTTATCTAGGCCTTCTTTGACAGAATTTTTATTTTTTATTTTTTTGAAAACTGAATACAAAAATTCATTTGCTAAATTTATTTTTGTTTTTAATTTTTAAAAAATAAAAATTATTTAAAAATATTTTAAAATTATTAAAACATGAAAATTTTATTTTCTCAAATTTTCACTTTATTATTATCACAAGTTATAATCATCACCACCGCATGCCACTATTGCCAACCACTACCACCTCCTATGTCTAACAATTGTTGATTGGCTGGTCACCACCTATCTCCGACCATTGCCTGTTGTCACCCTCTATCTACCTCTGACCACATCATTACCGTTGACCATCTTAATTCTTTCTATTGTCTGTTATTATTTATCTTCAACCACCGCTGTTAGCTATCACTTGCCGCTGGTCGTCACCTATTTTCAACCGCTGCTGATCGGTCAGCCACCACATTTACCACCAGTCGCCACCCATGTCTGATCATTGGTGCCCACTCTCATCTCTCACCTCCAACCACACCATCATTGTTAACCAATCCCCCAAGATTATAATTTATAACAACTAAAGAATAACTATTGTTATTATATGCGTTTTTAATTTTTTTTTCTACCATGAAAAGCATAATTTACCTAACATTTTATGATGGTTGAATATTTTGTAGATAATGATCCATGCAATTGAACTGATAAAATGTATGACTAGAAATTTTCATCGGCAAATTGTTTTGGCGCAAAGGCATATATATATATGTGCAAGTCATGCCGAGGGTAGTTTTTGTAGTACCATATTCATGCTACCAAATTAATTTTACTATCTCTTTACTCTCTATATTCGATTGAAGTTCCTAACAAATTCACCCCCTTGTGGCTGGCAGTGGATACACTGCAGAGATGCGAACAAAAGACATTCGTCGTTGTAATATATTTGAATCAGATGATAACCAGAGCAACTCCAACGAGGGAAACACCCATTCTTCCTCCTTTAACCGTTGGGAAATTCAAATCATGGAATTGCTCAAATTGCCTGAGGGTGTCTGCTGCTGATGAAGCAGCTGCAGCAGCAGGATCCAGATCCACCCCTACTGGCTCCTACATGCCGCGGCCTCCTAGCGATGGACTCGTAATTCTGCAACCCGATCCGAACCCAACTCCCCCAATGCGGGACAATCTTGAGAACGCAATTCTGCTATCTGATAATTCGGTTTCGGTCCCAACTCCTCCAGTGCTGGACAATCTTGAGAACGCAATTCTGGTATCTGATAATTCGGATTCGGACCCAACTCCTCCTCCTGTGCTGGACAATCTTGAGAACGTAATTCTGCTCTCTGATAATTCGGATTCGGACCCAACTCCTCCAGTGCTGAACAATCTTGAGAAAGCAATTCTGCTATCTGATTCGGAGCCAACTCCTCCAGCTCTTGAGAACGCAACCATCGCTGGTATACTTCTTGCATTAATTCTAATTAATTTACTAGCAAAATTTTCCTCGATTTCTTAATTTACATGTTGATTTATTTATTTATTTATTCTGTTTGTTTGTTTGTTTTCTTGCCCACAGATCATGAGAATGCTACAGGAAATGATATGAATCAGGAAATTGGAGATATGATAAGTGATGAAATGGAAACTAATTCGAAAGGCTCAGGTAAATTTTAAACTCCATGTATGCAATTTAAAGGAGTCAAGTTTGATGTGATCCCACATTGACTACTCTTTTCTAATGAGCTGGTTTTTAAGGTAAAATTAAGTCAAACTCGTATACTATCATTTAGTATAACAACGTAAATATTAGCCATTATATAGGTACACATATATATTACTTATTAAAATAACGTGGCAGTGGTATTTGCATAATATAAAATAATAAATTTATTTTATTTTTAATAAGGTTATCGGTTCAAATGCTTTGGCATCATTTTTGTTAAATTTTTATGATTAAGAATTCTAGTTGTACGGAACGGCTAATATTTATATATTTATACATTTATTTTTTCATGTTTGTTTAGTCCCAGATCCGGAGAATGGTTCAGGGAATGAAAAAAATCAGGAAATATTGTCCATCCAACCTGTCAAGAAATGCCTCAAAAAGTCATTCAGAAGAAGCAGGTAATTGATTCCACAAGGATGATCGTAGTGTAAATATTTCTCTCTCTACTACGTACTGGACACTTAATTAATTATAATATAATATTTTATCTTATTATTGAACATGCCAATAATATTTTATCTCAATTCTTGATTAATTTGCTTATTTACAGATCAAAGCAATGAAAATCAGGAAATTGGCCATCCAGAATGTGATGAAATGGAAGCTCGTCCATCATCTCCCATTCAACATACTCATTCAGAAGCCGGCTTAGGTAATTGATTCCATAAGGATTTATACTAAGAAACATCCCACTTTGTTAAATTAATTTGATATATATATCAGGAACAGATTATGAATGTCATAGGACTAAAATGCCTTTAGGATTAACCGTAGTTACACGTCTAATAAAAAAAAGAAAAAGAAAAAAAAGTAACTATAAAATATATATATTTACAAAAGCACAAGTTCAAGATTTGAACTTAGAATTTAAAAATAAATTAAATTGGGTTACAAAAATTTAAAATTTAAAATGTAAAATGAATAAGGTTACAAAATTTTAGAATAAGTTAAATTTAAAATATATTTTTTTTATTCAAACTATCTGAATTACAGCTTGAGACAGTACATTCGTATTAACGTCACCAATAATTTTTGAAATAGATATTGCTACATGGAAAGGCAAAGCCGTGGTGGAATTTGGCGAGCCAAGCTGCAGAAGCGCTGGAGCCACTCAAGACCTCGAATGTCAAACGCCAAAGGTGGCTGATACAACTGACGAGGCTCGTGCGAACGTCGTCGAGGGTCATGCAAATGAACTTCCAACATTGGCAGAAAATACGCAACACGATGACGAGGACGAAGAAGATGATGTTAGTTATCCTAGAAATCCTCGGAAACTACGTCTGCTTAGTGAGTTGTCCGCTCCTAATCGCGGCCGTCGTGTGGCCGTCAGAGGAAATCATACGCCGCGGCGGTCTGGCCATCGCAAGGGGAAAAGGAAAATGGATCAAGAGACTCGTCCTCTGAGAGAACAATCTAAAAGGGCCCAAACCTTCAGGGGAGATGCTGAAATTTCTGATTCTGGACCGATTAATTCGGGAGCTGTGGCGAGGAGGCGAAGGGACTTCTCGTTTACACTTGGGGAAGCCAACTCAGCTCCTTGAATCAAATCAAATCGAAATTGGAACAAATGCAGAGAAAGACTGTGTTGACCAAAATGAGAAACTTCCTGACCACACACTCCCTGCCGTAAGTGACGCTCAGAACCTTGTTCTGCTTGGGAATGGTGCCATCTCTCATCAACAGGTAATAAAGTTCTTATCTTTTTCTAATCATACAGACATATTTGGCCAACGATCGAATTAAACACACACAAAACACTCAAAGATCTGATTGATTTTTAAAATCTCCTTCAACATGAATCTGACCTTCAACAAATTAGATAGATTGATAAGATTAGTTAGTACCCTTTCCTGCATAGATTAATTGGTCACTTTTACCTTTCTTCTTTTATTATAAGACTCCGTTTGTAATTCTTGATTTATTAGCTTATTTGTTTATTTGTAAAATGATTAAATTTACTCTCTTACATTTTAATTTTTTTAAACTTTTAAGAGTAATAACTTCAAATTAACAAAAACTAAAAAAATTAACTACTAAAAAGTTTAACTTTTTCCCTTCTCAAATACAAAAAAATGTGGCTTTTTTTAGTTAGCTACTAAAAAAAGTCACATTTTTTACTTCTCAAACTAAGTCTAAGTTTCATGATTTTTTTATTTTCTTTTTTTTTATATATAATTTTCTTTAATAGAAATTTGAATAGTGTAAATATATATTCTTAATTTGATGATATGTTATATTATGTTCTCAGGATTTCTCGTACAGTAGAAAAATAAAAGCAAAAATATTACACTTGAGTTAGAAAATGATGATATCCCGATGAATACCATGGAAATGGCTATCATAGAAATGATGGCTACAAAAATGTATACATGTAAACCGACAATGCATGGTAAGTCCTCTTCGATACGAAATCAAATAATTTTTAGACTCCATTTATTTTGATATAATTTTTTTTTTTATTTTATGAAAAAAATATTACTTTTACTTAATTTTTAATTATGAGCAAAAATTATTTTTTTTAAATATATAATATTTAAATAAATAATCTTAAACTTAGTGATATTCCTACAAAATTATACGAGACATCACTCATTTATACATGAAATTAATGCATTCGCAATTTTCAGGCAATGATGTCCAATTATGTCCGCCAGCCTACAAAGATAAAGAGATCGAGCTCAAGACTTACGCCTGGAGAACGGCGGTTTCACAACTAGCTAGCCTATTGGACACATCAATACCTTGTAGCTCCAATGTTGACAAATTGTTCTCTCCATCCAATCATGAACCTTATAAGCAAGAATTTTATAGGTCAATCCAGGAGCAATCGAAGGTATACTTTCCCCGCGTGCGACCACCACCCTCACTGTTTGCTCAAACATCCAAACGACGGGAAAAATTACCACCTGTAAGACCTAGAGAGCGCAAGTCCCGTAAATCAGATATCGGAATTTGTTCACTTAATGGGAACCCTGCCGAGTTTACTGTGCCAGCATCCGCGAATGAATTCATGATTAGTGGTGCAGATTTGAAATTAATTAATTGGGGAGGCCAATATTTGATTTGATGGCGGAGCGTTGAGTAAAAAGTGCGAGAGACCTACAAAGGTGAAAGCTGTAAAAGAGCTGTAACAAGTTCATGTATCATGATGTAAGATGAAAAAGTTTCAGGGGCTTCGTTTGTGTGTTGCATAATTGTCTGAAAGTGTTAAATGTATTTTATTTTTAATTTCTCACATTCCATCTTCTTTTATGATGAATAATGCTTATTTATAGTGTGAAAAATTAAAAGTAAAATATATTTAATATTTCGTTATTGTTGTTATTATTTGAATGATTAATGAATGGTTTTGGAAATAGGGTACATTAATGCCAGGCATAGGTCAATGGCCTTCCCCATCCGTCCTATTCTTCTAGTGTTTAGAAAAAATTTTAAATTCAATTAATAAATGATTGGATCGTAAAATTAGTATGGTCTAATATGTTATGTATTTGTAATCGAAAGTAATATAAATAATGCATTGGGCATGCGGATTTTAACAATGAATAAATTAATAAGAGTGGAAGAATTAAATAGAATTTAATCTCCTCCTTCCTTCTTCTTCTTCTCTCTTTTTTTTTTTTTTTTGATGAACAAATCACTCTAGAAAAGAACCAGACATGGCAGGAATTAGAAAATTTAATTGAAAATATCAAAATATTCTTCTGGACTCCAGAGAAATGCCCATGTGAATTAGTAAAGATCACCTTGTAAGGCTAACTACTCTTGGGTGATCAATAGCGAAGTAGTATGGTGAGAGTAGGGTAAAAAATTCAACTCAAAAATTATGTTTTGCTATTTTATAATCAAAATTTTTAATTTTTAATCAATTTTGAAAACAAATCACAAGGACGCATTTTTTTTTTTTTTTTTATCGAATTTGTCAATTCCTGATATGTAAAGATGCGTTGTTAGGTGGTTACTTCCATCTCTAATAAAATATTAAAATAAATTCAAGTGATCGAGCTTGAGATTAAAAAAACCAAGTCCAATTGTTTTAGGTTTAGGCTAATGTGTAATAAAATATTAACAAGTTCAATATGAGCCCACTCATGTCCATCTCTAGTTGCTTGCAATGTCATTTTTACCATCTTTCAAAAAAAAAAAAAATGGTCATTTTTTTTTTGATAGGATAGTGATAATATGAGAGCTCATATAATATACATATATAATTTTTAATTATTAATAAAATTACACTCATTTCTTATTTTGCAATACTTGGATTCTCTCTCCCTAATTAGTTTTTCTCACCTTCATTTATTCATGTATATTTTTTTCTCTCTTTTTAAGAAATACCCCTCCCCCCTTCTTTCCTTAGAATAGTTGAAGATATCCTAAAGTTGAAATTTAACGTTAAAAGTTAAAGTTATATTTTTAACATTTGGATTCTTAAGGAAATCATCCAATGGATGAGAATTTTTTAACCTTAATCGTTGAATGAATTTCGATAAGAATCCAAAAGTTGAAAACATAACTTTAAATCTTGAAATTACATTTTAATTAATTTCAGTAACTCCCAATTTCTCCAAAACTTCTTGTTCTGTCTTCATTTCTCTTTAAAATATAGTTGAATGCTAACCTCTCATTTTAAATTTAAAAATTATTAACGTGCTATTGGATTGTATAAATAACACTTTTTGTTTGCAATATTTTATCTTATATATTTGAGCAATATTTTATCTTGTATATTGGAAAGTTTCTTGTCAGTATGAATTTCCTTTTCGTTTAGATTAATAAGATTTTAATGCAACTTAAAAAAATTATATTGAAAGAAATTTAGACCCGTACTTAATTGTGACTATATTAGTTTAAAATAAAAATTATTAAACATCTTTTTAAAAAATTATATATAATTACAGAAATTTTGGAATTTAGTTTGTTGCAAATTATTTAAAATGAATTCTTACTTATTTCAATGGGGAAAATATATTTTAAAATTTTTATATTGACAAAAATAAACAATATAAAAAATTTTTCCGATGAGGTGCATGTGGTGACCCGTATGATTTCAAGACAATATTATTCTTTTTCTTTGGCAAAATTTTATAAATTTTTTTGAAAAAAATACATATTATAGTAATAAATAAGGATGAGTAAATTGTGGAGGTAAAGAGATAGAGATGAATAAATGAAAATGGAATAAATTAAATTGGAAGAGAGAATTTATGTGTTTTTTAAAGAGAAAAAGATAAAGAGATTAAATTGGAAGAGAGAATTTAGAGGGTTCAGTGGAAACTGTTAGGGATTGTGCATGAATCACGGCTCTAGATTTGATTATCATAATTTAATTTAATGATTCTAATTTAATTTAGTTAAAGTTAATTTTAAAATAAAAATAAAAGTTAAAAAAAATCTGATTAAAAAATAATTAATACAAAACATGAAAAGTCACATGTCATTAAAATGTAATTAAATCTACATCCTTGATTCATACACTACTGCCTTGCAGTAAAATTTTCAACTACAGACCCTTAAAACTTGAATTTAGGTGTTTTTAAAGAGAAAAATATATAGAGATAAATAAATAATGATTTGAGAAATTAACTTAGAAGAGAGCTTAGATTTTACAGAGTAAAGGAGGAGAGTAAACATTAAATGAATTCGAATTTAGGGGGCATTTGGATTAAGAAAAAATAAGATAATTAGAAATAATTTATGAATTTGTAATTTGTGTAGTAAAATCAAAAACTAAATAACTTTTAAATGTTTATAGAAATTTTTGAAATTTCTCAATATTTTTAATATGCACCAAACACATCCTTAATTATTTCGGTTCACATTAACATTGTCCTTCTTATGTCTCCTAAAACTTGTGAGTACAAAGGACGTTAGTGTTTAGGTGGAACTGGCAAATATATATTCACCGACGGAATTAATGAAAAGTTCCACCAAATGATAAGTTAATTTCTTCAAAGATTTCCATCATCTCCAACTGATCATAGCCAGAACATCAACACTGGTCGTTTTAGCATTTGACTGACTGTTCAAGTGCCACTGGAATAATTAATTGTTGGTCCTCTACTCGGGTGATGAAATTAAAAGATTGGTTTGAGTTATTGAAGAGGCAGACCATCAGTGTAGTGCATTCGAAGAAATTAAAGCTCGATCTCGATCACATCCTTATAATTAAACACTTCTTGAGTGAAGTTAATTTATTGAGAATTATATATAAAATTATGTAGAGTGTTCCAAGGAGGGGTTACAGTGGGCTATAATGAAAAATCAAAAATTAAAATTTGATTATTTTTAATCGAATGGTTCTAATTTAATTTAATTAAAATTATTTTCAAAATAAAAATAAAAGTTAAAAAAATTTTGATTGAAACACAATTAATGTAAAATATAAAAAGTCGTGTGTTATTCAAGTGAAAATAAATCTCGTTCTTCGTTTCTTCACTGCAGTCCCTGCAGTAGATCCTCCAGAGAGTTGTTAAAATCCATACTAATAGCAGGACACTTTCCGACGAGTGGTTAAGTCCATACTAATGGAACTACGAAATGGCGCGATTCATCCACAAAGTACAACACAATTCTGACAAAGCTCAAGAAATAGAAAGTTTTCTAAATGTTTCGGCAAATGAAAAATATAATTCTAAAAAAAGGACCATTCTAGCCAAAAAGTTACGATATATAACTATTAGAATTATTATAAATATCTTATATTTTATAATTAAAAAATTTAAATAAATTTTGAACACCGGTATTTGTCCCTTTTTTAAAACTTCAATGTGGCTCCTTTTATATATATATGTATTTTTAGTTAGGGTACTACTAATTTCATAAATATTTTGAACCCCTTCGTCTGATATTTAAGGTTCCGTCAATGCCACAGTGATCTCCACCAGTTGCTATCACCATGGGAAAGAAGAGCTCAAACCCACGGAGAAATTTAAAATTCGTTTTACGTGGGAGAACGTCCAATAGTTGCAAAGTGGGATCAATTATATAACAGGATTGCAGGGTTGGCTGATGAGGCAAAGAAAGTGCCACGCCGATGAAGGCTCGACGAATCGCTTCGACAACAAAGAATTCGCCCGGATGATGTTCCTTGAGGGTTGCTTCCTTCTCCAATTCATCTTCTGCAGTACTGATGAGTACAAGAAGGAAATTGTTATGCACGTATTTTAATAATACCAACGATCTTATGATCTGAGATTCTAATTCACTTCAATTTAAATCAAAAAACTTTTTACGTTTCAAAATGAATTTCTTTCGATCTTCTCCCATTTTATTTCTATCCAACTTTTATTTCTTTCATTTTACTTTTATAAAAAAAAAAGTAGGCACGTAACAGAAAGAGAAACTCAAGCTGAAAACTCACGTAATAGCTTTCGTACAAATAGTCTTACTGGAGAATATCAACTTCCCTTTAGCAGTCCTCAAAGGCACTCATGAGCTTTACTAGTTTTGGTGATATATATATATATATATCGTTTCAGTTTTGTTTGTGTATTTCGTAGAGTTACTCAAATTAGACCAATGATCGATTTATAAGTTTTATCGTAAACCTAGCTAATTGGTTACTTTCAATTAGGATAAAACTTAATTTCTACTGTAGATATATATAATTAATTCGCATGAATAAATTTTCTACGCATAATTTGTCGTATTCGCTCAATCAAAAATATATAGCAGATATATGTAATCAATTTTGCCCAATTAGACATATATATATATGTGTGTGAATATATATAATCGATGCGTCCTCGATACATATAATCAATTTTGCATGGATATGTTTTTTTCTTCACAATATCTGATGCACAATTTGAGTGTGTTTGGAGTTGTATAAAAGTGTATAAAATAAAATAAAATTATAAAAATAAATATCTCGTAATTCGTGCAGTGAGTGAATAATTTAAATTTTACTGTCTCGTAATTCGTGTTTATAGATATTTGTAAGATTTTATTTTATTTTGTTTAACTTCAAACGGAGCCTTTGTCATGTAACTTATATGTTTTACAAAATTTAAATATTATTTCATTTCTATAATTTGTCTTACATGAAACTGTCGTACAATTTGTCATAGGTAAAACTGTATTATTATAATTCACAATTTAAATATTATGTCATACAATTGTCACGAATGTCATGTCATATGTCTTACTTAAATTATATGTTTCACAAAATTTGTATACTATTTTGCACTATTTATCATGTGTGATATTTTCGTACAATTTATCATTGGTAAAACTACTTATATAAATTATATGCTTCACAAAATTTAAATACGATTTCACACATCATATATGAAACGACTATCTTACAACTCGTTATTGGTAAAACTGTTTGAACGTATATTATTGTAATTCATAATTTAAAGACTATGTCGCAAAATTTGTCGTGTAGATAACTGTAGCACGTAATTTATAATTTAAATACTGTTTTGTCATTTATATTATTGTAATTAATTTTTATCAATGACATCGTAACAGCATTACATATTATTTCAGTTATATATATATATATATACCTAGAGCCTAGTTAATTAATTTTGCATGGATAAGAACTGTATTAACTTAAAATGGATAAGTTTTCTAAGCACAATTGTCATGTTCTCGTGCTATATATATAGAGCATCCAGAATACATATAATCAATTTCGCATAGTGTCCTGCATATATATAATCTATTTTATATGGATAATATGTACGTACTCACAATCAGTCATACGCACAATCTGTCATCAGTGAAACTTATGTACATTTTTTTTTTTTAACAATTACTTCATATTCAGTTACATTAAATACATTGAAACTGCCCTACATTATAATTAATTTTACATAGTTTTCTGCTTTCTTTCTTCTTAATTTCTTTTATCTAACGGCTTAATCAATTTTCTATGGATAGCTTTTATATGCAACCGTTTTGCTTGTATACATCTTTGTATGACGTCATAAATAATCAGATAAATTTGTCTATTATCTTATATATATAAGCTTTTTCGTTATCTAATTATAATAGGTGCCACTATGTTAAGATAATTTTTAATTTTATGTATCACATGAATATTATATAAATAAACCTCTTCCTTATTTAAATATTGTAAGTTCAAATAATTAAAATTACATTGGTTATATAAGATACCAAATTAGGTGTGTAAAATTAAGTAAAATTAGTAAAAGGGGTCGCCTCGTACCTTATGCAGGTGAGCAAAAGTTAGAGTTTTTTTTTTAAAGATTTTAAATATTTTTTAATAAAATTTAAAACCACAAATGAAGCATTAAGTCAAAATAATTAATTATTAGGGATAACTTTTATTATAATTAATAATTATTTTTAACAATGGACGTTATACGACATTATATACATAAAATTTCAATTACATATATGTACAAAAAGTCTTTAAACCTTTAACTTTATACGATAATAAATGTATGTACCGAAGTGCTCTAGGTTATAATCCTATGTTATAATCAATTTTTTCAAGGATAACTTTTCGTTTTAATAACATTTAGCTTATGCACATCTTTATAATGACATAATAAATAATAACATAAACTTTTCCCTTATTTAATAATTTTACAATAAGCCCTTATTTGAATGATATTACGTTATCATCAATTTCACCATTATAATCAATTTTGCATGAATAAGTCTTAAGTTTTCTATTAATGACAAAACCGTTATAATCAATTTTGTGTGGATAAGCCTAAATAACACTAAGTTTTCTACTCGCAACAAATACTCGCGATAAAACCGTTGTTTACTGTTATAATTAATTTTGCATGGATAAGTCTAAATAACAGGTTAAATTGACTATTCACAACAAAATTGTATATTTTTATAATGACAGAATAAATAATTATATCAACTTTTCTCTTATTTAAATATTGATTTTTTTTCAGTTTTATAGTATGCCCTCTTCTAAATAACGAGCCTACGTTAATTTTACGTGGATAAGCCTAAATAACAGTTACTGTTAACTTTTCTATGCGAAGGATCCTTATCATCAATTTTACATGGGTAAGTTTGAATAATTGAATTTTGAGGGTTAGCTCAACTGGTAAGATTTTAGATTTGTTCCTCAGTGGTCACTAGTTCGAATCTCCTCAAGGTATTGGAGGTTCACCTGGTCGTTAATTCAGGGCCGCAAGGATTAGTCAAGATGCGCATAAGCTGCCCTGGACACCTTGAGATATTAAGAAAAAAAAATTTGAATAACTGTTATGATTAAGTTTTCTATGCGAAACAATTATAGTACCATTTACTTATATATATCTTATAATACATCATAAATACTCACATTAGCTTCTTCCTTATCTAAATAAGAATTTTATAATTTTACAATACATCTTATAGTGGATTCCAAGACAAACGTAGTTATTTACTCATATGCATCTTTATATTGACATCATAAATAATCACGCAACCTCCTTCCTCATCTAAATAAGGATTTTGTAATTTTATAATACATCTTATAAAGGATCCCATGACAAAATAATAGTTATAATACTTTTTGGCTTATAATTTTACATTAAATCCTCATCTAAATAACGGTCGTAAGTTATAATCAATTAAATTTTGCACAGATAAATCTAAATTTTGTATAGTTATAGATTTTGTAGTTTCACAGCAAGCCTTCGTCTAATTGGCGGTCCAGAATTATAATCAATTTTGCATAGATAAGTGTAAATAACAGTTATGGTTTAGTTCTCCCTTAGCTAAATACTTAAAATTCCATTGGGTATACAAGATAATTATCTTCTGGGGTCGGGGAGAAGCCCGCAGCCGCTACCCATGAGTGCGCACTGGGTGAAACCCGTCCCATGGTCCTAGCCGGTAAAGAACCACGAGGAGGTAAACCAGCCTAGGCAAGCCATGACCGGCTCAGCTGAGAAGGCTATTAGATGGCCCTCCACAATTAGAGGAAGGACTGTCCCCAAGAGCAGTCGAACCCGGGACCTATTGGTCCTAGGCCCTTCAGCCCGCCATCCGAACCAACTCGACCTACCCTTTTTGGGGCGATAATTATCTTAAGTAGACGGGATTAGACAGCATTGGATGATTTTTCTTCAGGGTTCAATTCACGCTTGATGATTATAGGAACAATTTCTCTACGCAATAGAAGAAAGAAACGGAGGTACGCAGGAGGGTCATGGACAAACAGTTTTGGTTAGACCCAAAATCCTACACTTTTGACGTTCTTAGCGTATGCCCCCTTAACTGGACCTCGGAGGCTGATGTACGTAGTCAAGTTGCCAGTTTAGTGATAGCGCGGCTGTGGACTATTGCATTTTAACTCACACCAAGTCTTTTTCCCTTGACCACCTATAGTTTAATTATAATTTTAAATATGTACAATTAGTTTAATTTCTTAGAAATTATTATTCATTTAATTAATTCTAATTTTAATTTTTCATTTTACTTTTGTTTAAGGTTTTGTTAGGCAGAACCAACTAGACGACAGGGGTCTAAGTCACTAAATCACCCTTTTTTTTTTTAAAATACAAATATTAGAATACGTTCTTACCATTTCAAAACATTTATATATTACATATTAAATGCCTTAGCAACATTCTTTTTTTTATTATGAAATAAATTATTTGAATTTTTTAAGATTAAGGATAGGGAAAAACAAAAATTTTTATTCGTCTCATATGCTTTTTCTTTCGGTAGGTTTATTTATTCAATAGCACGATTTAAACCACGTTATACACAACGGATCATGCGTCAAAACTATCAAAAAAAAAAAAAAACAAGAGAGAGAGAGGACAGGGAGGAGTTTAGAGATTAAATAAAATTGAAATTATCAATAACATAATTTGAATTTGAAAAAATAGTGACGTTTGTATAAAATGAAGTGAAGGAGTCCGTGTATTTAATTACTATACAGCTGCATGGGATATACGTTTGTGTTTAACAACGGCATGCATCACGTAGGGATAAGTTTTCCTTATAATATATTATATATATATATATATAAAGTTTACTTGCACTTATCTAATTAATATCTAGCTTTGGGTCTCGTCTAATTTCACAAAACACACAAATTACATTGTTCATGTAGGATCATTTATCTTAATATTAGATGGGATTACAAAATTCACTTGGGTAAATTTCGTTGCTTATCTACGTTAAAACCCACAGTTTATGTATTTATTTTAAACCCAAAATTATTATATTTTTATTTTAAACTCAAAATTATTTCAAGTGACTATTATGATAGAAATTAATAACTTTAAAGTTCATGACTTTTCTAGTTTTCTTACGTAACTAAGATTACAAATACTTGTTAAATTATATGTTTACTTCACGATTATATGATAATTTTTTAAAAAAAGTGAATTAAAGAAACTCGGGTAAGTAGATTTTTTAAGATTGTTTTTCAATAAGGATTTGTCAAGGTTTAAAAAAAAAAGAAGAAGAAAATTTAAGAATTCAAAATTAATTGAAGATTACTCATATTATTTGATTTTGTGATAGAAAGTAAAATGAAAAAGATATAAGATTTGAAAAATTATATATAAGAAAAATTATGATGTTACATATATATTTTATTTATTATATTTTTAATCCAAAATCCAACACCCCCCTGCCCTGCTGTAGTTTATTGATAAGTCCTGTTACGATTTAATAAATTTAACTTTTCTACTCATGGCATGCACATCTTTGCTATTACGTTTCCAGATAATCATAAAAGTTTTTCCGTCATCTAAATATATTGTTTAATTTATATATTCTCATAATAAATATACTGTTTCATATATATATATATATATATAAATTAACGGTCATAATCACATAATTAATATACTGTTAATATACTGTTTCGTTTATATATATATATTTTACAATAACGGTTATAATCACATAAGTTTCTCCAACGATTTTCTAGTTGTACTCTGATAATGGGTCCTCTTAAGTTGAGATAATTATAATACGTCGCACAGTTCGTATGCACCAAGTTAAAATTCCGTTAGTAATAGGTTTAGAAAATTCGCACTTTGATGATTATGATAATAATTTCTCTACGCGATAGAATTAAGAAATTGACGTAAACAATTAAAGAGGTGTTTAGTTAGTAAAAATTTGATCAAAAAATACAGTAAAGTATAAAAATTTGATGTAAAATTGATATCTGCTAAAATTTGATTAAAATAAAGTATAAAAAATTAATAAAAATTGATGAATTTTGGTTAATTTTGATTAACCAAACATTTGCCAAGAATCTTAAGAGGGTAATCAAACAGTTTTGGTTGGACCCGGAATTTCTTAGTGATATGCCGTTAATCAACTATAACGTACATCTAATTTTTAAGATTTATTATTAATTATTTTTTTATTTCACTATTATTTAAAGGTTTTGATAACCAGAGAACACTAAGCATTACTTATTCATGACAGAATGTGTCTGAGATAAGGAACGAAATAATAGAATTAGTTGGTTTGGAAACGTACGGAAACATAAAAATGTTTTTGATTCAACTGTTTTATTGATCAAATGTGCTTTCTGCTCTTTTTCACCAAATTACAAGCAAGTTTACTCATTGAAGAACACGCTCTAAACCACATTACATGCCAAAACAGATTATACGTCAAAATTATTATAAAAAAAAATAAAGAATTTCGTGAGTTAAAAAAAAAAGAAGCATAGAGATTAAATAATATTGAAATTAAAAATAACCCGTCATGCGTACGTGTTTGTATGTCGTGCGTTATAATCAATGCAGTCTATTATAATCAATTTTGCATGCATATATAAATTTTCTAAGCACGACAATTTTGCATGGATAAGATATTTACTAGCGGCAAAATAGTTATTACTGTCTCACTTATCAACATCTTTATTTTAAGTAACGGTTATTTTTAACAATAGTAAGATATTATTGACAATTTAACATTTTGAATTAGATATATATGTGTATATATATATATAAAGCATTAACTCTAAAAGAGAGCAACAAGTACATATAGTGACCCTACGTTATAATCAACCTTACATCTGTATAATTAATGGTTAGTTTTGTGGTTTTATAGTGGGTTCAACTAATTTGAGATAATTTTTATGGTCTTATAGTGAGTTTAACTAAGTTGAGATAATTTTTACGTATAAAATGAATAATTCTCTCTCATCTTAATCTCTAATTCTCTTTTATTTTATTCTCTTATCTAAATAACGGTTTAGTAGTTTTTTCAATTTTTAATCAATTTTGCTCAAATAAATTTAACAATATATATATACAATGTCATATTTTATAATCAATTTTGTATGAAATAAAGTTTTCTACTCATGACAACATATACATATATACAGTGAAATGATAATCAATTTTTCATAGATAACTTTCATAAAACAGCTATAGTATCATTTCGCTTCTATATATCTTTTTAGGTTTCACTTGCATGCATTACTTTTGTTGTCTTGTAGTGGGTCCCAAGTTAAGATAAATTTTACGTATCAAATGATTAATTCTCTCTTATCTTAATCTCTAATTCTCTCTGATACAGCTTCACTTATATATATCTTTCTAATTAGCGGTTAGTGTTTCACTTGTATACATTTTTATAATTAACGATTAAAAGTTACTTTTGCTATCTTATAGTGGGTCCCAAGTTAAGATAAATTTTATGCCTCAGATGAGTAATTCTCTCTTATCTTAATCTCCAATTCTCTTTTATCCAAGTTTTTTTTTTTTTTTTTATCTAAATAACAGTTTAGTAGTTTTTCCTGTTATTTATAATTTTTATCGTTTTAATCAATTTTGCTGAAATAAATTTAACAATATATATACAATGTCTTACGTTATAATCAATTTTGAATAATTCTCTCTTGTTTTAATCTCTAATTCTCCCTTATTTTATTCTCTTATCTAAATAACGGTTTAATAGTTTTTTCGTGTTTTAATCAATTTTGCTCAGATAAATTTAACAAAATATATATACAGCGTCTTATTTTATAATGAATTTTGTATGAAATAAAGTTTTTTTACTCATGACAGTATATACATATATACAATGAAATTATAATCAATTTTTCATAGATAACTTTTATAAAACAGTTATAGTACCGTTTTGCTTATACACATATTTTTCTAGTTAACGGTTAGGTGTTTCACCTGTATGCATTTTTGCAATTAACGGTTACTTTTGTTGCCTTATAGTGGGTCCCAAGTTAAGATAAATTTTATGTAATTATATGAATAATTCTTTCTTATCTTAGTCTCTCATCTAAATAGGGGTTTAGTAGGTTTTCCACTAAGCACACTATATATATAGTTAATTTTGCATGGATAAGTTTAGCGAACTATATATACAGCATCTTACGCTATAATCAATTTTACATGAATAAGTTTTTACTTACGTCAATATATATATATATACATATATATAGTGAAATTATTATATTTTTTGTAGATAACTTTTCTAAAACAGTTATAGTACTGTTTCACTTAAATATATCATTATAATTATCTTTAATTATAAATAACGGTTAGATGTTTCACTTTTATATATCTTTATAATTAACGGTTAGTTTTGTGGTCTATTAGTGGGTCCCAATTGAATAAATTTTACATATCACATGAATAATTCTCTCTTATCTTAGTCTTTTATCTAAATAACAGTTTATTGTAATTTTTCTCGTTTAATCAATTTTGTTGGGATAAATTTAACAAAAAATATATGCCCTACGTTAATAATGTAAATTTTACGTATCACATGAATAATTCTGTCTTATCTTAGTCTCTAATTCCCCCTTATCTAAATCTTTTACCTAGTTTATCCGTTATCTATAATTTTTCTTGTTTTAATCAATTATGCTTGGATAAATTTAACAATATATATATATTTATATACATAGTCCTATGTTATAATCAATTTTGCATGAAATATATATAGTGGAATTAATTATAATCATTTTTCCATAGATAACTTTTCACAAACTGTTTCACTCATGCATGTATCTTTATAATTAATTGTAAGTGCTCACACACACACACACATATATATATATGTATCTTTGTAATTAACGATTTGTTTTCTAGTTCTACATTATACGTCTTAGGTCTCACTAGGCATGCGTAGAGCTATGCTAAGGCTATATATCTATATAATTAACGATTTGTTTTTTAGTTCTACATTATACATCTTAGGTCCCACTAGGCATAGGCGGAGCTATGTTAAGGCAAAGAAGGGGGAAGTGACTCCCTTTGATTTCGGACATGAAATTATCAAAGAACTCTTGGTATTTTAGTTTTATTAAAAAATTAAGTTTTACTCAAAATTTTTTAACATAAAAAGGAGTGTACAAGAATCGAACCTAACTATTTTTGTGAAATAAAATGTATTCTCCTATTATACTGTTAAATACTTTTGTGCATAACATTAAAAATATATAACATAATAAATTCTATGAATAATAAAACATAATAATAATTACACTTTTTTTAGTTACGAGGGACATTCCTATAAAATTTCAAATTTTGCTAAAAAGATCAGTTGAACTATTAAACTGTAAAAAGTATATTCATTCGTTTAATGTCTAATAATAATATTATATATATATTCTTAAGAAGTAACATTATTTCTCGTTTACTCTTAACTCTGATATAACTTATTATCTTCTTCTTAAATATAACGGGTGCCCTCTTGGTGAAAATTCTAAATTCGCCCCTGCCATTAGGTAGAGATATTTTTTACATATCATATGGGTAATTCTCTCTTATCTAATAATGATTTAATAGTTTATCCCTTTCCTATAATTTTTCTTTATTTACTTTATTTAAACTGTCCTATTTTATAATAAAATTTGTATGAATAAGTTTAGCAAACTATATATACAACATCCTACGCTATAATCGATTTTTCATGAATAAGTTTTTTTTTTTTTTTTACTTATAAACAACAATATATATACATTGAAATTATAGTCAATTTTTCACAAATAACTTTTCTAAAACAGGGAGTTTTTCATTTATATATATCTCTTTATAATTAATGATTAAGGAGTTTCACTTATATACGTCTTTATACTTAAACGGTTAATTTTTATTTCCACACTACGCCTTGTAATGGGTCCCACCAAGTTGAGATAATTTTTACGTATCATATAAATAATTTTCTCTCATCTAAGTAACGGTGTAGTGGTTTCTCAATTATCTATAATTCTTTTATTTAAATAACCGTTTTGTATCTACTCTTTTAACTGTTATAACGGTCCCACTAAATTAAAATAATTAAAATTCCATTGATCCTATAAGATAATTTTCTTAATTAATGGATGGAATTAGACAGCATTGATAATTTTGTTCAGGGTTTAGAAAATTCACACTTGATGATTATACAAATAATTTCTCCGAGCGACAAAATTAAGAAATTGGCGTAAACAATTAAGAAGGGCCATCAAACAGACAGCATTGGACATTCTTGGTGAATGTACCTTGACCACCTATAACTTACTTGCAATTTAACGTATGTACAATTAGTTTTCTTAGAAATTATTATTCATTTAATTAATTATTTTACTTTTAATTTGTTTTTTTTTTTGTTTTTTTAACTTGAGCCCTAACCCATTAGTTAAAATCCATGACACGGCAACAGGTGTCCAAGACACTGGCCTTGTTTGGAGTTGATAAAAAAAAAAAAAAATCTACAAATACGAATTATGAGACTATAAAATTTAAATTCTCTACTTACTGCATAAAATACGAGATATTAATTTTTATAATTTTATACACTTTTATACTAACTTCCCAACACACTCACTGACTCGTCCAAATTTTTTTTTTAAATGAAATTAGGAATACTTTCTCATCATTCGAAAAACACTTTTACGTATTACTTATCAAACATCTTAAAGACGCTCTTTTAACATTTGTTGTTTATTTAATACTTTTTATTTTTTATTTTATGAGTAAATGTATCATTTTAAAAATTTTATTAAATTACTTTTTAATTTTTTTAATTTTTCTTATTTTTGAGAGGATAAAAATTTTAAAATTTAATCACTCATTTTTCTTCTCATTTCTCTCCTTTTCTTTTCTTTTCTTTTCTTCTCTTAAAAAAAACTCATAGACAAGATATGGGTTGTAAATTTTTTTTTTCTCTTATTTTCTTTCCATATCACTCTAATAATACGTTGACAACAAAATCAAGAATATATGATACGTTAATTGGCGAAACTTCGTACATGCTACGCACGTCACCTATGCATGTATTATTACGCTTGTGAGGTCGTGTCTTTTTTTTTTTTTTTAACCATATTTCATCTCTAATCTAACGTGTCCTAATTTCGAAATCAATTATTTGAATTCTTGAAATTAAGAAGCACAATAATATAATTGGTTTGGAAACAGAAAAACAAACATTTTTTCAATTAACTTTTTTTAATTCATCTCAATTATATGCTTTTTTTTCCATAATTAAGTATTTTTTTATTTTTTCTTAAAATTTAAAACTGTTGATGACTTTATTTAATTCTGAGGGTTAACTTAAATGGTAAGATCTTGGATTTACTCTGCAGTGGTTGTTAGTTCGATTCTGTTCAAGGCTTGGAGACGATAATTAATTAGTTAATTTTATTTAATAAACAATAAAGTAGAGTGCAAAAGTCCAATTGTGAATTGTAAATAAATTTATTTTTTAATAAAATACTTTTTTTGTTAATAATATAAGATAATTTATTCAATCTTTCTAGTGATATAGTGTAAATTGATAATTTATTTAATCATTCTAGTGATATAGTGTAAACTTATCAAGATCTTATTTTAAGCTTTAATTAGCTTGTCAAAATCACAAGAGAGTTGATATTTTATAATTAGTGAAAGAAAAAGGAAAATCACGTTTTTTTAATAAATAATACTACAGATTTCTACCCGCTATTATTTATATGGACTAAGATAAGTATTAAAAATATTTTAATTAAAATAAATATTAAAATTTATATATATTGTATTAGAAGAAGAAAAATTAAAATTATTAAATAAATAAAATTTAATTTTTTTAAAATGGCCTTCTTAGAGGAAATTTAACTTAATTTGATTTTTGATTACTTGAATTACTTGAATTTCCTTTTACGAATTTTAAAATCACGAGTAGAAAGAATTTTTGTATTATTTTAAATATTATTCATAATTCTAAAAAGGAAAAACTGGAGATATGACCAGACTAGTCTTGCATTTATTAAATACTTCATAAAGAAACTTGTATTAAATAAAAATCATCATTCATTTAGGTGCGACTGTTGTAAAATGAAAATAAATTATTGTTTATTCAATTTTCATATATATATTATTTTACAAATTTTTATTGAAATTTTTTTATCCGATCATAAGATTGATTTATGTTATGTTTGGAATATAAATTGTAGAAGAAAAATAAAATTTATAATTTGTACAGTTTTTGTACATTTAATTAATTAGTAAAAGTTAAATTTTGTTAATAAATATTTATTTATTTTAGTCTTATTTTTCTAACTCAATAAAAAAAGAAGTAAATCTAATTTTTTTACTACATTTTACATTCATATAATTTTTTTTTTTACTTTTTTTTCCTCCGCAAATTTATCTCCAAAAACAACCTTACTTGGAGCTATTATGAAATGAAAATAAAATTTCTGCTATTTAATTTTCATTTACTTTTACTATTTTTTTTAAAAAAATGATTTTTTTGGTACCTATTAATGGCTACTTTTATAGTGGCATTCGGATGATCAAAAAAATATAATATAAGTATAAAAAATTAATATAAAAGTAATATATCACAAATTTTGATTTTAAAAAAATTAGTAAGAGCCTAGAAATTTTAAAAAACCAAACACTTCCATATATGTAAAAACAAATCGTCATCCCCTTTCTTTTGTATTGGCCGCCACAAAACTGACAACGAAACAGCGCGTGCAAAAGCGATAACGGCGCGTGTAGGAAGTCGCGTGGGGTCGTGACTAGACTAGGCACTGAATTTCAAGGCGTAAGAGCAAATCGAGTGTGATACCTGGCTGCATTTCATTACCGGCATCACACCCAGCCAACCTGGGTCCCATATTTCCTGAATTTTAGAGCCAAGGCGGGAAAGAGAGCCGATTGTAACGCTTCATTTTGCTAAAAAAAAAAAAAATTGCTTTTTTTTTCTTAATTTTTTTATAAAATTAAATTTTTTTTAAGAAGCGGTAACATTTAAACGTGCTAATTTTATTCATATAAAAAATAAAAAAATTATGCTTATTTGGATATAAATTAAAAAATTAAAAAATTAAAATTTTAATTACTTTTTTACTCAAAACAATTAAATTTTGTGAATTATTTTATTTTATTTTATCAATGTGATTAAAACATTTAAAAATTATAAATTTTAAAAATAAATTAAATTTTAATGAAAAAAGTCCAATAAAATGAAAAAAGTTAAAATAAACCAAAATCAACTTTTCCGTAATCAAACCAAGTCTTAATTCTTAGAAATATAAGTTTTCAAATGTTTTTGAAGTATTTATTAAAAAATATTTAAATATATATTAATAAATATATATTATAAATATATTTTGGGTAAAATAATATTGCCGATATAACATATGTTTTAACTTTTAAATTTGAGTGGACTATATTATTTTACACATATTCATGCATAACCATTATATTTATCTAAAAATCATTTTAAGATTATTTATAATAATTTAATGTATTTTAATAATGATATTTTTAAATGTTTGTTTGAAATAGTTGATAAAGAATAGACGCTGAGCCACACCTACCCCGTCTCAATCTTTCAATTTCTAATTACTGAATTGCATTTAATGATTATATATATCTCATTACATTAATTATATAAGAATTCACATTAAATTATAAATGAATATATATTAGATATATTACTATTTTTATGAAAATATTAAATGTATTTCCTCAATTGCATAAAAAAAAATAATATTTAAGGGTGTATTTGGAGTAATAAAATAGTAAAAATTAATAAAAGTTAGAGTCTCAAAATTTGTGTGGTGAAATAAAAACTTAATTTTTATTTTAAAATTTTTAATATTTTTTAATAAAATTTAAAACTCCAAATAAAGCGTAAATCTCTATGGTGCACGTGAAATTTTAAAAGCTACTCACTTAGTAAAAAAGTAATATCTCTATTCCCGCCAACTAATTTTTTTTTCCCAATAAAGGAAATGAGTATTTATTACAGCAAAGCATTAATTACTTATCTCTTTAAATTTCTTTCCATAAAAAATAAGAAAATATGCATGAATGATGCATATATGAAAATATATATATATATATATATATACATATTTAAAAGTGGGCCCACTAAATTACGAATAATGGTCTGCCCGCGGGATGGATATAGTCTTTTTTTATTATAAAAGATTAATATAGCCTATAAAAAGATTTCTCAGCCACTCTCATTCTCACACACAGCGGCCATTTCAGTCTTCTATGGCTTTATGCACAGTTCTTTTCTCTCCAAACAAGAGTTAAGGTTCTGTTTGTCTTCGCATTCAAATTCTGTTCCATCGGGTTTTGAGTTCTCCCTTGAGCTTCTTTTTACCGTCAATGGCTTGCCTTTGGTTTCTCTCTTTTTTGAGTGGTAAATGAATTCTCGAACCCCAAGTTTTCTCGAGTGGTTTGTTTAATTTTATGAGTTCTTTTCTGGGTATCTAATTAAATTTGTTGGTTTTGTAGATGCGTACGAGAGTGCTGCCTGATTAGCCGAAACTTGTTTAGTTGAGTTCAAGGCAAGTTCTTAATTTACACACACACACACACACGCACACAGATATATTCATTGTGAATTGTTTATCAAATTTGTTAATTCTTTAACCGACGCCTTTTTGGGGTTTGACTTTGTGTTGATCTTTGCATTTTTTTATAGAGTTCATATATATATATATATATATACTTGATCTTAATTATTATTTGGATCTACGCGCTTGAGGTTTTATTGTATCAAATTTGGTCACTCATCCAGAAACCCTGATATTTTTTTTTTGTTTGATCTTAAGATTGTTTTTGTAGCCTATTTAATTTTATATAGCCTATTTAATTTTATAAATATTAATTAAACAAAGTTTGATCTTGGTTTTCTTTTTTCTTTATTTTTTTTGGGGGGGGGGGAGAGGTACTAATGAGTAGTTTGTTGGCTTTGTCATTTTTTCGGTCAAATATTCGGCCGTTTTCTTTTTTTTTTTTTTGGCTGGATCTAGGCGCTAGATTGATTTTCTTAGATTTTCGGAAAAATTAGTGAGCCACCAACAGGTTTATCTTTGTTTTGGTGGGAACTAGGGTTTCCAACAGCTTTCAGTAAAGTGGTATGCACTGTGTATTAATTGGATGGTTATTTTGTGATACTACAATTAATTAGGATCATTTTGTTATATCTTTTTTGGACGATTTTTTTATTTTGTATTTTTTTTGAAATAAGAAAAACAACTCAAAAATACATTTAGTTACTCATATTTTTAAAAAATAAAAAATAAGTTTACACATAAAATACGAAATGACCAAAAGTCGTTTTGAGTTTTTTAACCCATAATAAAAAAAATCTTAAAACATAAAAAATAAAAATTGTCAAACTAAATGTATTTTCGATATTCTTAAAACATACATGAATTTCAAAAAAGAAAACAGAAACTAAAAACAAAAAACAAAAAATGAAAAAAATAGAAATGTAAACCAAATTCGACCCTATTTTCTTTTTTTAAAAAATCATAATTTTTTTAATTACTTTTACTTTTTTAATAAATTAATTTTTTCTTTTGTTTTTAATAAATTAAAGTTTTGGATAATTGGGTGGATGTGTAACTTTAGTTAATTAATTTAGTCGTAATATATATTTACTGTTATTATATATAGTTCATTGATCAATTTGGATCAACATGGTGGGTACTTTGCCGGAAGAAAATGATGTAATCTCAAGTCGTCCAAGGGCGTTCAAAATTGAATCAATATATATAGACCTGTCTGGGTCTATGGATATGGAGAGCCCAAAGGAGGAAAAGGACTGCCAACATTTTTCCATACGGTCAGTCTTTGAGCTATTATATATATAAACAATGTACAAAGGTACGGATTATGATAATCTCAAAGCAAATATTGTCAATGTCAAAATATAATTAATGCACCCTATGCATATTTATTATTATAATACATTAATTATGCTATAACATTAACAATATATGCTTTGACGTTATCACTGTTACAGAGATACATCATGTGCGTGTATATATATATTACTCTATGGGTACATTTGAAATAATAGAAAATGAGATAAAAATAAGATAAAGTGAGATAAGTTGTAAATTCGTAATTCATACAATGAGATAAAAATAAATAAATTTTATAATTTTTAATAATTTTTATCTTTTTCAAATTTTTTTTTTTGTCGCTTTAAAAGTAGCATATATTTGATTGAAGTTGGTAAAAATTCTCTGTATTGTGAATGACAGCGGATACACAGCAGAAATGCGGAAAAAAGACATGCGTCGATGTGTTACATTGGAAATAGATGATAACCAGAAGAACTCGGAGGAGAAAGAGAAGGAGAGGGAGAAGGAGGAAGCAAACATCGTTCTTCCTCCTTTGGTTATTCGGAAATTCAGGTGGTGGAAATGTCCACAGTGCCTGGGGCTGTGCACCGCTGAAGCGGTGGCAACGGAAGTTATAACCACCGCTGCAGGCTCCGACTTGCCGCCCCCCAGCGAGGGAGTAATAATCGTGCTATCTGATTCTGACGCAACACCAGAGAATGGCGTTGATCAGGAAAATGCTGATCCAAAAAGTGATGAGATGGAAACTAGTCCATCCTTGGTGCAGAAAAGTAATCCAGAAGAAGGTTCAGGTAATGGAAGAAGGGCTCTGTTGTATGTTTTGATACAAGGTGTTTTCCCAACGGTATATCTACTTATATTTTTAAAAAATATCACTAAAATTATTTCCCGGGTTTAGGCCAATATATATATATACACATACAATGTCTCTTGTTTAATTTAAATGTCAACATATAATTTTTTTATAATTTAGATTAAAGTACAAATTTAAAGAAAAATTTATTAAATTTAATTAAATTTGTGACACCCCAGACAAAATTTGATTGGAGAAAAATTATTTTCACAAAAATTGATGGATAAAAGTACATTTTTATCATTTTTATGTTAAAACCAAGCATATAGTTTTATTTTGTAAAAAGACTCAAATCAAAAATTTTTGATAAATTTTTCTCTATATTTCTCAATAATATCTATTGCAATTATATACGAACGTATACGACATGTGAAACACATATTTAATTAAATTTAATAAATTTTGTTAATTTTATACTTTAACCGAAATCATAAAAATTATGTGTTGTATTTTAAAATCAGAAATAGGATATCTGTTTTATGCCAAACCTCAAAAGAGTAGGTGTAAGTTTGCTATTGAACATAGCATTGTTTATGGTCAATTCTTTATTTTTACATATTTATTTATACATTAATTTTGGTTGTTTGTTTAGTACCAGATCAAGAAGATGGCTCAGGAATTGAAAAGAATCAGGAAATTGCCCATCCAAGGGATGACAGAATGGAATCTGATTCACCCTTGGTTCAAAAAAGTCATACAGAAGTTGCAGGTAAGGATGATATAATCATAGTCACAAACTTATGCAAAATTATAACTTTTACTAATTATTACAGAGGTAATTGTTATTGTAAATATATAAGATTAATTATCTTAATTATTTACACACACATATTTACGGCATATATATATATATATATATATATATATATATATTATCTAAATTGCTTCAGATAAGGATGATATAATTATAACGACAAATATAAAATTATGACATTTATTAATTACTATAGAGGTAATTATTATTGTAAATATATAAGATTAAGTATCTTAATTACTTACGCACATACATTTACTGCATATATATTTTTTTATATAAGCAATGCTTAGATAAAAAAGATATATATTACCTAAATAATAATTATTATTATTTGATTTTATATATAATTTAACAACAGAATGCTTATATTTTATTTTATTTTATAAAAAATAAAAAATAAAACCAAAAAAATAAACTCTAAAAAGAATAAAAGAATTTTATAGAACATTTTTGTCTTCAATTACATAGAAATTTGCATGTATTCAATTTAGATAATTATCTGTTTGTTTAGTCCCAGGTCAAGAGAATGGTTCAGGGAACGAAAAGAATCAGGAAATTGTCCCTCCAAGCTCTCCATGCTCCGACAGAACGGAATCTGATCCACCCTTGGTTCAAAAAAGTCCTCCAGAAGGCGCAGGTTAGGATGATATATATATATATATATATTATAATATTGGTGAGGGTTTAAAAGGGTGTTTGCTTGACAAAAATTTGGTTAAAAAATATAATAAAAGTATAAAAATTTGATATAAAAATGATACGTGATAAATTTTAATTGGAAGAAAGTATAAAAAAATTAGTAAAAATTTGTGAATTTTAGTTAATTTTGACCAATTAAACACCCTCTAAATATTTGAGTGTCTACTGGAAAACTAGTAACAATACTCGTCCGATTTTGTAATTTTATTTTATTTTATTTTTATTATGACAAAGTTCTTTTTGGGCTATGTTTGGAAGAAGAGTTGGAGGAGG
Source organism: Vitellaria paradoxa (assembly GCA_019916065.1). Lineage (NCBI taxonomy): Eukaryota > Viridiplantae > Streptophyta > Magnoliopsida > Ericales > Sapotaceae > Vitellaria > Vitellaria paradoxa. The sequence goes on from CM034243.1 coordinate 36,973,018, forward strand.
CGGGTTGAGAGAAATCGGGGTATAAAGTTATTATTATGTCATTTCTTTTAAATTAAAATATTATTGTAATTTTTTTAAATAAAAATAGTATAATAGTAATTTCTTACCCCCACCCCCTCTATCAAACATACCTTTAAAAGAACCAACGTTGTTGCAGTAGAAAACCGCTACGTGGAGGTTTATGTTCGCCTAATACAACCATATATTGAATAATGCATTTATTACAAGTTATTCAATTCAAGATGTATTTAAAATAAAAATTCCAAATTATTAAATAATGTTAGCTATTCCATCATAAAAGTCAGAAAAAAAATAATCAGAATAAAATAAAATACTTTCAAGAATATTATTTAAAAATAATAAATTCTCATAAATCTAATTTGATAACGATTGTATCCAAAATTTTGATCCAGTTAATAAGTGCTCATTTGATTTGTTTTTCTATTTTTTGTTTTCTGTTCTTATTTTTTCTTTTCTGTTTTGAACTCATTTTCTATATTATGCTTTTAAAAATAAGAAAAATAATTCAAAATATATTTGGTCACTTATGTTTTTAAAATTTGTTTTAAAAAATAAAAAATAGATTTACACATAAAATGAAAAATGATAAAAATCATTTTGAGCATTTTTAACTCAAAATAAAAAAAATTTAAAATAATAAAAACAAAACATTTTTCTTATTATGAGATTTTTAAAATATAAAATAAAAATATAAAGTAAATTAAATGTCACTTAACATATTTTTACAATCTAATAACATTTTATTTTAGCTTCTGCTTAAGTAACATTAAAGTACATATGTATGTCATGTCGCATTCATACTGTGGTCTCTCATTTTTAAAATAGGTTCTGCTCCTACGTGGAAAGGCAAAGGCGTGGTTGAATATGGTGAGCCAAGCTGTAGATGTGTTACGATCTTTGAGGAGGAGGACGACGATTATTATAATTTATTAGAAACTGTACCAGAGAATGAATGGATCTTGATTGAGAAATCTGACGAAGATGATGACGAGGAGGAGGAGGATGAGGACGACGACTACTTCGACGAAGAAGATCAAGAAGATGAAGACGAAGACGATGATAATTATCCTAGAAATGATCGAAAAATGCGTCATCTTAACGAGTTGTCTGCTCCAATTGAGAGCAGTAAAGAAAGAGAAAACAATCGTCCTTGTACTATTGTTTCCGACGACGATGATGATTTGTTAGTTTCACAGCTTTGTAGTCCTGATCAAGGCCGTCGTCTGGCTGTCCGAGGAAATCGTAAGAAATCAGCTCCAATACTTGATGGTGTGCGTTCTGAATTACCTCAACCAAAGATTATTGAGTCCAAGAAGAATGGAATCAAAATTGGAAATGCCGAGAAAGTTGATGGCTTAGTTCTCAAGGAAAGTAATAAAAGGGATGCTACAAGAAGAAAAAAAGCCAACTCAACCAAGAAGATTGTAATTTCTGACTCTGATTCAGATTATGATTATGATGAAGAAGAAGAAGAAGAAGAAGAGGAGGAGGAGGAAGCGGAGGAGGAGGAGATGGAAGAAGAAGAATCGCCTTTGGTTAAGAGGACTCACCGTGGAAGGAATAAGAAGCCAAGTCCACAAGAGATTGAGCCCAGGAGACCATCAGCACAAGAGGCAGTGGTCATTAACAAAGGGAAGCGACCATATGCGAAAAGAGGCAAGAGCATCAACACGGGCATTACTATTCCTGACTCTGCAGTTAATTTAGGAGGCATTACGAGGAGTCGAAGGACTCCACGTAGAGCAATCAAAAAGCCTACTCAACTCGTAGAGAAAAGCTGTACTGGTGGTTCCGATGGTGGCGGTATTTCAAAACGAGCTCAATCTGAGGAGAGAAAATCTAAGTTTGTGAAGAATGTGACTGAGAAATTGGACACACCAAAAAAATCTTGTGGGGGGACGAGAATTTTTCAATTTGATCTAAATGAGGAAGCCCCCGAAGCTGCTATGTCTCCCACAATTAATCCAAGGCAGAGTCAACAAAATGAGCGTGGTAAGTATTCGATCGTCTTCAATATCAAATCAAATGCCTCTTTAGATTTATTAAGAAGGGTGGACAATGCGTGCAAAATAATTTTATTGTTCTTCGTATAGAATTAAAAACACCTTGGGCTAAGTTTAATTCCCAGAGTCGTCCATGTAAACTCTTTTTTTTTTAATTTAAACTACATATTTAAATAAAAACTTAAAAAAATTAGTAGTTTACCATTAGAATAATTTTTTTTTATAAATTTGGAAAGAAAAATTTTATTTTTAATAAAATATATAATCTTAAAATTTCTTGCTGAGCTATTCTGCTCAATTCCAAACCTGACAAATATGATTAAATAGGCTTAAAAAAATTTTTCAACCGCCAAAATAAATAAATAAGTGACAATGTTCAAATGTCCAGCTCTTCTTATCGATGATATTTCTCAAAATTAATTCTGCAACTTATCACTCAAATTAAGTTTGAAATGTGTTTGAAATTCCTAGGTACTGCTCCAACTGAAGTTGAAACGGTGAACGATTTTGATATCGACAACAACGATGGTCCAAATTGTACTGACGACCTTGACCTTGACTAGCAGAAATCTTTCTGGGACATCTGTTGAGTTATGCAGTTACAAGTTCATGCATGATGATCCAGGGAAGCATAAAGATTTTCTTTGAATTGATGATATGGGTTCATGTTATAATGTAATTTCTGTACTGAATTTTAGTTGTTTTTTGTTGTTGGAATTAGGGTAATTTAGTATGTGCCCCCAAGACTATATATATATTTTGGCTGCCTTGCGTTTTGTCTTTTAAGATTTGTAGTGCTTGAGAATGTTTATCCTGACCATTCTATATTTCATGCATGATTAAACAGGAATGGAAATAGGTAAGGTATCTGTTTAATTAGTCAATTTTATTATCAAATTTGTTTATTTTTTATTTGCTATTAATATTACCATCCCAAATTCATTTATTTTTTTAGTTGAAGTCCTAAGTCCATCTTGTCTCAAATACGCGAAACTCATCCTAAACCCGCGAAACTCATTTATATTTAATTGATCAAATTACTCGTTAAGTATCCATTAAATACTCAATTTGAGACAAAAAATAAAAAAATTAGTAACTGACAAAATTATTAAATTTATTAAATTGAACAAATTCATTAATTAAAAGACCTCTAAGTTTTTTTTTTTTTGAAAGGTAAAAGAAATATACCTTAAATTGTAAAAATAAATATATAAAATACACAAGGGTATATTCTTGGAACAGTACAATAGGAATCACAATTCAGAAAGAACATTCAAACCCAACAAGGAACAATACATGACATATGAAAATAAAACACAATAAAACTTTGCCTCAAGAATTCTAAAAATTTTATTTCAGGATTAAAAATTGTAAATATATAAATATGTATTTTATTTTATTTTATTTTATTAAATGGTTACTCTAAGTATCGGATATCTTATAAGTATAAATGGATATCAGATATCGAGTACCGTACAAGCAAATGTTAAACTCGCATGAGTATTAACTTTCTATCTCAAATTCGTTCCATTCCCTTTAGAATATTTTCTAATAAGTTTTTATTGGATTTGGTCGAATCGGGTACGCTCGTAAACCCATTCCATTAGCACCCCTATGTTTAAGGCTCCGTTGGGCATCGGTAGCCATTAGCCAAGGTAATGGGTACTTCAACAGTATTTTGTCAAATTTATCCTCTTACATTTTAACATTTTTTTAAACTTTCAATGGTAAAAATGTCAAATTAACAAAAACAAGTTAGCCATTTAAAAAAAACCGATTTTTTTTCTTTTCTAAATACAAATTTAGCTAGCTAAAAAAAATTAACTAAATTTGTTCTCAAACCAAGCTTTTTAGTATGTTGCCAGCTACATTGAAAAGATAGATATATCTTTTGGGTTTAAAAAGGTTATTTATCTGCAAGTTTCCATTTACTTTAGAGTGGTCTTCTGAGTCGGAGATTGCAACTCCCATTTGCTCGATTTTGGAGTACGTACTGTTTGAGATGAGAACCGGCAAGGCTGACAATTTTTTCTTTATTGGGTTAGATAAGGGGGTTCGAGCCCGAGACTTGAGCAGACAATATAAGACTCTTAACAAACTAATTTACAGGTCTCACTCAACAAGGTTGACAACTTCGATTGATCATCTTTGCACATTATGAACCCTGCTCGAATTTGCCGATGGTTTAGAATCTTTAGACCCTGCAGATATATTTCTGAATAATCCACCTTCTTCTTCTTCTTCTTCATGTATATATATTTTGATAAAAAATGAATAATGAAACTTGTCTTTTTCGGAATATTCGTTTGAGTGCAGTTCTTTATTTTTTAAAATAATCTAGGTTATGTTTGTTTTAAGGAAAAATAATGATTGTTTGGAAAATATCTTACTATTTTTTTAATATTTTAACATAAAATACTTTTTAAAAGATAGATAAAATAGTATTTAATAAAGTATATTTGGTAAGTGACGTCATTTAAATAGTGTTTAATGCAATATATTTGATAAGTGACGTGATAACAATAATAATAATAGAAATGGTGTGTATTCACATTTAATAAAATATAATGATAGTAATATATAGTATTGAATTTTAATTCTTGTGCATGTTAATTCGGAATGAAGTTCAATTCCTTTCCAAAAAAGATTTACGAAATTCAAATATGGATGCGTTTGCTAGGTGTAACTTTTTATGTATTTGTTAAATTAAATATAAATTTTTAGGAAGTTTTAGATGTTTGATAAAAATTTTGATAAATTTTAAATTTTTTTTTGTAATTTTTGATTGTTTGGTAAAAAGTTAGAGAATTTTTTTAAAATTTTTAAAAACTTTTGGTTGTTTGGTAAAAAAATTAAAGAAAATTTTACAAATTTTTAACAATTTTTGAAGTGTTGCCATATGTTAAAAAAAAAGTAAAAATTACTATAAATTCCTTTTTTTTTTTTTTTTTGCTTTTGAATGCACCCTATGTATATAATTTGTTAAAATAGAGTATAATATAACTGACTGAGTACTAAATATATATTCATAGATATGATATGAAAAAAATTTTAAATCAGGGGGTGCTTAGGGCGTATGATATGATATGAAAAAAATTTAAATCAGGGGGTGTTTAGGGTGATAAAAATTGTTAAAAATTTCTGAAAATTTTTGAAAATCTCTAAGATTCTCTAACGCATTTTACATTTCTTGTACTTCATAAAATAACTATAAATTTATATACATATTCCAATAACTTTTTATAAATCATAATAAAATTTTTACCAATCCCAATAACATTTCACAAATCCTAATAACTTTTCTATAAATCTCAAAAATTTTTTACATTTTTTAATAAATTTCGACATAAAATCATTCTAGTAGACTCAAAAAAACTGTTCGGATGGTTTTTTCTTCAAAACGTTAATGTAAAAATTAAAAAGTTGTACTGTTTATTTAAAAAAAAAAAAACGTAGTTTGGTGACTGATACTAAACGCCAAAAAATTACCCAAATCACATTTTTCTTTCTTTTTCATTATCTTTCGTCACACCAAACACCCCCTTAATCTATATATTTAGTTTAATAAAGTATACTTGGAAAGTAATTAATGTTATAAAATACAGTAAATTAAATATATCTACTTTTATTAAGAGTTATTCGAAACAATACGGTATTAAGTTGTAAAATTTTGAACATATATAGTTCATAATTCATAATATATTATCTATTTGGTTGGCCAAAACTTGTTTAGATGACTTCGTGGTGAGCAAAGTAGCTGATTTCTATCCCACATATATGTATATATTAGTGATTAGACCCCGCAAAATACGAATTTTTCATATTATATTTTTAAATTGTATTATAATGCCCTAATATAAAATGAATTGCATTAGACAATTAGCTAAAGTATAAAAATATTGTCATTCAACAAATAATGAAAAAAAATATCTTTTAGATAAAATTTTGTTTAAAATAATAAAAAATAATCATTTTAACAAAACTTATCGCAAATGTGTCATATTATTAATAATAATTATTTTCATTATCTTATAACTCCATCACATATTTAGAATTATTAAATTATAATACATTTAATTTTAAGTTAGAGCATGAATAATTAGATTAGAACACCATGAATAATTATAAGTTATATAATATAAATGATATAAAATATAATTATGATAGGATGTGCGTATTTGATTATTAATATAATTCTCGTATTAATGATTTATATAATGAATAAATTTGTTAGATTAATGAGAACAGTGACCACCTCTCAAACGTGCAGTTGAATAAACCCTCAAGTATATAAGTGTGCACGGTATACTTTACCTAGTGAGTTCAGAGTTATATCCACAGGAAACTTTGAAATTGAATATTACGGTTTTCTAAGTTTTTCTATTTACTAGTTTCTTTTTAAGAACAGTAAAAGAAAATTGGTTTTGGGTTTTAAAAAGATTTGATTAAGTAACTAAAAACCAAATAAAATAAATTACAAAAATTAAATTAAAATTCAAGAACTTAAATTACTTTTATTTTAATTAATAAAAAAATAAGATTCAAAATTAAATTAAACTAAAACAATGAAAATAATAAAATTATGCATTCAAGATAGTTAAAGATCTTGATTTAACCTTTAAATCGGGGTAGATTCACTACTTTATGATTCGATGTGTTTTTATCTCAATTTAAGTTTCACGTAATGGAAAAATAAACTAAAAGTTATTTTTTTGAAAATATTTTTAGATTCCAAAAAACGGTTTTCAAATCTTGTTTAGAATTAGAAACCCAAAAAATATTATAATATTTCATTTTTTAATTCAGATCTGATTTACTTATTTCAAAATTATTAAGAAATATTTTATCAAGAACTCTTATCAGTGATTGTAGGAATATGATCAAGAAAACTTCTTTTCGAAAGCTTTTGAAAATAAATAATACAGATCTAAAAATTGTAAACCATACATGCAAGTTTTTACTTTGCGTGTATGGATTTATGCACATCTCATCAATCAGAGTGATCCACCCATCTTTACTAGGTTAAATCAAGAACAAAAATCTAACCTAACATGGATAAAATAATATAACAGTAAATAAAAAGATAATATGAAAGTAAAATAAATTTCATTGAATAAAACGAAAAGCGTACCATTCTTCATAATGACTTAAACTTGAATCTGAAAGCAATCAAAAACTCTCCAAAAACTAAACTAAAAACTATTTATTCCACTCTACTGTTCTGAAAAAAATAAAATAATGAAGAGCGTCCTCTTGACGGCTGAAAGAACAACAATACATATAACCTAAACTGAAACCCTAAAACCTAAAAGTCCCTGTGCAATTTGCCTGCAGTGGTCTGAACCGCTTGAAGGGATGTTCGTACCATAGTATGATTTCAGATATTAAATTTCTTCTTTATTCTTATTCTCCAACTCAGTCCTTACTCTAATCCTAACCGATTGTCAGGTTGTCCGGACCACTGTATCATTTTCATCACTTTTATCATCACTTATCTCGATTATTTTCTTATTTTCACTACAATTAGAAATTAAAACAAAATAAATATTCAAAATAACCAAAAATTATAAAATTATTAAACATATGCATAATTTATAACCTTATTATTAGGTTTGTAATTATACTTTTCAAGTGTAATCAAATAGGAATAATACAAAATTATTAAATGGAAGAATCCAAATAGAATTATTATATTATTCTGAATGAAAAATAAAATAGACTTTCTTTGATTAATCAAAATAATAGACTTATATAAATAAAATTTTTTAAGATAATTATGATTATATGTCACGTGTCACTAAGTGTACATGTCATAACTATAATACCTAATTAGTTAATAATATATGAAGTAGGATACTAGGTAAAGTAGTTGTGTCATTAAAATTAAGATGATTTTACTAATCAATTATTATCTTTTAAATAGATAAATATTAACGATTATTATTAAAATTAATACTAATTTAATTATTATAGTTGAAGTGTAATTTAATTATAATAATTTTATAATTAAATGCTAGCTAGATAAGACTCTCATATATTATCCGTTCAATAATTTTATTTATTGTTAATTTACTTAATATTTAATCTAATCAGAATGAAATTATTACTTTTACATAATTAAAATTATTAATTTTGTATTTATATTAAGTACATATGAAAGTGAAAGTTTAACAAAAAAAGAAAAAGAACAAGAAGAAGGAAGAAGAAGAAGAGGACAATAGATATAGGGACAACAATGCTAATTGAAGTTAATTTCAACATAAAAAAAAAAGACTTATTTTTAAAAGGCTAAGCATAAGAGGGTTCGTTGTTGTGGTATATCAAAAATTCCGTCACCCCAAAACCCTAATTTTTGTTTACTCCTAATAATCTTGAAGTACAACTCATTTTGGGTTGTTTGAGTCTCTTAAGATTATTGAAAGCTTACTCGATCATATTTCTCTAGGTTTTGCCCTAAACTCTCGTCTCCCTGCTTGGTCATCGCTTCCGTCTGTAACAAAGGAGTCCAAAGAGATTAAAGAAAGAAGAAAAACAAAATGTTTCAGTATGTACGGAAAAGCTTCTGTCAATGCTTATGAGAATTACAATTCGCAATGTACATATATATAGAGACTTTAGAATAGTTATCAATACTTAACGAGAGTAGGAAAAGTGCTATGTAGGCGCATTTGGACTAAGAAAAGTTAATGAAATTTGATAAAAATTATAAATTAATAATTAATTTGTGTTGTAAGATAAAAATAAATAATTTTTAAAAATTTTTAATATTTTTTAGTAAAATTCAAAGCTCCAAATACAGTGTTAATATACCAAAACAAATATAAATATAAATATAAAAAGACACGTAAACCTAATATTTTGTAATTAAGTCTACACTAAGAAGCAGTTTGGCACTGCCAAAAAAAAAAAACCAAAAAATAAAACTTTGCACGTGTTAGTGACATGAGAAACTTAAGTGGTTAGTTAGTATTTGGTAAAATTTGTAAAAATTAGAAAAAGTTGAAAAATTTTGAAAAAATTAAAAAAATTAAAGAAATGTGATAAAAATAAAAAAAATTGATATATATATATATATATATATATATATTGTAAAAGCCCCCAATTTTTTTTTTTAAGTTTTGCGATTTCAAACCGCATCCTCCCAGAGGTTCCAAAACTCCCGATGTGACAAGACAAAAATGGAGCTAAAACAAACAGGCCACAATGGTTAAGACCACATTCTGAGTCAATTTTTGGCATCCATTAATTTTAATTTTAAAGTGAACTTCTACTTTCTCTTTTAATAATTATACTCCGCTTTTAACTTATTGTACTTTATTTTTCTCACAATGAATATTAATTTTTGAAATATTATAAGGTAAAAGTAAAGTGTATTTATTATTTCTCAATTATAAATCATTGAAGGAAAATATTAAATGTACTCCACTTTTAATCCTCTCTCAGAACAAATAATACTTATTTAGAGTATGAAAAGCTAAAAATAGAATGTATTTAACATTTCCTATTGTTGAATTGTAATTACTATTAAATTCTAAGAAAGATAAATAAAATGGTAAATTATAGAAATAACATAGTAAAATTTTACTAGTAAGTGCATGGTGGGAGTGTCAAATTTTGGTAAAAAAATAAAAAAATAGATAAATTTTGCATTGTTGAATATTTGGCAATTTTCTAAAAAAGTGTAAAAAAATTGGTAAAAGTTAGAGAAAATTAGTAAAGATTGTAGAAAGTTGATGAAAGTAAAGAAAAAAAAAGGAAAAAGTTGGAGATATTTGGTGTAGAAAAAGTTTAAAAAAATTGAAAAGAATTAAAGAAAGTTGGAGAATATTCAAATTTAGCATTCCAAAACCAACGTTGGTATTATTTTAAATCTCTTAATTATTCAAAACAAAAAAATCCGGAGAGATCATGCGTAATATTGTAGTTGTTATAAACTTTTGGAACAAATGTGTAATAAAAAACAAAATTTTCCTATCATTCACTCGTTGCTTTTTATAACAGTCCATATTTGAATGGAGTGAAATGTTGGAGAAAAAAAAGATGAAAAAGAAAAATTTTTAGAATATATCACTTGTTTATACGTTTTTTTATAATAAATAAAAGAAATAAAAATAAATGGAAAGAAAATTGAGGGTTAAATTTTTAAAAATTTCTACACTCTAAAAAATAGATGAAAATATAAAAATTAAAGTGAATTAATAAAATTTTTAAAATGATATATTTGTTCATAAAATAAATAATAAAAAATTAAAAATATATCTTAAGCTAAAATAAATTACCAACACTCTAACTCTCCAAACAATTTAATAGTAAAATAATAATATATACTTTTTTTCTTTTATTTCTTTCCAACTTATAAACAAAGCGGAAAAAAGTATATTATCCTTTCTTTTCAAAATTAACAAATAACTTTTATTTTCTCTCTTAATTAATTTTTTTTTCTTTCTCACATAAATGCATAAACGGAACCTAAACTTAAAATAAATCAGATTGTATTTATTTTTACGTATTTATTATTATTTAGATTTGCTATTTTCTAATCTATTAATGATAATTAAATTTGGAATATTAGATTTTATCCGGATCAACCAATTTCCTTTGTTGGCCCCCAAAACTAGGGTTGTCGTGGCACTTGGCAACCAACGATAGCATTACGAATTCACAATCCGAAGAACACGCGACAACATGGAGCGTGGGACAAGTTGGGCGGGGAACGACGTTTCACTTGACCAGGGTTTGCATAAACCCAGTTTGTAGACCCCACCTGACCAGACGTTTCATGAGAGGGTTTGAAATCATAAAAAAAAAAAAAAAGATGAAATAAAATAATTTATGAATTTATAATTTGTATAGTAAGATAAAAAGTAAATAATTTTTAAAATTTTTCAGAAATTTTCAAAAATACTTAATTAAAAAAAATTTCAAAGATTTTCAGCGTTTTGTAATACGCCAAACGCATTTTACTTTACGTTACATTTAATGATTATATATATCACATTATATTAATTAAAATAATATTTATATTAGATATATTACATTAAAAAAGGGAATTAATAAATTTGTATTCAATATATTACCTTAATTATACATAAAAATAGATAAATAATAACTTTATATTCAACATATCATCTAAATTGTACATAAAAGAGAGAATAAATTTATATTCAATTTATTATCTTAATTGTTTAAAAAATGAAATAGTAAATTTATATTAAATATATTACTTAAGGATAATTTTGTCGTAAGGCAAATGGGGTAAAAAAGTTCCAAGAGCAACTGTTAATTCATTTTGCATAAGTTTGGAATCAAAAAATAAATATTAATCCAGATTAATATTTATCACTCAAAATCAAGGTATGTGTTATCCTAAGGGTTAGAATAATGAGGGGTAATTAAAAAAAAAAATCACTTGTCTTACCTCTCTCCTATACTCTCTCTATCCATCTGAAAAATTAATTTATAATAATTACTATAAAATAATAATTTATTAGCTCAATTAAAAATATTTTTTATTAATATAAATTAAATTTAAAATAAAAATCATTTATTATTAAAATAACTTATTTTAATAAAACTATAATTAAATCCAATTAAAATAACAAATTATTGTTAAAAAATGATTTAATTTATTAAATTTTAAATAACAGTAATATTCAAATGGTTTATTTTTAAAATTATAATTAATATTAAAATAAAAATTTATGATTAAATTAATTTATTTTATTAATTTAATAATTATTTTAAAGTAATTTTATGATTTTTTAAATAATAATTTATTATTATAAATTTTATTGAACGAATAATTTATAGAGATTAATTATTATTCTCAAATCAAACAAATATATGATGAGAATAAATTATTACACTCATTTTAAATTCAATATAATTATTACAAATTAAATATTATACAATTTATCTAAACATAGTTAGAGGCAAGGCATTGCACCCATGATTATTAGTAGTACAAAGTTTACCCATGCAATCCTTCACATCCATTTTTTACCCCCCAATCCAAACTCAACCTACCATATAAAAAAGAAATAATAATTTATATTAAATATATATCTTAATTTTATAAAAAAGGAAAATAATAACTCTATGTTGAATATATTACCTCAATTGTATAAAACAAAAAAGGAAGAATAATAATTCTATATTAAATATATATTAGCTCAATTGTCTGAAATAGGAAATAATAGATTTATGTCCAATATAGAAAAAGGAAATAATAATTTATATTAAATATATTGACTCCCATTTGGTGCTCAACAAAATTTTATAAATTTCTATAAAATTTAAATTTTTTACTCCACCACAAATTACAAAACTATAACTTTTACAAATTTTGTATTACTTTTAGTCTTTGGGCCCATTTAGAGGTCTAAACAACTTCAACTTTTCACATATTGGAGAATTTTTTTTTTTTTTTTTAAGCATTAGACAAAACCTTAAAGTTGAAAATTTTTGGAGAAAATGAAGAAAATTAAAAAAATTGATGTTTTATTTAATTTATTGAATTTATTAATTAATTAATTAATTTTTTTTTTTTTTTTTGTGTTTGGCAAAAGTTATAGAAAGTTAAAAAAACAAAAAGGTGGAAGCTTTTTGGAGAATGCCAAACTAAGAATTAAAGAAATATACATGAATCATATAAATATAAAAATATATTTATAGATGGCTCCACTGGGTTAATTTGAATTCAAAAAAGTTGGTAGCTTTTTTTTTATATAGATTTTTTTACCAAAATTTAATTTTTTTTAAAAGTTGTAAATTTTAAACGTGTTAATTACATTTGTAAAAAGAAAAATTGAAAAATTTTCGTCCGTTTGAATACAAGATATTCATTTAGCTAAAAAAGTAACGAAAAAAATTATTTTTTTTTCTAACTTTTATCCAAACAGTATAAATTTTTCAATTTTTTTTATGAATGCGATGAACACGCTTAAAAAGTATAGATTTTACCAAAAAAAAAAATTATATTTTGATAAAAAAAATTTATAAGATGAAAAAACTACCAAAGAAAAGTCGATAGCTTTTTTTAATTCCAACAAGCCTAAATTAGAAGTAACGAAAAGGGACAATAGGGATAAGAGCTTTTTTTATTAGGAGTACTTGGAGTGATAAAAAAATGATAAAATTTTATAAAAATTATGAATTCATAATTTGTGTAGTGATATAAAAAATAAATAATTTTTAATTATTTTTAATATTTTTTAATAATTTTTAACAATTTTCGGTAAACTAAACACATTTAATACAACATTTAAGGCCTATAAAAGGATGCTCATCGCTCTTTCTTTCAAACACCCCAATCATTTCACCCTTTTCTTTCAATTACTTTCTTGCTTTCGCATTCAAATTTTGCTCAATCGACTGTGAGTTTTCTCCTGAGTTCTCTGGCCTATTTGGGTTCTCTATCTACTACCGTTTTCCCAAGTTGTAGCTGATAGCTAGCATCAAACCCAAGTTGGTGAGTGATTTTATCTAATCTGTTGTTGATACAAATGAGTTCTGTTTCTGGGGAACTATAACTTTGTTGGTTTTGTAGACGTGTACAAGGTTGCTGTTTGGTTTGCGGAACTTGTTTATCTCAGTTCAAGCCAAGTTTTCTATATATATCCGCCTATATACATATCACGGTGAGTTCATCATGGATGCTACGTTAAATTTGTTAATTCTTTACTCTATGCCCTCTTGGGTTCGATTTCATGTTGATCTTTGATGTTTCATAGTTTTTTTTTTTGGTTTGAGCTCGAGTTTTCAGATGTTTCTATTGTCCAGTTTGGAGTATCGAAAAATGCCAAAAAAACTTTGAAAAACACTATAATTCTCTACAAAATGTTTCTCACCTCAAACTTTGTAAAATACTCTAGAACTCAGCAAAAATTGTCTAGAGAATATTAAAATCTTATCACTTTGTTATTACCATGTAGGGGTTCCCATAACGCCGCCACCACCACTACAACAATCAAAAGTTTAAATGACCAAATATTTTTTGACCACTAAAAGTGTTACCGATCAAATATAACTTGATTGGCAAAAATTGATCGCAAAAGGTATTTAAGATAAAAAACGCATTTGATCAATAAAGGTATGACCTTGCCAACCAAAAGTTTGTCACTAAATGGTAAACTTTAAGCTATCAATTGATAGTAAGCCATTGCGACCAAAACATATATAATTGGTGGGAAAAAATTACCTTTAGCCATCAAAATTAAGTTGATAAAAGATTAATTTTTAGTAACTAATTGGTTGATAAATATTTTTACAAAAAAATAAAATTTGCTTCTCTTATATTTGAACTTGAGTCTTTCTCTTAACTTTAAAGTACTTAATTACTGCTATGCTAAGTCTTTACTTGTGTAGATATTAAACATTTTTCCAACCAAAGTTCGGTCAGAAAAAATAAATCTTTTGATCATTAAAAATAAAATATTTATTTTTGATAGAAAAAATAAAAATAATAATAAAATATTCATTCCCTTTAACGATTAATTATTGACAAAGGATTTATTCTAACCGACCAAATTTATTTGATTGGGAAAAATAAATCCTTTTTACTAACTAATTTTATTCTGATTGATAAAAATGAAACTTAAGAGATTAATTGACGGCAAAGATAATAATATATTATTGTTTTTTTATTCAAATTTTTAATGGTCAAATGGTCGAGAAAATGTTATGCTCTAGTGACCAACTTTAGTTTGGTTGGAAAAATTTGCTATTAGTGACAAATCTTAGTTGGGGAAAATGGTTGCCTTAGTTTTTTTTGCTAGTGCACGAAAGTTCCAACATGGTGACCGGCCAGAAACCTAATTACGTGACTTGATAAAAACTTTCCTTTCATTTTTGAGGTCTATTTTAATTTTCGAAACATAAACTAAGTTTGACTTTGGTTTTTTATTTTTGGAGATGTATCAACACCATGGAGTGAAACGTGATGGTTTTTTTTACTTTTTTTTTTTTTATCTTACTTATTTATTTATGTATTTTTTTGGATCTAGCAGATTTGCAGACAAAGTACAATTGATCATTACCAACAAGTTTATCTTTCGTTTTCTTGAGAACTAGGGTTTCTAACGGCTTTTCAGCATAGTGATATGCACTTGTGTAATAGTTGGATGGTTATTTTGGGACACAAATTAATTATTTTTTCTTATAAAAATAGAAAACATAATTATTTTTAAAGGTTGTTCTTAGTTTTTTTTTAGTTATTCTTATTTGGAGGTGTTGGTAGAATCATATTCATGCTTCCAAATTAATTTTCTTTTCTTTTTGGATGGCAGTGGATATATATATATATATATGTATATATGCAGAAATGAGAATAAAAGGCATGCGTCGTTGTATTACAATTGAATTAGATGAGGACCAGATCAACTCGCAGGAAGAAACAACCGTTATTTCTCCTCTAACCATTCGGAAATTCAAGTGGTGGAAATGCCCAAATTGCCAGAATGTGTCGACGGCGGAAGCCGCTGTGGCAGGATGTACATCCACCGCTCCTGGCTCTGACATGCCGCCTCCGGGAGATGGACTAGTCATTCTGCTATCTAATTCGCGCCCGACTCCGGCGCCGGACAATGTTGAGAACGCAGCCTTAGCTGGTATGCATGCTTCCATAAACTGGTAACTTAAAGCTATGTTGCTCGGTTTGGAACTCCAAATTTTTTTGAGAAAAATTCATTTCAACTTTTTTTAATTAAATTTTGTTACATGTCATTTTTACATCACTTCAATATTAACTTTTAATTGACTATCCCATATCGGGACAGTTAGAGTGCATGTGTATGTTTATATCCTCTCACCTACATTTTAGCTTTGAACTGAAATGTTGGGTTGTGGGTTGTGCTTAAAAAAAAAAAAAAAAATTGTGTATGCGTCGTCTAATGCTCCACTCTTCCTATGGGCAGCGTGGGTTATGACCCACACTTTGTCAGTTTAGGCCTCAGCCCGAGGGCTGCAATAGACAAACTATCCCACATCGGGACAGTTAGGGTGCGCGTGTGTGTTTATATCCAGCTGAAATGTTGGGTTGTGAGTTGTGCTTCAAAAAATATTAACTTCTAAATTTTTTTTTAAATTTTCTCAAAATTCCAAAATTTTAATTTTTTTTAATTATTTGTATTGTTGTTATTTGAATTATTTTTTCAGAGGAAAAGGGAATGGAAGGGTTGTGATAGAGGAGGGTACCCACAATTTAAAACTTCTCCTAATCTTTAAATGGAAGTAGAGATGACAAAAAAATTCATTGTTGGAAAGATATAGAGATTTTTTTTCTTTTTTGGGTGATGACGGGGATTGATGTGAACTTTAAGTAACCGTTGAGTGGGTACAAGAACAAAGATTATAGGCTCTACTTCGTATTATATCTGTTTATATAATTAACGTACAAGTGATTATATAATGAGTCAGGAAACAATGTTAATTATATTATATAATGAGGAGGAGTATGGTTATTATTATTATTATTATTTTTTAAATTTTTATTTTTTATTTTTATTTTTTTTGGGTCACAGACCATGAGAATGCATCAGGAAACAATGTGAGTCAGGAAATTGGAGATCCGAAAGGTGTCGAAAGCAATCCATCCTTGGTTCGGAAAGGCAATTCAGAAGGCTCCGGTAATAGATAATGTTAGATTATTTTAAAATATTCCTCTATATATATATATATATATATATCTTAAATTGATACGTATCCTAAATTAGATATCTTAAATTAGTTATAATTCTATTAAGTTTAGGTTTCTTATTCACCTTATAAATATAAGGTTTCGTTGTATAACATTGATAATCAATATTATACAATAAGGAATGAGATAGGATTATGACTAATTTAAGATATCTAATTTAGGATACATATCAATTTAGGATATATATATATATATATATATAGAGGAATATTTTAGAAATAATCTAACAGATAAGACTCCATATATATATATATATATCAATTTAGGATATATATATATATATATATAGGAATATTTTAAAAATAATTAACAGATAAGACTCCATATATATATATATGTATATATATGTATGAGGGTGTAAATGTTTCTGTCCGCTAAGCATGCACTTAGTTATAGGATTTATATCCTATATACTGAACTTAATTATATTGCAATATTAATTTAGCTAAATAAATTAATTTATTTATTTATTCAAAATTTATTAATTTTGTATGTTTGTTTAGTCCCAGATGATCAGGAGAATGGTTCAGGAAACGAAAGAAATCAGGAGATTATCCATCCAACTGTGACCAAACGGAATCTGTTCCACCCTCAGTTCAAGAAGGCCATTCAGGTAATTTACGCCCATCTAACTCTCCAACGTCGTATACTTGTCACATTATGGCCCGTTTGGATGTCTAATTTTCAGCCAATTTTTAATATTGGTTTGTAAAAATTGTAGGTAAAATTTTTGATATGTTTAGTCAAGCAAATAAAAACTGTTAGTAACTTTTGACGACTTTTTATATATGTGATAAAAATTTTGATAAATTTTGAGTTAGATTAAAGTAAAATGACTATTATATCCTTTACTAACTTAGTAAAAGATTAAAAGTTAGTGTGTTTGCAATCTATACCACGCAGAATTAGTGCATGGCAATGTTAAATTACTTTGCTATATATATTTAGATGCATGCCCCATTCATATTCACCTAACTAATATTTGAAAGGCAAAGCCGCGGAGGAATTTGGTCATGAGCCAATCTGCCGAGCCGAGGAAATTCAAAAAAACATCAAATGCACAACTCCCAAGGTGGCTAACAATGAGGCTGTCGATAACGTTGTGGAGAAACTAACAACTGAATTTCCTCCCGCCGATGTTCAAATAATGCATGATGAGGATGTTGATCAGCACTGTGATAACCCAAATTTGAACTTGTCATTAGGAAGTGATCCGATCTTGGTTGCGAAAACTGCTGATGAAAAGGCCACGTCCTTCTGCATGGGAGACGCTGAATTGTCCAACATGCCCAATTCTTCTTCTGATTCAAGACCAAATCTGGGACTGGGAACTGCCGGGAGGAGTCGTCGGACTCAACGTGTACGCATTAAGGGTCCAATTGATCCCCAACAAGCAAATGATGTAGCAGACGCTAATGAGAGAGCAGCTGGCATTGCTATTGTCGCCGAAGGTGGTTCCTCCCAGAGACAGAAACGGTTCGCTGCTAGAAGAGCCCAGTACATCTTATTCTCCGATTCGGAGACAGAAGAAGAAATTGTTAAAAAGAAGACTAGGCGAGGGAGGAAAAGGAAGTCGACTGCGCCCAAAGCAAAACGTCCTTACGCTTCCAAAAGGGCCAAGGCTGCTGCAGCAGAATTAGGTTCGAACGCCGGCATTGTAATCTCTGATTCTGCAGCGCCGCCACCTGTTGGAGTACTCCAAGAGATTGTTCCCAGAGGGAGAAAAGGGAAGAAGGACGTCCAAGCTCGTAAGGAGACTGCGCTTGGAGAATCTTCAAATACTGGAAGAAGGGAGAATCATGAACCACCGTCAGGAGAACTTCATGAAGAAACTGTGGCTGTGAAGAAGGATTGCCCTTTGATTTGAATAAAGAACTCCCAGTCCTCGACACATTGTCTCCAGTAGGGCGGCGTTCCAAACTTTGTTCCTGTTGAGGAGCTGGAAGGCTACCTCTCCCAACAAGTAATGAACTTTTTTCCTCTTCGAAGAATGCTTTAATGGAAATTCTATGTAGTTTCATTTGGAGGATGTACTACATATATAGTAAATTAATTTAATGAGAATTACATTTTATTTTCCCCAGAATCCCTCCGACCCTCAAAATAATTAGAAAAATGATGGTATCATCGAGTACTCTTCATCTACACTTAATTATGCCATTCCTCTCAAATTAATTTGAAATGCATTCACAATTAACAGGCACCAAGTTTGACCTGAACTTTGTGGGTCAAAATGCGGCTTCCAATGACGGAGAGTTGATCTGTAAGTTTATAATTAAATTAACACATAATATTTAATTAAATATACAGGATCTTTATTTTCATGATATTCACATATTTTACCTACTTAAATAATATAATTAAGAACACGTACCTTGAACCATTATTTTGAAAATCTAAATGCGGAAAGCTACCTTAAAATTATTGTTCTTGAATCTTCTCTTTCAACAAAATAAAACCCTTTTGGAAACTAGCGTTTCTTCTCTTGCCCCTATAAACCCTAATGTGTTATAATTTAATGTGTATGAACTGATGGAATTCATTCACTATTTATAGGGAGAGAGAGGACCCAATTTCCTAATTAGTAAATTAATCTCTACCGTCCATCAAAGTAGGATATAGGTTAAGAAATTAACTCATAATCTTTACCAAATAATAACTTTCTAAATAATTCTTTATCAAATTTGAATTCTTATATGGACCACTTTAATTAGAACACTAATTATAGAAATTAAATATTAATTAATTCCAACATAATCATCTCAAGATCATCAACGCCGCAACAGTTGATCAATTGATGGACCTCCTGAAGACCCAGCAACGCCATCTAGTTCCGGTCTTTCCCAAGCCTTTCACACCTTGCCAGCACCACCCGAAGCTAAGTTATGACAACTCAATTCTCTTTGAGCAATCAACGGTGATTAATGGTGATGATGTCTCAGGAAAATCGCCAGTACTTGCACTCCCAGTTGTTGGATTATCAACAGCTTCTTCGGTTAGAGTTCCTCCTCCAACGTCTAAACGAGGAGAAGAGCAGTCGTGCGAGGTGAAGGTAGAGGCCGATGCTGAGGCCGAGACAGAGGGCGCATTTCGAGCCCCATTGAAAATTCTAACCAAACTGGGGATAGATTGGTGTTGGGTGGTGCGTCCAATGATAGGATTTTTCACTCTCTTCCGGATATTGGAATCTGAGAGGTTAACCAAAACCCTGCTGAATTTACTATGCCGGAATCGAGGATGGAATGGTGCAGATGGGACAAGGAGAGAGAGAGCGTGTAGGAGACTAGAAGATCGAGTGCTGTGGCAATGAAAAGGGCGGAAGGCCTCCGAAGGGTCAAATAGCATATGCAAAGTGAGACTCGTAGACATATACAGATGCAGGATGGATCAGAAAGTTTTTCTTGGCCCTGATTTTTGTTAACTAATCTTCTTTGTTTGTACCCTTTAAATATGCTTCAAACTAAAAACCCTTTAAATGTGTTTGAAACTAAGTGTCCGTTTGGCAACTTATAACTAAAAGCTAGCTAATTTCTGGTTATTTAATTTTTTTAATTTTTTTAAATGATTAAAATTATCCACTTACACTTTAAATTTTTTTTCAAAAACATGAAAAGTAAAAATAATAAAGTAACAAAAAGTTAAAACATACACACTAAAACACCGCGCACGTGAGTGCGCGCACACGCATGCGCACACCCACGCGCACACGCACGCAAAAAATAACTTTTTTTTCTTTCCAAACTAAACCTAAAATGAATAAATACAATAATTAACTTCTAAATAACTATTGTTAGGTGACTTTTGTAGCATAAAATTTCTCCAACAAACTTCAATTTTCTCTAATTTTTTAATTTTCTCTACAATAGTCTCCCACTTTTTCTAATTTTTTTTCTCAACTTTTTCTAATTTTTTCTAACCTTTATCAATTTTTTTAATTTTTTTCAAATTTTTAACTTTGGAGGAAACCAAATGCCCAACAATAACAGAATAGACCAAAATGAGTTTTTTCTTTTTTTAATAATCCAAACGCTACCTTATTTCCTACCAAATTCAATCTTGTAGCTCGGTGGCCTAATTGAGTGGTTATCATCTAATGATGACCAGCATCCGTTGCCTTAGCTAATAGAATGATTTCTGGGACAAACCCAGAATTGCTAATTTAAGTTTCAAAATTACTGGGTGCGTTTAGCATCTCAAAAAATTCAAAAAATTTCAAAAAACTTCAAAAATTTTCAAACCACATCCAATCAAATTTTGCCACCTATCATTTTTACATCACATCAACCTCACCTTTTGAGTTTTTTTTTTTTTTTTTTGAGTTTTTTTGGGCCTCCAAGCACTCCCTTAAAAAAAAGAAAGGAGGCAGCCTCATCACACCATTTCAGAATCATGTTTCAAAAAAATTGAACTACAGTCTATATACCAAGGATGCCATCCGCCTCAGTGTTGCAAACATTTTCCGTAGAAAATTTGAATTTACAACATTCAATCCCCTAAAGTATTTCAAAATAAAAAAACCAATTAAAAACCAACACAGGTGCTCGGAATGCTACAAAATTAGGGTAAAGAAGTACAAGTTATGAGCAGCAAATCTCCTGAACGAACACAAAGTTCAAAAAAGAGTAATCATACTGGCAAAAAAACCTAGAATGGAAAAAGATGACCTAGAAGACAGGCTTTGACTCATCTCCACTTATCCTGTAGTTCTTTCCTCTCAGCCAAAACCCATGTCACAAAGATTGCCACAAGGAGTGCAACAATTGTAATAAGAAGTAACGCGTAGTTGAAATCCTCTGTGAGTGAGTCGTAGGTTCTCGAAGGTGCAAGCCGTGTAAAGAAGAGATCCACTCCATACGCGAAGACAAGGGTGGTTGACTCCAGCTTTGCGGGCACGGTTACAATGCCTCTGAGGCCTTCGACTTTAAGAGCATGGGTCACATAAGACTGCAAAACAGTCCGTGGAATCGATATGAGCCATCAACATGAACGAATCACAAAATGCAGTGCTGTGTATCTAAAAAGTAAGAGCTACAGCCCTTCTTCCCACTATGAATCCACATTTTGATTTTGCTTTTAGTTTAAGACTGAACTGCACCTCAAGTAGCTAATGGTTGTTTAACTTTTGGATATTTTTGTAGCAATAAACTCTAATTTATTCCAAATTATAAAATAAATTACCTTATAGTCACAGGGCTCTAGCTGTAGACCCATGATTAAAAAGACTAGCAAGCATGAATCAAATAGTTGTCTCTCAGCAACCAAATCAGAATTAACTCAAGGAAATTATGATTTTGTATTTTCAGCATACAGAAGTAAAATTTTATTGCTGGAAGTGAAACTATATCAGGAGCCAGCCTCAAGGTATGATCTCCAAATTCTGACCAAGACAGTTTCCCATACAGAAACTATTAGTTTTGATCTCTTTACAAAACTTTCCGAGTCAAATGGTTGGCAAAACCAACTTGCCTACTAAGTATCTAGACTGAAGGTTGTCAGCCAATGCAAACAAACACATTCCGAACTATACCAACCTAATTCATCCAAAACTATCAACAACGTATGTTCCAACTCAAATTGGACTGCCCCTTTTCAAATTAAAATTCAGTGAGTTTGTTCCAGATCTTCCAATTACTTATGAAAATAAATTCCAGGCTAGTGGCCTTCTAGTTTTTCAGTATTTATGAATCTAAGAAGAGTAAGGATAAAGCGTAGACCATGCTTAAACTTCATAACCCTCTTCTAACATTTTCTTTTGTTACTCACCACAATCTGAAAGGCACGTTACCAATTTTAGATGGTCAAGAGACATAAGTGATAGCAATAATAATGGAAAGATAAGAGGAGGATGGGGTTAATGCACCTGTGGCATAATTGGTAATGAATCTGTAAGAGGGATAATTCCTTCCTCCCTCTCCGCTTGTGTAGGATTGACTGTCCGACGGGGATCTAGAAAACGCTTATCGAGAGCTAAAACCTGTAAAATTAAAATGTAAGTAGCACCAAATGCATTTACACAAAAAAGGGCCAAGTGAGCATCATAAAACATGGTTATAATCAACACAAAGTGAACTCAATGCATGTACACAAATGCCCCAAGTGAGCATCCTGGGACAAAGTATCATAGAGATTTATGAACAAAGCGTACTTAATGCATGTACTTATAATGCCCCAAGGGAGCATCCCATGACAAAATATCGTATGGACAAAGCTAAGTAGCCATGAAAATGAAACATCAGTCAGCAGCAGAATTTATATGTATTTATACATATATTTGAGCTATAACCTGATCACCAATTGTGCCAATAAGAAGTTGCTTGGAGGTAATGCCCTTTGCTGTAGATGTTACAGCCATTGCTTTCACGGTGTGGGTGAAAAAGTAAGATTGTATTTTTGTTATGACCTCAGGACGAGAATATGAAGACAAAGGTGAAGTAAGATTATGTTTTCCAAGAACAAGCTTCAAGACATCCTTGTTATCCTGCAGATGGTAGTCATCAATTTACAAAAGCCAAACTGGTCAGCAATAGCAATGTTTTCAAACAAACACGGATATGAAATAATACAGACATTAAGCTCAGATACGTACTGCCCGAGACTGATCATAGATCTCAATAACTGACATCTCATATCTGTGTGCTCTTAGATTAAAGTAGTGGTAGACAACCCAGTTTTCACTAAAACCTACAGAGGGAAAGAAAACTTAATTTAGATCCCGTCTATCCATGAAAATTTCGGAGCTGAAACGAAAAATCATACTTACTGCATGGACAGGACCCTGTGCACCATGATGAATCATGCGGTACAGTATACGACCAGTCACAGTATCAATAACATTTACAAACATCCATGACTCCTCTGGGGAGACTGAACCAATTTCACCACTGGCTTTAGGTGCAACAGTTGCCACGAAAAGTAGGTTTCTTGAAATATATTTATACATCACATCTTGGTCAGCTATAACCTTTGCTTGAGTATGAACCACCTAAAGAACATAAGACATGAAACGCTTTCACAGTCCATAAAATATAGCACCAAAAGGGGGATGAACACTGATAAGGCCATTGAACAAAAAAATCCATTTCTGAAAAAGAAGACCACAGCGACGCAAGGCACCTTGTTTAAATGATTACAAAATCCGTGAGTTAAAAATGATGTGATTTGATATATCCTTTTACCAGTCTCACAGTCAAGTGTAATGATGGAAGTATAATTTACAGTGAAACTGTGTCAATGCTAACCTTCAATGCTAACTATTCTTTCATTTGTGTTTTGGTTATGACTAAATTTACATTCCATATATTCAATGTTAGTCCTACTTATCCTAAATTTTCATGACTCACTACTTTTCTCTGCAATTCTAAATTAGCATTTACTCCATGGCACCTCTTCTTGCATACATCTAGTCTATTCATTCATAACTAAAGAAAAAAAGATAAGGACTTGATACAAAGCTTTGATAAACATCTATAATTATAGGAAGTTCACTACTGTCCCTGTCATTACCCTCACAAAGTTTGTTGCTCTACTATACATGTCTTGTTTCATCTCAATATAGCTATATGTGACACCTTTCTTTCTCAATGCCCACCAAATGAAGTCTCTGGGTACCCTAAGCTTTTTCTAGATCTATAAAAATCACCTGACAGTATCTCCTTTTTACTCTGTCTCTCCATTAATCATCTTAATAGCTTAATAGGTAGACTGCTTCCATAGTTGACCTCTCCAGCATAAATCTAAATTGATTATCCCAAAAAAAAAAAAAAAAAAAAGAGAAAGAAAAATAGCAGCAATACAAGACCAATATTCAAGATAATATTTATCAGAATTTTCATAACTGAATGGTAAAAATAGCTCAACAACATTTAAGAATAAGCATAGATAATAAAATATCTTAGTTTAATTAAGCTCAAAGAGGTAGATTATGACATGTCAGAGAATTTGGTGGTTGAAGCCAAGTTCTGTAAGGCCAATGAGAAAGAAACAGTCGAACTCCACTTCATTGCAGACAAGGTATCCAGCCATCTTAAAAACGAAAAAATCCCTAGTCTAAACTCAGCTGTTTAACTGCAAATTTTTATATTGCCGTAAAAAGGGAAGAATGAGATGAAGAAAACTAACAATATTTTATAAAATAAAATCTCAGAACAAAACCTGTGGACATTCCTCAGAGGAAAATGAAAATACCTCGCTTGATTTTCTTGTCACGGCTGAAATGATCTTTTCTGAATCAGAAGGGAATACAATGGACCACAAGTCTATGGTGCTAAAACAGTATTCATCTGCTACGTCAAGAATACAATTGTCCTTCAAGGCATGGCCTCTTATAATGCCACGGTCAGCTTCAACTGAGTACCAGTATATGTTCGCAAACTCACTTTTGAAAATACCAATTGCTTCAGGAGTCCTTGGGTATAAATGGGCACGCTGGTAAGCATCTATTAGTAGATGGAGTCGCTGTTCTGTTGAATCCGTTAACGGCAAAGGAATAACTTGCACAATGGAGTGAACAGTACCCAAAGAATTCAGCTCCTTCCCCGTGTATGTATCAACAATGGAGAAGACACCAGAAGCATCCAAACTACGTCCACATCTGCCAACTACAAGAATAGATGGATTCTCATCCATTGCATGATGATGGGGGACCTGCCACTGATATACATTAAGCCCAATGGGATCATCACATCCTTCTGATTTACGAAGAGAACGAAGCAAGAGAGACCAGACAACCCGTCCATCTCCCGTGTGTAAAGCAAAGACTTTCCCTGCTCTGGTAAGTACTATGAGCAGTTTCCGAAAACCATTGTGGTCTCGACTCATCTTGCTTTTCTCAGAGCTTTTCAACCTAATTCTTTGTATCTCTGCTACTTCATCAGGGGTTGCAAGCATTAGAGTTCCTTTAAGCTTCAGCACATGTCCCTTCAAACAACAGAACACCATACAGAAGACCCATAATCAGGAGAGAATAGTCAGTGTGATGCATTCAAATGTGGAAGTAATAAATACAGTGCAAAAGATGTCATCTAACTAAAAGATAATGAAGAGGAATTGGAAGTGGAAGAAAGATATAGGGAGAAGAAAATGAAGAAACAGAAGCCAATCCCAGTATTGCACACCAGTTGGCAGGAATCTGGTTCTTGAGAAATATAGTATAATGCCTATAACTACTAAGATTACCACCTTTCCACAAAATATACTTCCAGGCAATAATCAAGTAGGCAAGGTCCCCAACCAAGGACCAAACTGTAAGCTTTCAGATTCCAGCAAAACCATGCGATAGCATAATTATTTGCACTCAAATGTCAATCAAATTATGTGTTTATGCAGATCACTAAACAAAAACTGCCAAAGAATTATACTGCATCAACCTCTATTTGAGGGAAGCACCCATGTCAAATACAGATATGGACTTGTAAGATACCAAAACTCCTGGTATTCCAGTATAACATGCTTAATTTTCATTTTCTTTATATAAACACTGATTAGTGTAATTTACCATGAAGCAAAACCATGCGCACTATTCACGGAGCTGTATACATAGAGAAATTCTGAATCTTGTGCAGAATCTACATTTTTAATAAAATTCATAAATATCAACTCAAGAAGCCCAATTATTTGGGCAATTCATAAATGTATACTTTTCAGCCAAAACTTCCACACCATACAAGAATCCCAACACATTCATGGTCACCAAATAAATGATTTTCCATGTTTGAAAATTGACTGTTTAACAACCATGTGAGATTCCAAGATCCCCCATCAATGTAACAAACATAATGACTTGTTCTAATATAAGTACCAGCATGCCATAGTAAGTAGCCTGAGATGAAGTGATTGATACTGTGACATCATGCAAAGTAAAAGCATTCAATATCTGGATAGTAACTAAAGTTCACGAAAGCCAAATTGCCAACAACAGAAGAATATACATTTCAATTGCAAATCTCAACAATTTCTTGTTATTCAAACAAAATTACTTAACATCTATGCTTTGTGTAGAAGACTCTGGAGCAAATTAACATCTATGCTTTATGAGAAGACTCCTTTCCACTCCTACTATTCTCCGCAACAAGGAAGAAAATAATAGAGGAAAAGGAAGAGGAGGACAAGAAGATGAGGGTGATGAAGAAGAAAGAAGCGAGTGAGAGAGAGCCAAGTAAAGTTACTTGATTGAATTACTATTCAACTACATGAAAGAACCTACTTCATTACCACAATAATATTCAATCAAGCCTAACCACGACCAAGTTATCCTACCTTTACTTACACCCCCCCCCCAAAAAAAAAATTATTATAATTATTATTATACCTGTTGGACTTCTAGTGTAAAACCAAAACCCTAACATTTTTGCTGACAAAATTTTCTTCTTGTCAGGTTATTCAATATGTTGGAGAGGTGAAACTATACGTAAATATATATCCAATGTTGACTATGTTGTGCATGTTAACAATATAGTGCATACCACCCATGCATTTTTTCATTGCATTTAAATATAAAAAGACAAGCATAAGTTTACTAAAACTTGTTTAGAGTATTGCTCCAACAACACATTTATATCAAAATTGATCTTCTCTTCTTTCAATTAAAAATAAAAATCTTCATTTACGTGGAACATTTTTTTTGGGGGGGGGGGGGGCAATTAAAAATTTAAATTTAGTACAATAAAACATGAAGAATGACTTACGAGCATGTTAGATAGCATGCAGTGTTAAGACAATAATAAGGGCATATCTTTTAAAAAATACAATTTTATCCAAAATTTGCCCAAAGCCCAAAAACTAGATTAGAGATGATTATATAAAACACTTTCTTTGACTGAAACTACAATATCGACCCATGGTCATTACTTCTTACTACCCCATGAAAGTACATACATAAGTAAACTATATCTCAATTACAAACCAGTATCCAAAAGGACTGAAACTAAAACCCAAAAAAAAAAAAAAGTAAAAGACATAGAGGTTCTGCAGGTAAAGTCAAGCAGCAATTGAAACACAAAATCATCATTGTTAGAAAAGAATCATGAAATTAGTTAAACTCTAACTCCTACAAGTCTCAATTCAGTGATAAACTAGCTTTTGAAAAGCTTTCTGAAAGCTTTGTACCTTAAGCCATTCAAAAAGATTCTGCTCCACATTTGCCACAGATACGCCATGCTTTTCTACCGGTAATTCTGATGTTGTTGTATCTACTACAGAAGCAAGCCCATCCTCCCTACTCCAGACAATCTCACCTTGCTGTACTAGAAGCAATGAATGATCTTCCATGACAATCAACACCCTAAACCCATGAGACCTGTCCGTTCGGATATAGTTGTTGATGAAAACCTTATGCACAAGCCCTCTCGAGTGGTCCATGTTAATGCTCTCCGTAAGCAAATCATTGCTCCAGTCATAACCATCCTTAACTCTGAGTTGAAACTTGCTACCTTCATGCTGAATTATTGCAATAGCTTGTTGACCCTCTGAATACGAGAGAGCATCACTAAAAGTTGCTCGATGATCAATTTTGTCCGCTACCACCAATTTGCCTTCATCTGTGACTTTAATAAAAAGAATAAATCCATTATTAATTCTTATGGCAAATGTCCCCGTAAGTTTTGAAGGCAATACTACTGCTGTTCCAGATGAATCCTGCAAAAGATCTGAAATATAGGTCTGCTGAAAGCTAATTTCTCCATCTCTGACATTTATTAGTACCAAAATTGATCGAGTGGAATCAGATGCCACAAATATATCACTTGAAACCGATGATATTTCCCCAGAGAAACCACCAGGAAATGCAGCACTATTATGCTTCAGCAATTCACCATTCTTAGCATTAATTACACTTGCATCAATTCGGGACATATCACCAAATCCTATTGCATGAATTACATCACTTCCAAGTGGATGAATCAACTTTTGAACCTCGATGCTGACAACACAATTGATATGCAATACATATATTAATTAAGATGAAATGATAAAATAGACACATTAACTTCTGAATTTGTCTTACCCTTCAGTAGTCAAATCTTTTTTCCAAATAACCTCTCCACCTATGCTTGAAATAGCATGAAGAAACCCATTCCCATAAACAAAGATCAAATTTTCCTTGCCAACTTTCAAATTTGTCTACATAAAACTTCGATAGTTAATACTCTTTGCAGAGATAAGCCACAGCAAGTCAACAAAGGGAAGGCAAAACCCAAAGCAGTGTGAACCAGAATAACACGAAACATACAAAACTATATGCTTCAAGAGAATGTGTAACGAAAAGTAGTGTAACCGCAACTA
The DNA here is from genome assembly GCA_019916065.1 of Vitellaria paradoxa. NCBI lineage: Eukaryota > Viridiplantae > Streptophyta > Magnoliopsida > Ericales > Sapotaceae > Vitellaria > Vitellaria paradoxa. Next base: position 37,002,013 of record CM034243.1, read on the forward strand.
ATGTTCCTGAAATTGACATGGGAATGGATGGAGAAAGCTTTGATGGGGCACTAATCATGTAAAATTATAAATACTATTTACATAAAAAGAAGAAATGAGTTCGAACTGCATCAGATAGGATATTATGCAGCTTGGGTATCAGTGGGGGAGGGGGTGGGGAAGGACAAGCTCCGAAAATCATTGAAAGTCTCTGTTAATTAGATGCTGTTTACCAACCGGAATAAATAATAATGACTTTGAGGCCTTTGTGCCTGAAAGGAAAGACTCCCACACCATCTGCCCATCAGGAAGATTCCAAGCTCTTACAGTAGTTCCCTCTGATGACAAGGTAATGACATCTGGCAGAAAACAAATGACTCGTTAACATTTAATCCATAATTCAAATTGAACTTCCACTCCCCATGAATTCACATTAAATAGTGGTTGCCTTTTATGGATTTTGTCAAAAGGCAACAGTATTCTGTTTAAAAAATCGTGAAAGGCCACTATCATTTTTGGCAAGTAACAATAAGTTAATTATTTCCTGCAATACTGCTGCGAAATTAGCATATATTCAGGGATCAAACTGAATTGGCGGTCAACATCTTACAATAAAGTGATCAATCATATCATTGGAGATAACAATGAGTACAACCATCTTATGATAAGTATTTTAAGAACAGCACCAAGGGAGTACCAAGTACCAACTATCTATCGCAATTAAAAAGCAAGGGCTAATATAGCACCACAAGTAACACCTATTTGACCCATCTAGCATGCCTAAAAAAAACCCATATTGGATGGGCAGGGGCAGGGCCACGCCTTGCTTGAAATTGATATTGTTTTTATTTATTTATTTATTTATTCATTCCCCCCCCCCCCGGGGGGCACCAGCAACAGTTCACCACAGAAGAAATGACTCACTAAGCCACGATCACTAAAATTGTCATTTTTTGTATACTTTCCCCGGTTATGTTGCTACCACAGGTTTTATACAATCAATCAGATTATGGGAGTGTTTTGAACAATAAAAAGTGAGATAAACTGAGATAATTTGTGAGTTCGTAATTTGTGCAGTAAGATAAAAAGTGAATAACTTTTAAAAGTTTTCAGAAATTTTCATCATTTTTCAATGCACCAAACACAACCTATATGGATATCCCTTCAACAAACATAGGTCATTGAAATAAACAGATTATTGAAATAAACAGATTATTGTGCAAAGAGACGATAACAATTATGTTACTAGATGGCCATCTAAACTATGTTTAGTAACCAAGTAAGAAGACACTTAATATTACTTTATGTATATACCAAGGAATAAAAAATCTAGGGGTTAGTTAATACTGGACGTTTTAGTACCCATCCAAGTTAGATTAAAATCTAGTCAATAATATTATTATATTTTTAAATAGAGAAAACAGGGTTACATATTATCACACGACACATTCCAAATAAAATAAAGTAATCATAACAAGGAAAAACAGGAAGGAACGATCTTTACATTTTCCAAGCGCGATATCAATTTCATCAATTGCATCGTTCGCCCCAAGAACATGTCTCCAAACTGAAATAAAAAAAAATATACATTTATATAAGCATCGATGAATGCTACCAAATTACCCATAGAAACCCGTTAAAGTTTCGAATTTCAACAAAAAGCTGGGCTCACAAATCTCGCCGCGCCGGAGATCGAGCGAGGCGATGACATTCTCTTCGGTGGAGACTACAACGCGCTTTCGCCCAGCCTTCTGAGTGTGGAACACTGCGTGCTTCACTTTTCCTATGTACTGCTGATGCCTGGAATGAAAATTCAATCAATTTAACATAGAATCCATAGATTTTGATTGAATTGAAGAGAATGATGATTGGACGAAGAGTGAAGAGCATATGGAAGTAGACTGACCAGTCCATAAGTCCAACTTGATCTTCGTAGAGGGAAAGGGCAGGGCGAGAAGACGATAGGAACAGCAAAAGAAGGAGCAAAACCCTAATCGCCATGGCGACTGATTAAACTCTCTCTCTCTCTCTTTCTCTCTCCGTGCATAGAGGAGAGACAGATCTTAGAAGTTGGGGCTTGTGGGAAGTCTGCCAAGAAGGGGGAGGCTTCCGAGCAGCTCGTAACTAAAGCCGGCTGCGAAAAATAAAAAATAAATACCATCGTATAACGCAAAGGCAATGTTTTGAAAAACATATAATTGTCATCTAATTAACTACTATGTTTATGACACGCTGTGATATTTATAAATCTTAATTTATATAAATAATTTTTATTCGATTATTTGTTAATTTATATTATATTATTAGTCGAAAATTTGATAAATTTAAATTTTTTTATCATAAGTCATAAATTTGGTATTAGGATAAATTTTTTAATAATTAATTTTCTAATTTTCGATTTAAATTTTTATTCTGAACAAAATTAAAAACAAATAGTGAGAGATCGCCTAATTCTTAGAAATTAAACACTCAATATCCCATATATATAATTTGAATAACTCTAACCGATGATTCATGAATTTTACCTACAACTCAAACTCATTATCTTTTTTGATTTGTTAGGATAAATATTTCAATTTGTAAGAACCAACTTCGAACACCTATCTAATTTTTGTTCTTCTGCCATTGATTTCAATTGAATTAAATTGATTCCATTATCTGTTAAATAATAATTCATCACCCTACTTTTCTATCATACCAATTTTCCATCTAGCTCACCATTAATTGATAATAAATGACTTTCTTGGTTGATTTTTGGTTGAGAAACATAAGAGTGTCAAAAGTTAGTTGAGTGAAATTTTTTTACATTGTTTGTAGCTTGTTAGATAATAAATAAAGTGTAGGTTTAAAGAGTGAAGTGTAGTAAAGTGAGAGCTCTATAAAAATTTTAAAATATAATTTGAAATTGGTGGTGAATTCAAATAGGAAGAAGGAAGAACTAAAAATTTATATTTTTTAGTTCTGACAATTTTTGGAATCCGATTTTCCTTCATCATTGGATTCTATCACTGAATGTTTTGTTGAGATGGAATAATTAACATTTTATAAGACATTTCATATCATTTAATTGTATTGAATTACTATGCTGATTATTGAATTTGAATTACAGCACATGCCAGTGAAGTGATTGAATAACTTGGTAAAAGTTTAAAATTTTAGTAAATTATTTGCATCTGTAAAATTAAATTGTAAATTATGATTAGATACATTTAATTTAATATACTTAAATACATTTTTAGACTTTTTACATGGGCCTAAGCATTAGTAAAAGCAATCGAAAATGCATAAAAATTAAAAAAATAGGGCCTAAACTTGTGTATAGATTTAATCCGGAATCAATTGGTGTCTGGACGACAGAAGGGAACTCTTTTGGACGTCTAAATGCTAAAAATTCAGATAGTATTTTGTCATCTAAACAGGTACCCTCTTGAGTGAAGTTTTATCAATGACAACTTATTGTTTCTGATTTCAAATGTTATTTTGACCTTTAAAATGATATATTTAAACTTCGGTTAAAGTATAAAAGTTGTAATTACTTGATTTATTATTTCCAACCCCCCACAAAAAAAAAATCACTTTAATCTAGATTTTGAGTCAAAAATTATGTCCAAAATATTAAATGTATGCTAAACTAAATTTTTTGAAGAATTGATTTTAGGTTGTATTTTTATCCTTAAAATATTTAAAATTTAAAAAGTATAAAATACAAAATTGTACCACTTGGAGTCTAGTTTCGAAAATGCTAGGCTCATTAATATTAGTGTTATCTTCTATTTTATACAAATTTACTTTTAAACTACTATTTATATTCAGTATTTATATCAACACTTGTCTAGAGTTTTATAAAGATCTTTTATTTAAAAGTTATTTAAAATCTTATTTTTTTTTTGATAAATGTTTATGTTATATTGATTTTTCTAAAATTCTTCAAAGATACCTGTTAAATTGACCATTCGTTGACCTATCCTACATTTTGATCAATTCAAATTATCATTAATAAAAGTACAAATTCAGTTATAGGAGGTTTTCAAAATAATAAACAAGGATTAAAAACACTCTACATTTCAGAATTTAAGAGATTTAAAAAATATAAATTTTTTGATTGCTTGAGAAATGACTTTAACAATTTCCTTATTACTTTATAAAATTTATAAAATTAAGTAAAATATTCGAATATGAATATTTTAATAAAAAAATAATTTAACAAAAATCAAGATTAAGTTCGATAAGATTCAACCTAAATTTTTATTTTTGGATTAGATTTCAAATAATTTAGAAATTTTAAATTTAAGTCATAAATAAAATAAAATCCAACTCATAAATTTTTATTAATTCCAAATATAAGAATTAATGAGAATTTTCATCAAATGAAATCAAATCTTATCAAATCTATCATTTCAAACAAAGTGTTAAAATAGATTAACCTAAATTCATTTGAAATGAGGTAATTATTAACTTCCCAAATTATCTCGAGAAAATATAGGCCCTATTTGGAGTAAGATAAAACTCCAAAAAATTCTATAAATCTCTAACAACCCTTTTACATCTAATTTTTCGCCATCATTAATTTTAAAAAATTTCAATATTTCACTAAAAAAATAAAAAAAATCTGAAAGTAGGTTAATTGAATGTGTAAATTTTTTATACAATCATATTCTTCACGTCGAAAAGTTTCAAATGAGTACCATTGTCACTATTTTTTGTGAATTTTTTTGAATCCGTGAAAACAAATTTAGAAAATCGTTTTCACGGTTTGTGACTTTTTAGAAAAAAAAAATGATGCAAAAATTAACTCTAAATTACATTTTATCTTAATTTATCTTATTTTTTCTTACTCAAACGGACTATCGGGAGACTCCTAGGATCTCAAATTTTACAGTTTTTTTTTTTTGTTTTTTTTGGGGGGATGAAAGCAGAATAGTTAGAAAACAGAATAATAAGTTGACCAGACACAGTGTCAATTAATATGACAACCCTCACAACATGGAGGCTTTGGAGCAACTCTTCTCTCTCTCTCTCTCTCTCTCTCTCTCTCATTTTATACGACTTGTCGAGAGTGATTGGTTGCGCAAAGATAGACACAGTTTCACCTCAGCCACCGTTTGGCTCGAAAATATAGGAAGCGTTTCGCCCAAATGCGGCCGTGATCAGTAAGACTCTGCACTCTGCAGAGCCAAAAAAACGAAGCATTGTTCGATCTTTCTATCTCCTTTGTACGATTTGGTTCAAGAGATCGAAGACCCCTTTCTCATTGGACCAAAATGTGGTAACCCATTTCTTCGGAGCACGAGTTTTTTTCATTACTTGAGCTCGAAATCTCTTTTTCTTCGGAGGTTTGAGCAGAAAGTTTTGGTTTTTGTGTGTTGAGTACGGGTTTTTGACTGATTTTATGCGAGATTTAGTTGATTGGTTTGTGAATATTTTTTTCTAATTGTTTGTCGATCTGTGTGCACTGCTGTAATTCTTACCAATTCAGATCAAGAACTTCATTACCCGTTTATATTCTCAAGCCATTGCTAAGATTGCTAGAGGAAGTAGCATTTTCTTATTTGAGTTTCTAGCGATTTATCTGAGTATATGTATGCGAGAAGAAAATGGAAAGAACTGGTAGCCTTTGGATGTTGGATTGACCGAATTTCAAGGAGATATATCTGAGCAAGATGGGAATGTTTCAACAATGAATTACAAATGAATCAGTCATCTCTGATATGTACCGTTGTGAAGTTAAATGGGAATCTTTTAATGATTGATATGCTTGAGGTACAAAGACTGAGTGTTTCATCATGATGCTGCTTTTATGGGTTTGATTCAGGCTGATTCTTCACTGTTAAGGAACCAACCATTTATGCTAGTGAACTGGTTAATTTTTCTGGTACTGTTTTTTTGGTTAAGATCATATATACTCAGTTGCAGTGAAGTTTATATTAAAATGGACAATTGAGGAAACATATGCAACTGGGGAACAGATTTGCTAGCTGTTTGTGGTAACTGAGATCTTGGCTATTCCTAACAAGAAATTGGAGCTTATAGAAGATCAATGGCTTCTATTAGAAGGACACTATCTCCAGTGCCTCGGCCTGGAACTCTACTAAATGGGGAAGCCTGTTCAGTTTCTTCTCCCTTGTCGAAGTCCTCTTCATGTATTCAGAACTACCCACCTCCTTCTTCTCCTAATTCATTTGACCATCCCTTATATAGAGCTCAAGCTTTTATACTCAGTTTTTTCTCAAAAAGATATTCGCAGGCCTTAGAGAGGCCAAAACCAAAGGGGCAAGTTTGGAGGAGGTCTTTTCTCTATTTCTTCATATGTTTCATGGTCGGGGTTTTATTTGGACTTACCCCATTGGTTTCGACGAATTTATCTCTGAATCTTATGCCCACACACCAGGGATTCTCTTTGAGGTGGTTTCACCTCTTGAAGAAGTTCAGTTGCCTGATGCTGGGCCCAGAAATGTGACATCGTTAGCAGAGAGTTCAGCTGTAAATGATAATGCCAGATTAGGGTCACATGGGATAACACTGGAACTACAAAATGGAACTTCTGATGATATGCTTGTTACCCAATCAATGAACCAGGATTTGAATATAACATTTCACAAGCTTTTGATCATTGTGACCTCAACCTTTGCTGAACCATTTCAAGCCTATTATCTGAACCGTTTGGCGCTCACATTAAAATTGATCCCGCCTCCTTTGTTGTGGATAGTTGTGGAGATGGGCTCCAGTCTGCAGAAACAGCTGGCATACTGAGGAGAAACGGTGTTATAGTGCAGGCATCTTGTGTGCAATAAGAACCTGACCGACCTAAAAGATAGGAGTGTACACCAAAGAAATGTGGCATGTCTCACATTGAGACGCATCGTCTTGATGGAATTGTTTACTTCACAGATGGTGATAAAGTGTATTCTGTTGATCTCTTTGAACAGATGAGGCAGATCAGGTACTTGCTTTTTTTCATTCATTGCTATATTATGTAAAATAATTTCTGTTCTCTGTTAACTTTCTCTAGTTGAAGCTACTTTTTATGTTTGATTTAGGGCTTAAGCCGTCCCATGTGACAAATTAATGCATGAAGTAGCTACTAGAGCACTTTAGTTTTTTTCTGATGTAGTGGTACTAATATTTTTTTTCTTTGAATCGATTTGATTTGTCAGACACTTGCTGCTTTGGTTGTTTACACTCATTTTCCTATGGCAGGGGGAAAGATTTTGTCTAAATTTTTATTAGTTTAGCCTTCAATTGCAAATGTGATTTGAATTAGTTTGATTGTTGTCATGTCTTTCTTTTCCCTAATGATGGTTGAAAATATTTGAGAAACCAAAAAATAAAGCAGTTAATAGTAGTTTGCTACTGAATACTTCTGACGTTGTGAGGTGTCCCTGCCTGTATTGAGTGATTGATTTTAATCCCTTGTCCTGATTGACAACATTAGCTGCTCTTGGCAGTAATGTGGTGTCTCTTGGGTAAAATGCCTTTGCTTAAGGGTCATTTTGGTCCTTGAACAGTTTTCCATTGTGCATTGTCTGCTCTCAGCGGTTGCTCATTGACTGGTTAGGTCCTCATCTCGCTTAATTCGGGGTGCTTATGGGCCATGGCTTATTTAAAACAGAAGCATTTGAAGAGACGTTTGCTAAATTTGGAAGAGAATAAAACAAGATGCAAATTGCAATTTAGTTTCCAGAAAAGCATTAGGTGCTCCTAAACTTGTTTTGACCAAGCTCAGTGAGCAGAAACAACCACAAACATGGCCTGAGTCTCAAACTAATGATATTGAGACATACCCTCTTCCTCCCCACCCGAAAAGGTTAAAAAAGAACAGGCACACACATGATAAAAAAGAGAAAAGAAAAACGCACACACTCAAATGAACACTGCTGGTTGAATTTTTCATCCATGTGAACATTTTCTTGACAGCTATTCTCAACCTGCAGGCGTTTTGGAACATGGCTAGTGGCCAAGCTAATGGGAAGCGATGGTAGAGCTATCCTGGAGGGTCCAGCTTGTAATGGGACTCAAGTTATTGGGTGGCACACAAATGAAGTGACTAGAAGATTTAGGAGATTCCACGCTGAAATGTCAGGATTTGCCTTCAATAGCACTATACTTTGGGATCCAAAACGATGGCATCGGCCCACTCTTGAACTTATTCGGCAACTTGATACAGTCAATGGAGGACTTCGAGTTAGTTTGCTTCTCCTCTCAATTTGTCCTGTAATTTTGTTGTAACAAATCATGTTACGGCTGGTGCTGCTGTCATATTCCCCAAAATGGCATGGTTAGATGAATTACCAAAACAATTGCATCTTTTGCTGAACCTATGGCAGGACTGTCGATAGCATGAATATTGGAAGATGGAGCTAAAAATAAGATCATGTTTCATAAATGTCAAAGGTTCCTTTTTTCACCTGCATTCTATGATTGACTTAATTAATTTGCATTGCAGGTGAGCACATTTATTGAACAAGTGGTGGAAGATGAAAGCCAAATGGAATGCTTACCGCTGAACCATTCTAGAATCATGGTTTGGCATCTTCATGTTGAAGCATCATATTCCCATCCCTCTGAATGGCTTATGAAGAATAATAAGACAGATATTATCCCTCCATTCACTTGAAAGTTTGATGTAATGAGAATTTGGGAGTGATGAGGGTAAGTGCATTTTTCATATTTCCTACTCCACCTCAACCAAGCTAAAATAGCTGGCAAAAACTTGTATCATTTGAGATTTTTTCTCCTTGTGTAGCCATTTTCTTAAGCAGTGCCAGCAAATATTACTGTCTGATTGCAAACTTCTATTTCTGGGGCATGATGCCACTTGAAAAATGAAAATTTTCAATTTGAATTTTCACCGAATTTAAAAAAGTTACATGGTGTTGCTAAGGTGACCACCGGCTTTATCTTCATTTTGATAGCCATTCAAATGTCGGCAACATTTAAATGTAACAGAGATGAAAATTTCATTTGCTCAATTGCATATCAAACAGAACAAAATAGTTTACTTTCAAAAAAAAAAAAAATCTAAAACAGTTACTTGACATTAGGCCCCTTCATGTTACACTTGATTACTGGCCATTCCTTTTTTGAAAATGTTCTTTCATATTGAATATCTTGTTAGTACCATCATACAACTGCTTATTTACTTTTCCCTAATTTTGATAGGAAATATTGGTGGACCTTCTGTCCAGCTGTCTATCGCCTGCTTGGACTGCTCTTGCGATTGTTCTTGCTGAAAGGAATTTCAGTGCCATAGCGCTGCAAGTATCTGCAAAATTTTTTATTTCCCTTCACGCTAGTATTTCTGTTTGATTCTCCAATGTCATGGCTAGATATTGACTTCTGTGCAGTTGCTTGGCTTCTTATTTATCTCATTTTGGGTGGTCTTTGCAAAGAAGCAAAATTGCATCCAACCTTCTGTGGTGGTTGATCAAGTTGGTTAGCATTGTTCTGGTTACAGAACTGTTGCTTCAGCTGTTTGCTTTCTTTATTTCTTTTATTTTTTTCCCCCTTCTCACTGACTCTTGAAATCTGAGGTTTAGCATATGATTCTATTATGTACATGGTGAACCTCTTGAAGAAAAGAACAAGAGAGTCAACGAGTTTTGAAGAACCCATCAGAGGGAATGCAAATTTATGGGGATGCCTTTCAGGTCATGCTTCCCAATCTAGCCCTGCAAAAGAAAGGGAAGACTGAAAACTCAGCAACATTGATGTATGATTTTGTAAAGAACATTTAGAAGGGCACTGGGGTAATTTTAGCAGATGGAAGGAGTGTGAGTCACTTCATTCTTCCCTCTTTTTTCAAATTGAACTTTCTCCACTCAACAAGCAAAACAACACAAAGTTTCTGCCTTCCCACTCTATCCACCCTCATCACGAATGGTACCCAACCTAGACCTAATCCTCATTGCATTTCTTCATGGCTCATTCATCTCCTGCATTCTACTTGTGGTTGTCTTCCTCATCTTGATCTGCCTCTTAATTGCGTTCTCTCTCACCCTCTTCTCAATCGTCTTGATCGACTCCTACGATGTCTTTTCGTTGATTTCTCCGCATTTTGGCACCTTAAAGGCTAATGTTGAATTGGGTTTTGTTCTGGTTCTCTTGACACTCGTGAAACTTGTGGTTTACGTGGGTCTAGCCTCAAAACCTTGGCTTGAACGCGTGGCCGCGAATGTCAAATTCAGAGCACGAGATGTGATCGATCGAATCAAGGATTTTGAGCTTGCGACGACTCACCTACGATAATAACCATATATATATATATATATATATTTGGCTGCTATTGACAACCTGGTTAGAGAAATAGCAATATGTCATCCTTTTGTGGTTAATAATATTTCATAATCAGTTGATTCTTTTTTATTTGTTTATTTTTGTATGGATTTACTATTTTCTTCTCTCTCGGAAATTCGAAATGAATACCATTTCTTATGATTGTTTTTATTTAGAGGGTTTTAAATCCCGAAAATTATCCCCAAAAAAACTCTAATTTTTATTAATTAAATTTTGTCATATGTTACTTTTACACTAATTTTTATTTATTTATTTATTTTTTCAAAAGAATACTACTTAACTTGCTTCTTGGGGTTAGTCTGAGTGGCTAGTGGGTATGTTTTCACACAGATTATACGGGTTCAATTCTTGACTCAAGCGGATATGTGTGAAGGGCAGAATGCATCTCTTCGATTTACTATCGATTACGCGATTCATTGAGAGTTGTATTAAATCAATGGATTACCAAAAAAAAAAAAAAATACACAACTTAACTCTATTGCTTTTAATTACTTGTTTTTAATTTCCAGCTTCAGGTGAAAAAAAAATCTCATTAATTAAAATCCATAAACAAAGTATAACGGTAAATATCCTTATTTTTTTTAATAAAAATAGTAAAAACCCTAAAAACACCTTTACGTTTCCGGAGCTGGAAGAAAGCATTCAGCACATTGCATTCTCATAATAAATAACGTTTTATTTAAAAAAAAATATACAATACAGTTGAGCGTTTTCTATTTAATCATTAGACTCTTTCTTTAATTATTATTAACAATTTTTAACAACTAAATAATATTGAAAATTTTGATATCGTTAAAAAATTAATAATTATAAAATACTGCAACTATAAGTAAATGAAAACGCACATTTATAATTGTGGCATTTTAGTTATCTGTATGTTACATACATAAATAATCGAAATTGCATTGTCACATTATTTAAAATTAATACAATTTAAATTTAAAATAAATTAATTATTTATTAACGGTTAACAAAAACTGTGACCCTGGTGGCATGGGGACAGCCAATAGGGAGGTTTGCTTGTTTGTAATGCAGGTTCTTCGCAACTTCCATTTTTACCAGTTTTGATACTTTCACCGCCACCGCTTCAGCCAATAGGGAGGTTTGCTTGTTTGGAGCCTCAGACGCGGCAGTGGCAGCACCTTTCCTCCTCTAGCTTGTCACTATACATGCACGCTTGTATCTCTAGCTAGTGCTACGTTTCTCTCTGCAATCACTCGTCTCTCCTCTCCAAATTCGATTACTTTCTGATGGAAACGAGCGTGTACGAGGGTCGCCTTCGCGCTCCGAATTTGGGCCTTCGTTCGTCGTTTCCCGGTTCGAGAGCTGTAAATCGAGTGAAGAGTCTCGAACTCGCTCAATCTCGGCGGCAGAGATCGTTTGGAGATCTGAAACGGCTTCAGCTTCGGCTTCGGACGAGTCCGCTCGTCGTCTTCGCGGTTCACTCGGTGTCGAGAGCCGATTCTGAATCTGTTGGTTCTTCCGCTATTGAAAAGCCGGAGACACCGACTCCGGTTTATCTCACTACGCCTCCCAATCGCCCCCTTCGAACTCCCCACAGCGGGTAATTCTATTTTGGTTTCCATCACAAGCATTTCTTGTATATTTAGATCTTAATAGATACACATGGTATGGTATTCATGGTTGAAAATTGACGTCATACTTGGTTGCTGAAAGTAATGCCATGCATGTTGTTTGGTTGCTGTGAAAATGAAGCAAAATCTGGAATTTTCTTGAGGATGCAAGAAAATGGTAAAAGGGGAAAAGCTGCCTAATTTTTATACTATGACTTTGTCTTGAATCAGGTATCATTTTGATGGAACTACTCGGAAATTCTTCGAGGGTTGGTACTTCAAAGTGTCAATTCCGGAGAGGAGGCAGAGTTTCTGCTTTATGTATTCTGTGGAGAATCCTGCATTTCGTACAAAATTGAATAGATTGGAAGAGGCACAACATGGACCTCGATTTACAGGAGTTGGGGCTCAAATTCTTGGAGCCGATGGGAAATATATTTGCCAATACACTGAAGAGTCCCATAACTTATGGGGAAGTAAGTTTTTTAATCTCAACCTTTTAACTTGCTGTTCTTCTTTCTTCAACCCCCCCCCCCCCCAAACAAAAAAAATAGCGAAGTTACTGATTGCTGTTAACTTTGTTTGATTTGTGGTACATATGAATTAGTAAATTCAGTCGGTGTCTCCCTATTAGCTCCAGTGCTGTTAAATCTTATTTCTTCCTTTTTCCTAATGTTTAACTGATTCTAGAGTAGACATTTTAGTTTTTATTATCTTGGTGCAGTCAACTCATCATTTAGTTATCAACAGAAATTCTTTCCAATGGATTGTTATTTTTGGCCAAAAGTGTTGCACTTGGATGTTTTTGACCAATTGATTGTTATTTTGTTGAGATGCTTGCATTTGATATAAAACTAGAATGCTTTGTCTCCTTTTTGGATCATTTTTTTTTAAATAAGATGGCAGTTTTCCTATTTTATCATTAAAAACCACATATGTATCTTGTTTTCATTTATGGTCTAGTGATTTGAGTAGTTTTGAATTTACAATTAAATGTCTGATTACTTATAAAAAAAATTATAATTAAATGTCTGATTAAGGATGTGCCAATGAATAGGTAGGCATGAGCTGATGCTGGGAAATACTTTTGTCGCTCAAAAAGACATGCGGCCTCCAAATAGGGAGGTTCCGCCTGAGGTCATTTTCTTTCTTTGCATTCTCTCTGTACTTTATGGATGTTAATGTATATGGTTTTGCGGGCACGTTCTGAACCTTTGAGTTTCAGTGTGCTGCTGTTGTATACATTCTTCATTAAATTCAGCAATTGGTTATAAAATCTTGTGCATTTTTTTTTTTTGTAATTACCATGATTGTTGAAATTTAGAACTATACGAGGAAGGTGAAAATTGCGTTTGCCTAAGAAAATTTTTCATAGACGTTGGTTGATTCTTTCTGCATTGAACGCTTTGGTAGTTGGTTGATTATTTCTGCATTGAACGCTGTGGTATCTCTGTAGACATTTCAGATACTAAAGTTCAGTCTAATGTGTTGTTTCCTTTGATCATCATCGTCGCCTTGGTCGATAGTTCTTGACATCCTTTTCAATGCTTGTTATGGCATTAACTTCTAGCTGTGCTTCACATTAATGGAAAACAAATTATATTTGATCCATTCTTGGTTTCACCTTTATGTGGTGGCTTTTGCTAATGTGATTTGCAGTGATTGATTTTTGGTTTGGATGACATGTTTCATGAGCATCGCAGATTACACAGACACCATTTTGAGTAGTAGCTAGTAACTACTACTGGGAAATCATGCTTAGTATTGAAATAATACCAAAGCTTCGAATACCTTCTGCATAGAAACATCACGCGACTAGTGGAAAAGAGTAGCAAGCTCATTTTCTTGTGAGAGTCACATGAAAGCATATTTAACTGAAAATGGAATACTGAGGTATCTGCTTCCTGAATGCTTTTGAAGTTTATCACACCTATTTTCTCTCTCTCTCTTATTTATATGACTATCTTCAGTTGCTGTTCTTCCAAGGTTTTAATTTCTCGTACTGTTGGAGGAAGTTTGTTAGTAAATTTCATTTCCAATATCACATGATTCATGAATCATGACTGGCAAGATATGAGGTAGCTTATTAAGGCAAGATGTCAAAATTTTTATGAATTGCATTACTATGGTTTGCCTACCACCTACATGGATCCAGTATGTGAAATGTATATTCTGAACGGTAATTGTGATTAGCAATTGTTACTTCAAAATAGTGTTGCTTGTCCAAATAGGTTTTTGTTGATGTACTTCATTGTGGCTATCACAGTGATGTTCATTTTGGTTGCTGTTAGCTTGTATCATGAAAAGTTGGAGATTCTTCACACTTCGAATGCCTGTTTGACCTTGATAGCGGACAGACTCTAGTTATCTATGTTTGTCTTTATACTTATTCTCCATGCAAACATGGTTAATTTATCCCAATTTTATAAATTCCAAACTAGATACAATATTTGGTATTTAATCAGTGTACGATGTGGATCTTACTAAGAAGTAAAATTTTTTATATCTTCCTTAGCAATTGGTGGTTTGCACAGGTGTTCAATCAGAGAGTATTGGAAGGTTTCCAAGTTACCCCACTTTGGCATCAAGGTTCCATTTGTGATGATGGGAGGTATGACTTTCTTTGACTACTTGTTGGTTATGTTCTGAACCATGTGTTTACCGGCTGCATCTTGCTTCACAAGATAATTATGGATAATATAGCTAGACATTATCTAGTGGATAGTGAAGGAAAATAATCCAATTTATGATCATTTCTGTAAAAATATGTGAAAATTGCCAAACAATAATAATGTTTGTTAACCACTTGACTATTTCATTTCTTGTGAGGACTTCATAATATATATCTAGAGTTTGTGCTCCAAACAAATATTTCTGAAGAGTCTATCAAAATATTTTTAAAGTTCTTGATTGAGAAACCTTCAATATGGTTGTATTGAAAGGCCAATACCAACTGTGATATCTTGAGACAAATCCCGCTGGTTTGCACCTTACAATGTAATATGATTGCTTCAATTGTGCCTGATTTGGCCTTTTATATTTGGCTGCTTGACATGACTCGACTTGCAACAACAGGACAGATTATGTGGATATTGTAAAGGATGCCCGGTGGGAGTACAATACCCGCCCCAGTTATGGATGGGGTAATGTTAGTTCTAAGCAGAAATCCACAGCTGGCTGGCTTGCTGCTTTTCCTGTATTTGAACCTCATTGGCAAATATGCATGGCCGGTGGACTTTCAACAGGCAATTTCTAAATCCTATCTTATTGGCAATTTATAATGCTGCTCAGTTTGCTATATCTTTTGTTATTAGATGCTATTATGTGAAGCATGCTACTTTTTGCAATATAACAATGATGATTCAAGCAATAGCATATAATATATTAGTCTTATTTCACTTTTTTCCCCCTCCTGTCACGTTAAAATCCTTTATAGCCTCAGCAGCAAAAGCTCTTATTTCAATACTATAGCATTAGGTTCTAACAGGTGCAGCAACTGCACTGTACAGGCACATGTTTTCCAGAAACATTTGGAATATACTCTTAGCTCCTAATATAGTTAGGAATAAAGTTCACAACTATATCATTTCTGAAAATTTTGATGGTCATTTATTGAAATGGATGTTTAACTAATAACTATATGACGCGTGAGAATATCGTTGGTCATCATTGAATTTCAAACCTCAGACATATGAGCTGTGGATAAGTGCCCCGATCACTCCCATTATACGAATTGTAAGGTTTTAGGCTTAGTTTGTAACAGAATTTGATGAGCTATATTTTGTAAAATTTCTTTTCTTGTAGTTGTGTCTATTCTAGACGGTTTATTTTAAGGTGTAAATTCTTTTTGCAGGTTGGATAGAGTGGGATGGTGAAAGGTTTGAGTTCCAAAATGCCCCTTCATATTCAGAGAAAAATTGGGGTGGAGCCTTCCCAAGAAAGTGGTTTTGGGTAAATAATTCTTCCTTGGGATTCTTGCTATGGTAGAAGTTCAACTTGTTTTTCTCAATAATTTGGTTTTTTAGGTGTACTGGATTCATCAATTTCATTTTATTGTTATATATGGTAGTAATGATACTAGAAGATCTGTCGTCCTAGGATTTTATTTTTGCATTGAAAACCTAAAGAAACTCGCCATTAATGTGTATTGGTGTCTTCCACTGACTTTAGGAAGAGAGCTGACTTAGGTTTTATCTATTGAATGCTTTCTGGTCTGCTAAAATAATATTATGTTTGTTCCAGCCATTTTTATTTCTTTTAGTGTTGTTCCTTTGTTTAGGACGAACCTTATAAGGTGCTGAATTTGGAATGTGATTTTACCAACTGATCATAGTAATATTGTCTTAGATGTTTTGATCGCTACCTTAGTTGCCAATATATGCATTTAATAGGTGATCTCCCTCTGTATATAGGTTCAATGCAATGTCTTTGAAGGTGCTAGTGGAGAAGTTGCATTGACTGCAGCTGGTGGATTGAGGCAATTGCCTGGACCGACAGAGTACTTCGAAAATGCTGCATTGGTAATTTTCTTATGAGAGTATCTGGATCATTTTTGCTTCCCCTAATTTCTGCATCCCATGTAGTGTTATATTAATCTATGTTCCATGGTACAACTCTAGTTCTATACAAAAGCAGCATTGATGTTGCCAGGATCTGGAGATAATAGCCTTTTAAATCCCTGCTTATTGTAAAATTATATGTTTCAGTATTATTACATACTTCTGCATTTTTGACTGGCCTTTTTAATGAGGAGGAAGATCACGGTTTCATGCCCTGAGCCCTCCATAGTAGGAAGGACTCCTATGTTTTATGATAGTGATAATTCTTATTACTGATGCAGATTGGAATTCACTATGGAGGAATTTTCTATGAATTTGTGCCCTGGAATGGAGTTGTTAACTTTGAAGTTACTCCATGGGGTTACTGGTACATGTCTGCAGAAAATGAAACTCATAAGGTAATCGGTATCTGTTAGGTTTGTTTGTGTCCGTCTGTTTTTATTTTTATTATTTAGAATCTCAGATGACAAAAACAATTTTACAAGTAAAATCCCTGTCCCTCATCTGGTCAAGTGATGCGCAATTCTTTGAAAACAAGTTCAAGTTGATCTTATGCAATTTCTTGATAATAGTGGCATTGGAGTTATTTTCCATAGATGAATTCATTATTTTTCTCAATGCAGGTGGAATTGGAGGCAACAACAACAGATGCTGGTACAACTTTGCGAGCTCCCACCTCAGAAGCTGGCCTTGCTCCAGCTTGTAAAGATACTTGCTTTGGTGACTTGAAACTGCAAATTTGGGAACGGAGAAACGATGGCAGTAAAGGAAAGGTGCAATTTATTTCGCATACTTCATCTGTCTGTTTATAAGTTGTATGGCGAAACTGCAAATGGGGATCTATCTTTATTTGTTTATTAGATCTAAATTTGACAAGTTTTACCTAAATGTGCAATGTGTGAATTTTTATAAACTTTGTAGGTAATTTTGGATGTTACGAGCAACATGGCAGCATTAGAAGTCGGAGGAGGACCTTGGTTTAGCACCTGGAAAGGCAAGACAGCCACGCCGGAAATCATTAGCCGTGCCCTGAATTTTCCGGTTGATGTGGATGGAATTTTTGCTTTGGTTCCGCTACTCAAACCGCCTGGCCTATAGCCCCATTCATCAGTAGAGAAATATAAGTCTGATGTGATCAGAATGTCGAAGAGGGGAACTCTTGGCGTATACAGCAACATGATCTTTTAATGATATTGCCTTGTTCCTTTAAAACAGCCGACTGCCTGGCCACACTTCATAGCTGGAACCGGCCGGACATATGTATTTGTTCATTGGAGTTCAATCACAGATGGACTTGTATTTATGTATATGTAGATATTATCTATGCAATCTTAATTGGACTCGAGGGAGCGATGTCAACTCAGGACATCAAATCAGGAATCAAATTCATTTATATATTTTTAATTTAAAAAGACATGAACATATCTGTACTATTAATTTTAATTCAATAGATTTTTATCTTAATTTTTCCTACTTTTGTCTAGTGAGAATTATTTATTTTGCACTATTTATCTATTGAAGAAGAAACGCTTCAATATAAATTTGTTAATTTAGATATAAATTTTATATAAATTTGAGTAGTTTAAATAATAAATTTAAAATCACCGAGCAAATTATTTGAACAAGATTTTTTTTTTTTTTGAATTCTCTTATATTTCATTATTTTAATAAGTAGTAAATCTAATATATAATTTATAACTAATTATTAAATTTTTTTTATATGTTCTTATAAACTATACATCACTTAGAACTGAGACAGTTGACCCATATGTAGCATAGTTGATAGTAACATGATGTCACTTGTAATATAAATAATTGTGAAAAAAATTTAAATATGACCATGATATTAATAATATAATAAATAAAAAATATTTAATAGTTTCATTAAATTTTGATATATTTGAATATAAACACAATTGTAAACTAGAACACAATCCATCAACCTAAAAATTATCTTTGGTTCAAATATAAGGATCAAGGTCCACTCTTTTCACCCTAATTTCTTTAATATTTTCTCTTTTAAAAAATAAAATTTGATACTTAATACTTCACTTGATCCATATGAAAATTAAGGTTCAGACTCGTTTCTACCCAGTGAAAATGCCAGTATATATACATTTTGCATTTATGACTACTGTTTGGTATCTGTGGTAAATTCCAAACGTTAAAATGGTATTCAAGCGTAATAATAACAAATGTTACTCTTGGAAATGGTGTTAACTTCGTCCCACATCGATGAGACTCAAGTGGAAGACACCCGAGGCAGGACTTGAAACAGGATTGCCATACAAGCTTAATACATACTTACCTGGACGGGGTCGATGGGCGATCAAGAAGGCCCATGGCCTAGGTTGGCGACTTCCATTGCACTTAGGAGGGGCGCCCGCCTAAGGTCTGCCCAAGTGGCAGAGCCTACGTCATAATTTGTGGCAGTGGGGGCCTGCGTTCGCGCGGCCCCTACCCATTTCTCTAGTCCAAAATTTTTGTGTGCGCTGACAGTGTGTTGATGACCACAAGCAGGGAGAAATGTGCTCCGAGTTCATAGCATAAACAGAAAGCCTACCTTCAAAGAGTTACAATTTATTAGCTGAATCTTAGAACAAAATTCTTTCCTATTTTTGTTTCGAAAGGATCTTGGAACGAAGTTTAGAATTTCAATTACTAGTAGTTTTTAGATTTATTTGCTGTTTTCATCTTATTACTCCAAAAAGTTATGAGCTCGTATGCTTTAGAAATAGGCTACTCGAAAATGTCTAATTGGCCTTACTGAAAGAGTGTGTGTGTGGGGTCAAAATTTGAAGATCATGTTTCCCTGTATTCAGTAAGGAAGCTCATCCTCATATACAAACAATATATATATATATACATATATTAATTATCCGACCCTTTCCTCTTGTATTTTAATTATTTAACAAGGAATTTCTTATTAATTTTTTTTGGTAAGTTAAAAAAAAATTATTTAACTACCATTTATGTTGATAAAATGATTATCAATCTAGATGCTCTGATCAGCTCTTAAGGTGAAGTGTTTTCTCTTTCCCAAAAGACTAAAATACACTAACAATTTGATTACTTTGCTTCACCTAAAAATAGTGTAAGGATTCCTAACCACCCTCCAAGTGACACCTCCTCCTTGCTCACGCATCTGTTTTGTAGAGTGACACCTGACTAAACCCTTGAGCAAATTGGAGCGCAACGTGTCTCATTCAGTCTAGCTACTCCTGCAAAGACTAGCTCAGACAAGTGTCTCCTTAGAATAAGCATCCTCTTGAGCAAGCACCTCCCTCGAATGGACTCTTTTCCCCACCTCCCACTCTCTAAAGAAAACGCTTAAGTCTAAGAAGACTCTCTGGCATACTTATTCAAAATCACTTATAAGACTAGTGGAATGTAGGTACGAGCAAAGGTTCGTCGAGTTGGCAAACCCCTTCCTCGAGGGAGCTACTTGACCTACTAAGAAGAGAACCTACTGCCACATAAATGCACTTAAATACCAAGCATTTAATGCCTATAACCACCACTTGCTCCGAGGTTTTTTTACTATTAACTGAGATATCTGTTTGATGAGAATTTTAGGATCAATAAGCAATTGTTACAGTTGCTCTGACACCTCTAATCTCCCCAAACATTCTCCCAAGTTGTCCCTTCTTCTAAACAACTGAGTCGTTGGTCCACACCATTTGACACCTTAATCACTATAAATACCTCATTTGATTTACCACATTTACTCAAGGTATATTGAATGTTCACCAATCAAAGATTCTCTCACTTGGTTGTCTTGTTTTTTCTCTCACCTTTCATGTAACTTGCCAAGTACTAGAAGAGTGACTTCACCTACTCCCAATACGAGGCGCTCACCTTACATTGGTCCATGTGCTCCACAATTATACCTACAAGCAGAAAAGTGACATTATTCCAGTTTTTTAAGCAACAAAATGAAATTCCTCTACAATTATTATGATCGTAGTATAAGGGAACAACAAAAGGTACAAAAGAAGCATTATAACCATTCATCTATTTTGAACTGCTATATGCATTCATGTCAAGCTAAAGGTAGATCTGTACATTCCGTTTCTTGTTCAGCTACCTCATCAGATAACCTTTCCCATCCATTCCTATTATGGACATAGGCACGACAGCATATAAGAAAATAAAGAAAGTTAACCAAACCTAAGCAAAAAAGGAGCCAGTAATAGTAATCTAAGTGACCTTTGTTAAGGTTGGTCGACAACCAACTTACTTTGCCTCCTTTAGTAGTGAGGTTATCCACAATACTCACTAGAAGACTCACAATCAAGCTAGACACAGCCATTCCGAGGATGTAAAGAGCAACTGCTAGGCTAGACATGCTTTTTGGAAATAGAGTGTAGAAGAACTCGACCTGTGCTATCGAATTAAAAGCCTCGGCCAGTCCAAGTAGGCAATATTGTGGGACTAACCACATCGCAGACATGTCCACTATGGCACTGGGATCATCCTCGAGCCCTTCCTCAATTGCCATTCTTCGTCTTACACTTTCAATTATCGCAGAGATTGCCATTGCTAGACACGAGAGAATTAAACCAATACCCATTCGAACTATGGGATCAAGCCCGCCTGGCCTCCCCGTGTATCTTGCTAATAGTGGCACAATGGCACGATCGTATAAGGCAACCCATATTGTTAGTGTTACGACCATGACCACAGTAAAAGACCCTGCTGGGATCTCAAAATCTGAGGTGACGTGTCTATCCATTGTTTCTGCTTGAAGTGTGGCATATGAGTTGCTAATATTAACAAGGAGCATAAAGCCAGAAGACCACATTGGTATGACTTTAAGAAGAGCCTTCAGTAATTCTACTTGTTCCACAGTGCAGACACTCCACGGATTTAAAGCTGTTCCATCTGGGTTTAAATCCCTCTCAAGGTCTGTAATTATGCAAGCTTTGTTTAGACACCTATAAAAAAGAGTCAAATAGGATTTTTGTTAAAATAACAAATTTGATCGCAATGAAAAAATTGGTACTAAGAATCATAATCTAGTGCAAGATAGGGAAAGACGCTTCAATGTAAGGGGAGGAACAAAAAAATTCATGTTTGGGAAAAAAATCATAAACAAACAAATGCTATAACTTTTATATTTTTACAATCTCCTTATTCACACATCAAGCCTTGAGTCAAAGAGAGTGACAATGCATTTCTCTTAGTGAGCGGCTCTGATACCAGTGATGGGTGATCTTGGGTCTATCTCAACTCAGAAGTTAATTCATAAGGTGAGACTTGTCATCACACTTATATGGAGCACCAGTTCTTTCCACAACTGATATGAGAACACACCAACAAAGATCAACTGCTTTATGAACTGATTCAGAAATAGTCATTGCAAAGGATCAATGTAGTGAAGGAAACAAGCACGGCCATACCTTAAGTTTTCAGTTGGTGCACAGGGCCTTACCCCACGGCTTGTGTGGTAGCAGTTGGCAGAGTTAGGAGGTAAACTGATGTTTCTGTTCTTCACTGCTGCCGCTAGAACTTGAAGAAACACTGTGAACAAACTCCCGTGAGGTTTACTTTTGATAAACAGTGAAGAGCCCATTAAGAATGTCAGAGCAGAGAAAAACATAAGCACGGCAGCGACACCAAAACCAATTTTCCAACCCAAATGATCTTGAATGTACACGGTAACAGTATATGCAAGAACTGTCGAGATTCCAATCGAAGCATAGTACCAGTTGAAGAAGCTTTGCAAAACCCTTTCATTGTTGGGGTTTTCTTTGTTGTCCAACTGTTCAGCACCAAATGCAATAGAACAAGGTCTGATGCAACCTGCCCCAATGGAGATGAGGCCAAAAGAAGAGATCAATATAGCAAGTTGAGCCAATGTTGGAGGGTAGCAACTATAATTGAGCTCATTACAAGGTGAAGGCTTCAATTGCGGAATCATGGCAGTTAACCAAAGAAGAGTAGTTCCCTGTCAAAATAAGGCAACAAGGGGTTACCATTAGGGATTGAAGAGTAGAGTTAGTAGGCTTGCACTTTTTCCTTGCTCCAAATTTTCTTTTTAATTTTTTGGCAAGGAATTTGGGGTTTAAATCCAAGGGGTTAGTTTAATGCTTTTCCAGACTTTGAAATTGGGACATTTTTATCCTTTACAAATTAAAATGTCTATTGTTTTCCATAACTGTTGCTAAAATAAATCAAACAATAAAAAAACACCAAAAATTACTTGGTTCGGCTAAAAAGCCTACGTCCACGGGTGAAGAACAGTAGAAAAAATTCTACCAATTAAAAATGAAAAGCACAAAAGTTGCAACCTTGACACAAGCAAGCAGACTCTTCTTCTTTTCTTAACCCTGATGCAGAAGATCAACCAACATATATATACATATCTAAAAAGTTGGATCTCAAATAGGAAAACGGGTTGGGTCAGGTCGGGTCGGCCCAAAAAATTCAGTGCGCCCAAACCCTGCAAGCCTTGTTAACGGGCTTCAGTCTTAACCAATCCATTAACTGAAGCTCATGAAAATTTTCAATCGGGCCACACAACTTTTGTCGAGTCGGAAAAAAAAAAAAAAAAAAAAAAAAAAAAACTAATACGAGCCAACCATTCCGACTAATTACCACTTGACCCAAGTAGATAAACTTCTTCCCTATAGGAAAGAGAACAGTTTTGTGTCATGACACAACAAAGGCCCAAAGAAAAAGGAGGACAATTTCCGGTAAAACATAAAATTTCCAATGTTAGCTAAACATACAACAAATCATAAAATTTCTCTCCAAGTGAGCAACAGATAATCATTAAATTGTTCCAGAAACTATATTCTCTCAGAAAAATTAAACCTAGACGAAATTCCCAAAAAACCCTTTCCCCCAAACCAACAACAACCAAAGTCCTTAAAAACAAATTAGGGCGAAATCCAAAAATTGTGGGAACTCCTAATAGGACTCACCAAGAGGCTAGAGAAAGATCCTATGATGATGACCCGGAACCGACCCAAGTAGGAATCAGAGAGAAAAGCTCCGAAAATGGCCAAGGCATTGGACATAGCTGACCACAGAGAGATCACAATAGATGCAGTGGCTGCTTCCATGTGGTAGCCATTTATCAAGTAGAAGACCATGTTGGGCGTCAACCCGGAGCTCGCCACCCTCTCAAATGACTCGTTCACTTGCAAAGCAAACCCAGATGAAAATCAACATAATCTATTAATCGGAATATGCAATAAATTAACATATTTAATTATGGGTTTGAAAGTTAGCATGGTTACCAATTATGAAAGGCATAGTTCTGAGCCCCCCCTTTCGGCGTCTGGAACCGTGATCGAGTAACTTCTTCTCATATGAATGAACACCCATATTCTCTTCTTCCAAGTCCTGCAGTTCCATCGCCTATATCTCTTCTCTAGAAGGGATAGCAGTAAGAGAGTGGAAGACAAGAGATCTTACTTGATTTTAGTCATAAATGACTGAAGGGGAGCTTTGTAGGGAAGTAAAAATACAAAACGCGAGTTGGCACAAACGCTATTTGGGGTGACAAAAATTTTTTTTTTTAAATAATAAAATTAATATAAAAATTTTAAAAATTACCTACTTTTTATCGAATATAAAGTTATGCACTTTAAAATATTTAACAATATTGAAAATTACGAGATTGTTTGAAGCTCTTTATTTTTTTTTAAATATGTTATAGATAACTTTTTTATAATTATAGTATAACTAATAAAAAAATAAAAATATAGAGATGAATAATAAAAATATTTACAAAAATATAGAGATAAATAATAAAAATTTGTTTGAATGGATTTTGACAAAATTTTGTTGACTTTTCATGCCAAAATTTTTTGAAATTTATAAAAATTTTATTAGAAGATTTGTTGAGTGTTGTAGAAATATGAGATTCACATAGTTTGGGATAAAAAAAAATTTCTAAAAATTTAAAGAGATTTGTAGTGCAAAAAAAAATTTAACCAATATATATATTATAATATTTTTATATTTTTTAATAATATTTTATTTATTATACTTGACTAAGGGTGCGTTTAGAGTCCCAAAAAAACAAAAAAAAAATTAATAGATGGGATTGATGTGATGTAAAAATAATAAGTGGCAAAATATAATTGGAGAGATTTAAAAATTTTTGAAATTTTTTGAAATTTTTTGATTTTTTTAGCTCTAAACGAGCCCTAAATAACATTGTTTTCGTTTAATTAAATTACTCGCGAGCCGATGTCAAGTTTAAATTTTTCTTTATCGAATTGAGCTTAATTACAATATAAATAAGGTTGAGTAAAGTTTGAATAAGTTAAATATTAACTCAATTTGTTTCACCTCTGGACGATAAGGAGGATAATATCTTTCTAATGTCTCTTAATTAAGTGTATTATTGTCTAATCAAGTCAAGTTCAGTTTATGCTAAGCATATATAAGGGGCATTTGGAGTGAAAAAATAAATAAATTGTAAGTTCGTAATTCGTATAATGAAATAAAAAATAAATTTTTTAGAAATTTTCAGAATATATATATTTTTTTAAGCAAACATACGCAGTAAAAATGTTAGAAATATATACACAACTGAGAATTACGAGAGACTTTTCTAGTTACAAATAGCCCAAATTTAGCTAGGGCTTGAGTATTAGTTTTGTCCTGTGAGAGTTACATTCATGGATCCCATTTCCAATGAAGCCTCTACTTAAATTTTGTTTGGGTTAAAAGGATGAGTTTTTAGTCTTGTGGGACATTATAGTTATAATATTATTAAAATCCCAAAAATTTCGTAAATTTCCCGATTTATAGTTCAATTAGGAAAATAAATAGTTTTATTTTACCTTTTTTTTGATATTTTTGATAATTTTATCAAAAAATTGAGGGCCTTTTTTTCTTTCTTTTTTTTTTTTTCTTTTTTTCCCGATGTTCTCTTGAGTGTATAAATATATCACAAAACCAGTTTACTGAAAAATCAAATTCAAAAAATTTTAATTTAGAAAGATATTCCAACTTGTTAGATAAAGTATTTAAATTAGATAAAAAAAATTAATAAAGTATCTATCAGACACTTCTATAAAGTTTGAATTAATAAATTCAGAATAAAGTAATTAAATTTATGGAAATAATTTCTTTTTTCAAGCTATATAAAAAAAATTAGTTTAGTTATTTTCATTTTAAGTAAATATTTACGCATTTAAAATTGATGAACTGGTAAGCTATTTTTTAGGTAATTCCATAAAATTTAATTAACTAATTACAAATTAAAAGTTAAACATTTAGCCATTTATGTATTACAATAAATCTATATAACAAAACACAACACATTCTAATAGACCATTAAGTTAAAATTAAAGATGATATCTGAAAAGTTGTATAAAAAAAAATAATTTTGAGTTTTTTAAATAAAAATTTATTTAAAAAATATATACTAATACATTTCAATTTTACATATATACATATTTAATTTTAATTAAAAAATATCGTAGGCACTAATTATTCATTAGTTACAATATATTCCAGAACACATCTCCTGAAATACTCTCTCTTAAATTGATTATTCTTATTTCTTATATGGTGCATTTTCTCTGGGACGATAACTTCTTAAATTAATGAAGAAATTTAAAAAAAAAAAAAGAAAAGAAACATAAAACTAAA
Organism: Vitellaria paradoxa; assembly: GCA_019916065.1. Classification (NCBI taxonomy): domain Eukaryota; kingdom Viridiplantae; phylum Streptophyta; class Magnoliopsida; order Ericales; family Sapotaceae; genus Vitellaria; species Vitellaria paradoxa. Next base: position 37,028,036 of record CM034243.1, read on the forward strand.
GAATATGTTATATTTTTAAGTTTATTTTTCCACGAACCTCCAAAAAAAAAAATTTTTTTTAATATATTTCCAAGTATTAACATATTGGAGACAACTAGTACCCTTTACAACTTTCTGTAATCCATAAAATAGATCAAAACAGAACAATGTATAAGATTACAAAACTATTACCATAACCACAAACATATATATATATATATATATATATAATATTGACAAAATCGCAAAGTTGAAAAATGCAGGGCCATGAAAACCATATTCATTTAGGGTTGTCGTAGTGACTTAGCTCATCTTCAAGGTCAGAAATGTCCATCCTTGCAGAGGCCTGTTTAGCCCACTTGACAATTTTCTCAGCTTCACGATTGATCTTCTCTTCCTCTTTCATTGCCTTCTTTAGCATTTTTTGCTGAACTTTCAAATCTGCTAGAAATTCCTCACTATTTTTTCCCCAGTCAACCCCAACGCCGATTCCCGGATTTTTCTTGCTTTTCTTACTCGAAATCTTTCTGGGAGAACACCAAAAACAACCGATTTTCTTCGGTGGTGAAGGAGACTCCATCGACAAATTCGAAGAGTTCGAAGGAGATGAAAATGACCTGGATCGTGATTTGGGTTTTGAACCCATTTTACCACGTGAAGAATTCGTTGATTTCGAAGGAGGTGAACCAGACCCAGATCCGAATTTCGGCTTGAAATTCTTCCCCTCATTTGGGTCTCCTTTTGAAAACTCATTTTGTTCATCATCCAGTGAGTGTGACATAGGGTTTTCTTTGTCAACCGAGTTTTGAGATTGGGGATTGAACGATTTGACAGAGTGAAACTGCGAAGAGGAGGAAGAAGAAGAAGAAATTGGGATTGTGGGTGGGAAGGATTTGAGCTTGCGGAAGCGAGACTCGAGGTGAGAAGGAAGAACGGAGTCGGAAGAGAAAGAGAGCAGTTAATGGCGGCGACCTGTTGGAGAATAGAGTGGTCCATTGCTTGATTGAGGAGCTCTTCCACAGCACCCTCATCGCTGCTGTCTGAAACGAACGAAAAATCTGCCATTGTAGGAAGACGCCGTAGTAAGGGAATTTGGAACGGAGCGATAAATTTGTTTCCTTGCAGAGCAAGAGCTCCTTGTATTTGTTACTGGGAATTTGTAGATACAGATATAGATACAATGAGAGAGAGAGAGAGAGAGAGAGAGAGAGGATCATCAACGGCTAATAATTCAGTATTTCGCAGTTTCTCTCCTCAAATTAGATGGTATGGACAGTATGGTAGGCCGGTTGGGGCCCATCGGAGCCGCCTTGGGACCCACTCACTATTGCGAATAAATCCGTTAAATCCCCCACCCAAAAAAAAAAAAAAAAAATTGCTCCACCAATCCCCACCGTTTGGAGTGCTAAAGAATTTGAGGTTCGAGCGAGTTCCAGTGAATTTTTTCACTGCAAGTTGCAGTAAAAAAATGGAAGATTTAAATTTATCTACACATGAGACTTTTTATTTTTTGAATTAATTGTATTTCAATTAGATTTTTATAATTTTTATTTTTTTTAAAAATAATTTTAATTAAATTAATAATAAAACATTGAATTAAATACAATTAAATATAGATCTTTCATTTTTTATTGGGGGTTATAGTGAAAAATTCAATACAGGACTGTAGAGAAAAAACGGAAGGTTTAAATTTATTTATACTTTAATGATATGTGACTTTTATAACTTTTATTTTTATTTTGAAACTAATTTTAATTAAATTAAATTAAAATTATTAGATTAAATATAATTACATCTACACTCTTTACTTTTTACTGTAGTTCTAACAGTGAATTTTTTTTACTGTAACCCTCTCGAACACCCAATCCTGCAGTGGATTCTTGGGTTCAAGGGAACTGTGGTGGAAAAATTGAAAGTCTAGATTTATTTGCACTTTAATGATATGTGACTTTTTATATTTGTATTGATTGTGTTCTAATCAGATTTTTATAGCTGATATTTTTATTTTGAAAATAATTTTAATTAAATTAAATTGAAACAATTAGATTAAATACAATCAAATTTAGATCATATTGTAATCCTCTGCAGTGAATTTATTCTACTTTATAAATATTAGATGCAGTTCGCTTTGTAAAAAAAAAAAAACATCAATTTACATTTCTTATTTTTTTTCTCCTATTATTATTATAATTTTCTAATAAAAATAATGTTCGCAACTATTTCACATTATTTTGAAAAGGGTAAATTGCATTGACTACTTACGAGAAAAAATATATAAAATATCTTAATAATTTTTAAAATTTATACTTATTACATTACTCTTTAAAGTCATTATTGTATGCGATTAATGCACGAATGAACTTGAAAATTTTTAATTAGGGATCACCCACCATTTGATTATGCCAAAAAAAAAAAAATTAAGAGGTTAAAAGGAAAAATCAGATGTAAGGTGGTTCCAGGGGACTGCAGTGAAAAAATTCACTGTAAGAGTTACAGTAAAAAATCAAAATTTGAGATTTAATTGTTTTTAATCGAATGGTTTTAATTTAATTTAATTTAAATTATTTTAAAATAAAATAAAAGTTAAAAAAAAAGTTTATTGAAACACAATTAATACAGAATATAAAAAATCAGTGTCATTAAAGTGAAAATAAATTCCAACCTTTCGTTTCTTCACTGCATCCCTACAGTAAGTTTCTTCACCGTAGCCCTTGAAGCGGTTTATTAGGTCAAAAACCAAATCATAAAGCACAAAGAAATTATTTATGAATTGCAAATAAATCCACCCTTCGAAGAATTTTCACTAATGTACCCGACCATCCTGTCATTTGTTGCACTCGCATCCCTTCAACTCTGCCTTTTTGGGTGAATGGCCAGAGCTGAATGCTATTTGATGCTTTATTTTTTTTTTAATTTATTTTTTAGTTTTTAATTTGCTTGGTTCCTTTAACTTCTTGGCATTGTTAAATCGGTCTCTTCACATCCCAATAGTCCAGCAGAGATTTTAGAGGCCCGTTTACTGTGTAAATTTGTGCACAGAAAATTAACACATGTTGCAAAAAGTTAGGTGTTGAATATTTAAAAAAAAGTTAATAAAAGTTGAAAAGAATCGATAAAAGTTAATAGAAATTAAAAAATTAGTAAAAGTTAGAGAAATTTGGTAAAAATTAATTTTGTATTCAGTAAAAAATTAGAAAAAATTAATAAAAATTAATTTTTTTTTTTAGTGAAAGTTGGTGAACCAGATATCACTTTGCTTTGTTTTTAAGAAATATATAAATATTTTTTTATCCCATCCTTAAGAAATATTTTAAACCTCTATAGAATACTATTTACATACCAAAAGTATCCCAAAAAAAAAAAAAAAATCAAAATGATCCAGGGTGTTTTGGACTTATCATTTTTATTAAAGAATAAAAATCGAATACATTTTTTATATCACATTTTATGCAAAATTAGCTTAATTAAAATTTCAGCAATTTTTTCTAAGAAATTTTATTGGAAATTTTTTTTAAAAAATAAAATTTTTGATTGAAAATTTTATTTTGATGAATTGAAAACATAAAATTTTAAATAAATAAACTTTTATTCTGAGTGCGATTGAATGCTGCATGCAGCTGGAGTGTACTAAAAAATTATATATATTTACTTTTCTTGAGTTCTGTGAAATGAATTAGTTGCAGTCTAAAATTTTAATTTATTTTTTTATTTTCAAATTCTCCACTTTTATTTTGATTCGACGTGAGAAAGAACAAGCTTGACGCTAACCCACCAACAACTCTTGTGCAATTTGTTTGCATTCACATGTATATTTCAAACCTTTGAATAACAAATAAAGGAATAACAAATAAAGGTGGTGTTTGAAGTGATAAAAAGTAAAATAAAGAGTGTATTTAGAATAATAAAAAATAAGATAAAATGAGATAAAGTCAGATAAGTTGTGAGTTTGTAATTCGTGTAGTGAGATAAAAAGTGAATAACTTTTAGAATTTTTTAGTATTTTTTTATTTTTTAGAATTTTTTGTCAACCCAAACGGTGCTAAAATGAGGTAAAATAAAATAATTTGTGAGTTCATAATTTATGCAATTAGATAAAAGTAAATACATTTTAAAGGTTTTTAGAGCTTTTAAAAAATTTTCAATATTTTTTAGTGCGTTAAACGCATCCAAAATAAATGTGTGTCCAAATAGACAATTGGTAAGGTGGTATTTGGTTTGTATTTTTATTTTATATTTTATTTTTAGATCCACGTTTTAAGAATATTAAAAGTGTATTTGACTTGAAATTTTTTGTTTTCTATACTTTGAGATTTTTCGTATTTTAGGGCCTGATTGGATAGTGCTAAAATTTTAGGGGGAATAAGTTTTAGAGGGGATATAGGCTCTGTTTGGAGCTCTACAAAATAAAATAAAATATTACAAATCTCTACAAACACGAATTACGAGATAATAATATTTAAAATTTTCACTCACTGCACAAATTACGAGACATTTAATTTTATAATTTTATACTATTTTATACAATTTTATACAACTCTAAAACACACCATAAGATAAGATGGGGTATTATTTTTAGAGGGTTGACCTACATTGATGTGATGTTTATGGAGAGGGATAACTTTTGACTTGGTTTGGATGTTTTATAAATAAGAGGAGGTAAATGATGGAAAAAATAGTCAAATGACCCTTTTGCCCTTGTGGTGTCCCAAACTTGTTATCCATTAAATTAAACTTGATTACCCAAATTTAATTATATATTTATGTTAATTATATAATATGAAAACCAACTAGTACAAATTAATTTTAGACAATTAATTATAAATAAATTATGTTATTAATAAATTAACTTTATAAAATATAAATTAGTTTCGTAGACAATACGTCCTAATTATCCGAAACTTCTTTAGTCGCTTATTGTTTCTCCTTATTTAAAAAATATCAATATATGTGTAATTTTGTATAAATTTGCTAAAAATAATATTATATATTTACTAAAAAATAATATTATTATCTTAAAATCACATCACCTCTTATTTGGAAAAAATATATTTTTAATCACATGACTCCCAATTTGGAAAAAAAATTATATTTTTTTATTTTTATTAATATAATTTTTTAATACATTTTTTCATTAGAAAAAATTTATTTCTAATATAAAATACATTTTGTAGGTGAGAAGGGGGATGAAAATGGGCATAATAGTCCAATTTAGTCCATATAAGGGGAATAATTTTTGGAGAGCTCAAACCCTCTGTAAAATAATGCGCCTTCTTCTAAGATTAAGAAGAGAGGATAATTTTAGAGGGGAAAAATTTTACTTCCCAAATAAAGTAAAAAAATCACATCAAATCGACTCCTTAGGTTATAAGGGTGTATTATTTATGGATGCCACATTTTATAGCATCCAACTGGCCCCTTAGATTAAAAAGTCTAGTATGACTTTTGATCGTTTTGTGTTTTATGTGTAAAGTCAATTTTTTATTTTGCAAAAAAGGTTTTGAAAACAAGAGTAGCTGCATGTCTTTTGGGTGATTTATTTTTATTATTATTATTTTTGGGGTTGTTTTGGGTTATTTTTATTATTTTAAAAAGTAAAAAATAGAAATCGAACTCAAAATAGATAAACCAAATAACCATAGTCAACTCTCAAGGGCTAAAAAGTAATTAGCAATCAAGAAATGTTGACCTGTAACCTCCCCGACCCTAGAGCATGAAAGCACCATTAAGTTGGTAATTTCTTCAATCCAAGAACTCAACTATTGGGTGAAAGAGTCTTTCCTTTCTTTTTTCTTCTTTATTTTTTGGGGTTGGGGGAGATGGATGAAAGGTCTTCATCACCTGCAGCAAGCTGTTGCTTTTGCTTTGTTTCCAAAAGGAAGAAGAGAAAGAGTTCCGCTAATGGTAGTTATGCAGTGGAAGAAGAAGAAGAAGATGGAGGAACAGAAACGAAGAAAGAGAGAGGTGTTGATGAGTGGGGAAAGAACGACGAGATGTTATCGGATCTGAGCACTTTTTCGGTGAAAGAACAAGAACGAAGGTTGAAGAAGGCGATGGAGGAGCAAGCGAAGGTCATCAGGGAGGCCGAAAGGGTTGTCAAATGGGTGAAGCAAGAATCGTCAAGGATGGATGTTTCCACCGTCGACAGAGTTCTTAAGGAAGATGGAGATGATCAACTTGTCAAGTGATGATCAGCAATTAATTTGATTATTTGTTGCCTTTCTCTTGACGTTGATACATTTACTAATGCTTCAATGTAAAATATCTTTGAAGAAAATAAATTTATTTAAGATTTAGAAAAATTTTGTTTTTTATTCTCAAAAATATTTTTATATTGAAACAAACAGATTGGAGGGGCTTTAGTGATTTTTACACCGCAACCGTTAAATTATGAAAATTATACAATGATTAGATTTTATTCAAATAATCTAACGGTCCTGATTTATATTAATTATTATTAATTTTTAATCAACTAAGGAAAAAAAAAAAACTCCTCTTCCTGTACTTTTTTTTTTTTTTTTGGGTTTTTGGAGGCCGGTCATAATTTATAGACTATTAAGGATTTAAGTCATACCCTTAAAAATTATTTGTAAATAGTCATATGGGCAACGAAAAACAAAAAAGACCTCGTGCATCTTTTCACTCACAAAACCTGTTTATTTGAAAACCTCCCTGTTTTATCGGAAACGTTCCACGACTTTCCAACTTCTTCACAAATCATCTGAAAACTAATCAAAACTTCTTCCAAATCAAGCCTCAATCGATCCCTAACTTTTCGCCGAGCAAATCCACACATTACAGTGCTTCGCAATCAACAGGTACTATATTCGATTAAAGGTACTCTTTAGGGTTTTTCGATAAAACACATATCGAGGGTTTGAATATTTATTGTGTGGTATGTTTAGGGTTTTCGATTATCTTTGTAATAACAGGTTTTGTGGTACTGTATTGTATTTAGTTTCTCCGAAAACGTATAATCGTTGCTATTTTTACAATAGCCTAATATGAAACATTACCACATGCATGTGGTACTGTCATACATGCGGTACTGTCGGTCATTCTTTTGATATTTGCAACCATTTTGTGTTTAAATTTGAAGTTGCATGATAGAGTCATGCGGTACTGTTTTTGAACGAGCATGCATCCTAAAAAAAACAGTACCGCAGACTATGGTACTGTCACACATGCGGTACTGTCTGTCATTCGTTTGATATGTGAGCCATTTTTTGTTTAAATGTGATGTTTGCATGATAGAGTCATGCGGTACTGTTTTTGAACGAGCATGCATCCTAAAAAAAACAGTACCGCAGACATGTGGTACTGTCACACATGCGGTACTGTCTGTCATTCGTGTGATATGTGAGCCATTTTTTGTGTTTCATGTGATTTTGCATGATAGAGTCATGCGGTACTGTTTTTGAACGAGCATGCATCCTAAAAAAAAACGCAGACATGTGGTACTGTCACACATGCGGTACTGTCTCTCATTCGTTTGATATGTTAACTATTTTTGTGTTTACATGTGATGTTTGCATGATAGAGTCATGCGGTACTGTTTTTGAACGAGCATGCATCCTAAAAAAAACAGTACCGCAGACATGTGGTACTGTCACACATGCGGTACTGTCGGTCATTTCATTGTATGTGTGATTCTCTTCTTTGTTTAATGGTGCTCTTTGCATGATATAATCATTCGGTACTGTTTTTGCGAAGCAAGCTATTTTGTGAGACAGTACCGCATGTGTGGTACTGTCAGACATGCGGTACTGTCATAGAAGTGGTACTGTATCTAGATGATATTGCATTTTATCTCTAACAGAAAACAAATGTTACGAAAATACAGGTATTGCTATCACGCTCATACAAAATCAAACATGGTGAACATCCAGTACCGTTCGAACCTAATCTCAGTCATTAATGAAGTTGAAACCATCAACTTGACAAAAACCATGTATATCTCAAACATTCTCCATTTTGGAAGCTCATCCTCACTATTTTAAACTGTGAAATTAACAAAGATTACTCGAGGAAAAGCGATGTTGATGTGGAAACAATCATCAAAACATTTGACCCACAGTCCAAATCTTTCAACCTAGGTGGAATAAAGCTTCGCATCAGAGAGAAAGAGTTGCGAACAATGTTTGCAATAGAGGATGGTGAACAACTGATAGACAGTGTCAAAAAAATCGCAAGGCCAGGCACTGAATTCGTCTCTCGTAGATTCTCTGGGTTGCGACGAATTAAGAAACAGAACATATCTGATGCTTTGCGGCAGGCTGCTGCAGAGCAAACACGCATTGGCAGAGAGATGTTGCAAGACTTTTGACACTGTTCTGTTTGGCAACGTTGTTTGTCCCTAACAAAGGACATTCATTGTCGTGGCACTACACAACATTGGTTGAAAATTTGGATCAAATCCGCCAATACAACTGGAGTGCACATATACTGGAATTCTTGGAGAACAGTTTGTGCTCAGATTCTAGGAACAAAGGTGTTGCAGGCTGTGTCATGATGTTACCGGTAACCTTTTCATATCATATTCATATATATTTGGTACTGTCTTATGAACTTCATTCAACTAATCAGCCCTATAAATGATGCAGTACTGGATCTGTGAGCACACCACTCTGGTCCAACAAGTACAGAAGAGTGCAACACCTAGATGTCTAGTCTGGGATCTCAAGCCATTGTCCAATGCATTGAAAAAAATAAATCTCAAAAAGTTGAATAAAAATCAGGTACTATTTATGATAAAATAAATCATGTTTGCATGCTAAGAATATTCGGTACTATTTTTCCAATAGATTCATCTTCATCTTTTACAAAAAACAGTACCGCATACATGTGGTACTGTCATCCGTGCATTAGGTACTGTGTTTCAAAGAGCATGCATTCTTAACAAAACAGTACCGCAGACATGTGGTACTGTCAGTTATTCTTTGAATTTGTGACCTATTTTTTTTTCATGTATGCGGTACTGTTTTGTTGTGTTTCATGATACTGTTTGAATGCTATATACATTCGGTACTGTTTTTGAACGAGCATGCATCCTTAAAAAAACAGTACCGCATACATTTGGTACTGTCATCCATGTGGTACTGTCAGCTATTTTGTATTTGTCACCTCTTTTTGTTTCATGATACTGTTTGCATCTGATAAATAAAATCATTCTAGATTCAACAATGTATTCATGGACATACTAATGAATTATATAATTGATGAACAAAATATCAGGTAATTGTACCTGATCTTGATGATGATGATGAGAGGATGACGAGGAGGAGGATGGACAACAACAATATCATGATGATAATGATGATGATGATGATGATAATTATGATGATGAAAGGACAGAAACAGAAGAATACATCATTGCGTCAGAAAAAACCAGTGATGATGAATTAGTAATTTCTGACATTCTTCAAAAACTGAAGACAAACATAGTGCATTTGAACAAGACAACTGAAAGCGAGCGAAAACAAGAGGTGTCTTGTACTCCTGAACTCGATCAATCTGGTACTGTTCCATCTGCCATAGCTGAAAGTCTTCCAGAAACAGTACCAGAATCTGATGAAGGCACCTTACCAGACAAAATAGCAGAAAAAGTCCCAGAACAAGAGGCACCAGAACAAGAGGAACCAGAACAAGAGGCAAGACAGGCTGCATCAGCAGAAACAGTACCAGTTCAGCAAAATAATGATCCAGTTGCTTCAGTTTTATCAATTTTGAACCGTGAACAAATAGAAGAGCTGGAGCAACAAGTCAAGGAAAAAGATGATAAATTGCTGAATTGGAGAAGCAAATGGCAGAAAAAGATGAAATTCTGACAAAGTTGTTCATTGACAATGAAAATCTCAACCTGCAAAACACAAACCTGAAGGAAGAACTTGATAATGTGAATGCAGTTGTTGAATTAAAGGTCTGAACTTGTCGAATCTAGCGTCCACCAGGTGACGCAGAAACATGCAGCAACTAGAAGGCCAAAGAATCGGATACCAATGAAAAACAAACTCCAGCTGCAAACGAACCACCTTCAATGTACAAAAGGCTCAAGGACAAAACACGCCAAAAGAAAAGAGATCCTGAGTTCACATACAGTGGTAAAAAGAAGGTTGCCAAAAAAAAAAGGCAGATACTGCGGCAGTTGTCACGAAAGATATAGAATCTGACGTTATAGACATTGATCTTCTACAACTGTCTACACATCAAACCGAGCCCAAGCAACCTTCGCTTAAGCAGATTATTTCAACTTTTCAACAAAACACACATCTATCGGACATAGAAAAGGAACGGATCTTAAAACTTATTGATAATGAGGGGAAAGCGTAAGACAGTATTTAACTCTTTCTTTTTTATTACTTGTCAATTATAAAAAAAATTACTTGCTATCATCTGGTACTGTTCTCTATTTTTTACAATAATTGGTACTGTCATTCCTTTATCTGGTACTGTTAACATAAACATTTCAAACTTAACTCATGTTGTTGTTGTTTTTTTTTTTTTTTGGCTGATCTTGTTGACATCTCACTGCTCACTGTATACACACAACACAGTGCAACTGTTTGGGCTGTACCAAATGAACCACTCTGCATGATCACATTGAAGATATCTACAACCTCATAGCAAATGAGAGTATATCAAACATGGTAGGCATATATGATTAACTTATATTTCTACAGAATTAATAAAGTATGTTGACTATTTCTTAAATTCAACAAATTAATCTGATATTTACTAATCACAATATTTGCCCAGCTAATTGACTGTCATGCACGCTATCTAGAATCAACACAACATGAATCAGTCAACAGCACTTTCCCCAAAAGATGCTTATACTTCAGCAGTTTGTGTTGGGTAAGATTGTGACCTCTTTCTGTGGTTAATTGTGCTTTTTGCATACTATATATATTCGGTACTCTTTTTCTAGAGCATAAATGTTTTCAGAAATAGTACAGCATATATGTGGTACTCTCGACCATGTGGTACTGTCAGCAAATGGCATGGATATGACTTCTTTTTTAGTTACGTGGCACTGTTTGCATACTATAATCGTTTGGTACTGTTTTTCAACTAGCATTCATCTGGTACTGTTTGCATACTGTTATCGTTTGGTACTGTTTTTCAAATAGCATTCATCTTATACATAAAAACAGTACCGCATACATGTGGTACTGTCATCCATATGGTACTGTCAGCCATGCGATGGATATGAGACTTCTTTTTTATTTCATATTACTGTTGGCATACTACAATCATTCGGTACTGTTTTTACGAGAGCATGCATCTTGGGGGAAACAGTACCGCAAGCATGTGGTATTTGACAACATGTATTTTTTCTTGTTGCAGACATTTGTGGTATTTGAGAGACATCATGCAGCTCGAGACACTCAAATTGATCAAAAGCTGAAACTATCTGATACATACAGACTACTTGTATTCCCTTTGAATACAAGTGGAACGAGAATTCCTGCTGATCCCAACCATTGGACCCTTTTGGTATTGGATAGAGACACGTGGACATGGACACATTATAATTCCATGAAACCACGTAGAGCAAATTCCAAAGATTTGTATCTTGAGGATGCAAGGAAAGTGGTAAGATTCTGTATGTAAATTTTATACATAATTTCATTGGTACTCTTTTCTACTATTTACAACAGTACCGGTGCTGTTTATTAAAACTCATACTGTCTCCACATTTGTCATATTGTATCAGAAAGAGTATGTGGAATTGAAACTTAAAGACCAATACCTCAATGATCCAATAACAAAAAATATTGAACATACCAGCATGGAATTCGAATACCCAATTGTTTCTGCAGCAAATTGCCCACAACAAGGATCTACAACGTAAGCCACACCCTTTTTTATTCATGCAAATTGTTGAACACCTCTAACTAAATTCTTACAATCTATAACATCTTGTGTGCAGTGTTGACTGTGGGCCAATGGTGTGCTACGTAATGCAATGCATATCAAATGACGAGCCACTTGAACCGATGCTTTCAGAAGAAGCTGTACAAGCTTACAGAGCAAAGATGCTATCACAATTTCTGTCCATTAGTGATGTACAAACATTGTGATTGTAATTAAAACAGTATTAGTGCACACTCTGTTTCTTTTTAACAAAATACTTGTATATTCAACATTCTTTTCCTGTAAATTGAATGATACAGTTTATGCTAATACAAATAGTCAATGTCCAGTTAATGGTACTATTTGTGCAACATAAATAGTCATGGTTTTTGCGATTTTTGTATGATAATCTTGGGATGTTGATTCTTGTTATGTTGATAGTGCTGCAAAAGTGCTGATTGATACTCTATTCGAAACAGTACCGGTATTAATATTAACAGTACCGGTACTGTTTTATACCGGTACTGTTTGTATGAAGTATCTCAATACCAACATATTGCAAATGAAGTTTGCTTGTGAAAACACTTACAGCTATTGTCACCAACAAATTTTATGTCCTTTAAATATAAGAATGACAACGGTACTGTCTGCAAATATAAAATTGATACACTATTACAAACAGTACCAGTATTAAAAACAGTACCGGTACTATTTTATACCGCTGTCATTCTCAATACCAACATTAAAAATGAATATCGCTGAATAAAAAACTATCACAAAATGGATTGAAACATACTCATTCTCATTATTAATTCAAAAACAGTACCATAACAAACAAACAATAACAGACTTCTTCACAGCATAATTTTGGGAGAAAAAAAAACAATTCAACTCAACGGCTCTTTGCAAGTCTTCTTATTATGAGAGCCCATGCGACCACAACGACCACAACGAATTCTTCGTACAAGCTCACCAGTTGATCTAATCCTACGCTTCTTCGGCCTTCCAGCTGGTCTCCGTGTTATTGGAGGTAATATTGAACTATTACAGTCTGCAAACTCTTGGATTATGTCTGTTGGTATTGGAACAATCACACCTTCATATGCCAATTTGTAATTATCAACATGAAAGTACTCATCAACAAACTCACTCAAAGGTCTGTTAATCCTCCCAATAACAGCAAATGCATGAGAGCATGGAAAACCAGAAATTTGCCAACCATAACAAGAACATGTACAATTCACCAAATCAACAGTTGTTGAAGGATTAGAAAATACTTCATAAATACTATCTGAACACATCTTGATGGTCCATGTTCTACCAGCATCAACAAGTGCATTAAACTTCTCTTCCATTCTTGGACATAGAACACCATTCCACTTTGTAGCATCGAGCTTTCTTATGGCAAACCATTCCATTAATTTAACCCTTATCTTGTCACCAAATGTGCCACTGGCATATTTCTTGCATCAAGAATCCATGAGTTAAAAGATTCAATGGCATTTGAAGACATCTCACCATACCTTCTACTACAAGAATACGCATTAGTCCAATTTTGCACAGGCAATCCACTCAAAAAGTTATCCACAATTGCACCCCTTCCTCTTCAAAACATCTAACTTCTCCTTAAATGCTGCAACTGTGGGAGCATAAGCACACTGACAAAACAAGTTCACAATGTATTCACGGGATCCATTAGATCTGTTACCACGACTAAATTTATCTCTTAAATTGTTCTTCAAATGCTGTAGACAGAAAAAGTGATGACATGTAGGAAACTTAATTGGCAAAGATTCCATCAATCCAGGATTTCTATCGGAAATAATTGTAAAATCTTCAGAGGGGTTCAATATCTCACGCAAATGACCTAGGAACCAAGACCAATTATCGAAATTCTCTGAATCAACAACAGCAAATGCCAATGGGAATAACCCTGCAGATGAACATAAAAAAGTACCGAATTAAAAACAGTACCGCATAATAAAACAGTTCAAAAAAAAGTACCATTCTTTGTATGGTGTACTTGTGGTCTTGAATAGCAGATACATTTGGTACTGTGTTATACGATACTACATCTTACTAAAAATAGTACCACAAAAACAGTACCGCACAAAACACTACCATTCTTTGTATTGCTAGATACATTTGGTACTGTGTTTATACGATACTACATCTTACTAAAAACAGTACCACATAATAAAACAGTACCGCATAAAAACAGTACCGCACAACAGTACGCACAAAACACTACCATTCTTTGTATTGCTAGATACATTTGGTACTGTGTTTATACGATACTACATCTTACTAAAAACAGTACCACATAATAAAACAGTACCGCATAAAAACAGTACCGCACAAAAACAGTACCGCACAAAAAGTACCGCACAAAACACTACCATTCTTTGTATTGCTAGATACATTTGGTACTGTGTTTATACGATACTACATCTACTAAAAACAGTACCACATAATAAAACAGTACGCATAAAAACAGTACCGCACAAAATTATGAACATTAACATACCATTATTCGCATCCTTGCCAGTAGCTGCCATCAGAATACCCTTGAAACGTGACTTCAAGAAAGTACCATCAATAAAAATGATAGGCCTGCAATATTTGAATCCACGTATACTAGCCCCAAATGATACAAACAACCGTCTAAACCGGTTTATACCGTCATCCACATCCAACACAATATGACTACCTGGGTTAAGATCCATTGCAGCCTTCACATAACAACTTAAGTGATTAAACGAATCAGCATACTCACCATAAATCATGTCTTTAGCTTTCTCTAAAGCACTCCAAGCCTTATCATAGCTAATTTCCATGCCATAGTTGTTTTTAAAAAATATAATAACGTCGACCGGCGACATTGAAGGTTTTAATGCTACTTGATCAACAATCAACTTACCTAAAGATTTCCTGCTCATCTCTTAGACCTATCCCTAATAATTGTCGGACCACAACTGTGAATATTGTTGAATTTCCTTATGTAAAAATTACGATTAACTTTTGATAACGATGCAACAATTGACCACGGACACCCTTCAGCAAATTTTTTGCACAAACAACTTCGACTCTATCCTTGTTATTCCTCTCATACAAAAATTCAAAGCCAACCTCTGTAGCATATCGACAAATTGCATCACGAAACTCATCAACACCTCCTACGAATTCCTGTCCCACTCTCAATATTAATGACGACCAATTAGAACACAACAATGGTTTATCCTTACGGCTTGAAATTGAACTACGATACACATCAACATCACAGTAATCATCATACGAATCCAGACCAGTACCAACATCACCAATTGGCACACTATTAGAAACAGTACCGGAACTGCTGGAAACAGTACCGGTACTGTTTTGGATCGGTACTGTGTTCAAACCGCCGAAAAAAACATCAATCGATATATACACAAACCAACCATGCGAGCCAACATAATCATATTTTGAAAATCAACATCGTTTCTCAGAAAACATGAAGAATGTTCATGGATTGAGTAACTAAATGATACATTTTCCAAATTCAAACTCGACCAATTCTCACACACCTTTAACGCAAAATCTGAAAATGACATTTCACAGTTCAAATTGACTACAAAAGTCTCTGTACCAAACTTACATAGCAGCATCAAATTCGAAGACATGACTGACCGAAATCGTTCACAGCACAAACTCACCCAAATGCGTAATCCAAATCCGTACGTATTCCTTCGACCGACGTTAATCTCACTGCACAAACTCGTGTAATCTGTATCTATTTCTTCATATATAATCCTTTAACAGACTTTTTATCTCACTATATGCTTGTTCACGCGATTATAAGGAATGAAACAAAAAACGGAAAACGTGATTCTCGGTTCCATAATTCTCAACAATTTCATCTCAGTTAATTATAGAAAAAATGGCATTTAAGTCATATTATAAATTATATTTAAAACAAACTCGTGGGACCCACTCAAAAGTGTGACTTAAATACAAAACTTTCCACATTAATGACTTAAAAGCAATACTTTTTTTTTGGTATGACTAATATCTTTAAAAGATTACAAAGTATGACTTGGATACAATTTTCCGTTTTTTTTTTTTTGGGTAAGTTCCTCTTCCTCTACTTTGAGCGAGGTGGTCTTCTTTTGCTTTGAAGTTTCAATGGTTGCTTGGACCTGGAATCCATGAATGGCCCAAAGAAATACTTAATAAAGTTTTAATTTAACCCTCTTTTAATTATGTGTGATATACTTAATAAAAATTTAAAGGATTAAAAATTTCCCTCCCTAAGGAGGTACGGGTTTAACTTTTGAGAATCCCCCGTAAGTAAGGTGAAAAATTATTAGAGTAAAAAAGAGTTAAGAATACATTCGTTCTCTTATCTCTCTCACGGGATAAACTCTTTTGAATCGAATTCGTATTATGGGCTTCTCCAATATCTGAAAAACATTCTATAAAAAAGTTATTTTATCAGTTAAATAAATTTCAAAATGATCTGAAATTAGCTCCATAAATTACAATTTTACCTTTAGTTATTTTTCAATTTAAATTCAAATTATGTGCTTCTCAAAAGCCTTATAAATATTCATTGATATTTTTTTTAACCTTGAAAATTATCATTTTATTCATGAACCCATTTTTTGCTCAAATTTTCATTGTGGGCTTCCTAAGGGCTCGAGAAATTTTCTTAGCATGTTTCTTATCAGCTAAAAAAATTTTGATCCGATCTTAACTATGATTAAAAATATAATTTACTCTTAGACCCATTTTTGGCCCATATTATATTTTGGCCCAAAAAAAGTCCTATAAATATTTCTTGACATTTTCTTATCAACTAAACAAATTGCCTTTATCCAAATTTGGATAAGAAAATGACTATTTTACCCTTGAACTTATTTTTAATCTAAATTTGTATTTTGCATGTGCTTCCCAAAAGATTATGAAATATTCTTCAATATAATAATATATTTTACATTTATTGGCCAATTGGTCGCTAAATGTTTACTTTTACCCCCATATTAAAATTAGTTGGTAAAGAGTTTACTTTTTTTTGACCAAATAAATTTGGTCGAAGTCTTTATTGATCAATTGGTCGCTAAAGATAATAATATTTTATTATTTTTAACACTTGAAAATAAATATTTTATTTTACTTTTAACGATCAAAAATCTACTTTGACAAAAGCTTTAATATATACATATATATTAAAAATAAACGTATCTATACAAGTAATAATTTAGCTTGGTGGTTAAGTACTTCAAAATTTTAAGAGAGATTCATGCTTGATTTTTAATAAAAACAAATTTTATTTTATTTTCCAAGACTTATTGCTGATAATTTGGTCCAATTTTGATTGCTACCAAATATATTTTGGTTGTTAATATCTTCTAAGACTGATCTTCATCAACCAATCAATGATCAAATTATGTTTGGTCGGTGATACATTTAGCAACTAAAAAGTAATCTTTAGCGATCAAATTTAAGAGTTGATTGTTGTAGTATAAAAAACACCGTCAAAATTAAATTTGTTATATTTAAAAATGATGATATAATTAATATAAAATCTCAAATTTAATTGACACAATATCATTAAATATTAGTCATTACACAAATTAAAAACGTAATAGAATATGTCCACTAAATATTTTTTCAATCCAATCCCCTGCCTCAAAGCCCTCAAAATCAAACATGGCAAGGATAACATAAGATAGATAATAGGCACCATTAGCTAAATTGCTTATTTGGGCAAGGAATTGCATTTGCAGGTGATAACTGGAGTAGAATGTACGACCGAGATTAATTGGTTGTTGAAGTGGAGCAGGAAAGTGCTACTCTACACGTCATGCATCACCTCATTCCTTAACTACTCTTTATTTTTTTGTTAGGCAACATATATATACCCGCACATACATACACACACACACACACACACATACATGATAAGCTTGTTTGTTTGATTTTGCATGTAAATCCAGACATGTTTCCCTCCAGTTTGACTGGATATAATAAGCCCACTAATCAGGATATCATTTATCGATACTGATATATATCTAGTATATTACACTGTTTATGTCTGATAACATTTTGGAATAAATCATTCTCTAAAATTTAACATATATATATATAATTATTACTTTTATTTGGTAGCTTAGTAAGTTTAATCGTTTGTCTGATTAATCAATATAAGTAATTTACGAAAAGTCAATTAACCAGTCTTGTGATCTTTTTGAGCGACTGGCAAACATGGCACAAGGGAACACACCAACCAGAGGAGGGATCGCGCAACCTTAAAATTGTCCTTCCCATGGAACTGCACCCTGTCTTTTTGCATGAAGACATCACCTAGATGACAAATCAAGAAATACAAACAATCTCCATGAGAAAGATCACAACAAAGTACCCTAATAATTGGTAGAGTGGTTGGAGCAGTTAAAGAAAATTGTCCTCTCTCTCTCTCTCTCTCTCTCTCACTCATAGTTATGCTATCATGATTATTTTCATTATAAAATTTGAAAGAAGAATAAGGTGATATTCGTGTAATGGATTAACAGAAGAATTAGAAAGTAAACTTGTGAGTACTATCATTAAAAAAATTAAAAAATAAAAATAATTCATCATGTCATTTTGATTCCAAATTCTCCAAAAAAAAAAAAAAAAAAAAAAAAATCTAATGTAATTCATGTATCCAGCTTATAAAAAAGCCCATTATTTTTTTGCTCTGCTCACTATATATCTTCCTCCTAACACTTCCTGAGTTTTGCTGCAGCAATGAAGGACTCAAAGCCCTGGAGACCCCTCACAGCAAGTTGCTGCTCAGCTGAAAACCAGACAATTTTCAGGAATTGTAGGGGGTGCAGACCTTCAAAGTCAGACCTCTCGAAGAACGTAGCTGCATCACCTTCTTTTCGAAGATTATCATTCTCTGACCTCAGCTGTTCCTCGTCTATCCGAATCAACGAAGATCTTGCACAGTCATTCGGGTCCGAGTTGCATGATTTTCAACTCAGCGAGCTACGTGCCATAACTCGGAATTTTTCGAGCAATCTTTTGTTGGGTGAAGGTGGTTTTGGGAGAGTGCATAAAGGTTACATAGATGAGAATTTAAGGGAGGGTTTGAAGGCTCAGGCTGTTGCGGTTAAGCTTCTTGACATTGAAGGCTTGCAAGGACATCGAGAATGGCTAGTAAGAAACAATTTCATGTTATCTTCACAACTGAATATATGATAGTTCTTATATGTATATTTACTATGCTCTTAGCAAATTTATACAATGAATGAATGATAGAATGCCTTTTAACTTTGACACACTCCAGCGTGTGTGTGTGTGTGTGTGTGTGTCGATTTAAGACTCGAGTTCCTCTAAACCAAAAAAAAAAAAAAATCTCTTTTCTATCGCTACAAAACTCTCCCAATGCTTTTTTTTTTTTTTTTAAATCTCTACAAAAAATTAGAGATTGGAAGAAAAATTGAGAAGGAAAGTCAAAAGAATATGTATTAACCAATGTTTTTGAAATTTAAATTAGTGACACAACTTGGCGAAATCATAGTAGTGTTACTTTATAAATATATATTATATATATATATAATCGTATACATGATTATAATAACTAAAAGGCAAAAATAAAAAGTCGATTTGTTGGCTTAATTTACATACGGATATATACCAAAAGAATACCGACCACCAATGATTTTCCCCTTAGAATTTTTTTCCTAAAACTAAGTAATTCCCATTTTTGTCAATTCATTAAACTATACATATATATATATATATATATTGGGAGGGATGAATTTCGTTTTGAGAGATCTCTTCCTTACTTATTAGTGATGGACACTCTGTGTGAAGCCAGTCAAAACCAGTATTTCTGGATTGGGTGAAGTGTCAGCAATAAGATAAGTTCGCAACATAAAAAAATAAAAAGTGAAAATTATCATAAATTTTGTTAAACTAATCATACCTGTATATATATTTTGATTGAAGGCAGAAGTGATATTTCTGGGGCAGCTGAGGCACCCAAACTTGGTGAAACTGATAGGTTATTGCTGTGAAGATGAAGATCGGCTCCTAGTGTATGAGTTCATGCCTCGGGGCAGCCTAGAAAACCATTTGTTCAAAAGTAAGTCAAAAGTATATGTGCTGCTAAGATAGAATTTGGGAAGTTAAAAAAGTTAGCTTTTTTTGTATCTGAAAAGGGAAAAAAGTTAGCTTTTTAGTAGCTAACTTTTTAATTTTTTGTTAATTTGATATTTTTGCCTTCCATGATTTAAAAGAAATTTAAAATATATGAAAATAAATTTGGTCATTTGAGAAAAACCAAAAAGCTGAGTAGCTAACTTTTAGCTAGTGCTCCCAAATGCACACTTAATTTTTCTAATATACATGCAAACATGTCATGGATGCAATACATGCATGGAATTCTGAAAGTATCCACACTTTTTTCTCATAAACATGTAAACAGGTAGAGTACCTTTCTAGAAGTATCTGTACTTTGTTTTTATAGGTAAAATAATCATCCATGTATTATAAAACAACAGGAGGGATCTCAGTTACGCTACCTTGGGGTACACGACTGAAGATTGCTATGGGTGCGGCCAAAGGCCTCGCTTTCCTACATGGTGCTGAGAAACCAGTCATATACCGTGACTTCAAAACTTCCAACATCTTGCTAGATTCTGTATGCGTTCATGTCACCACTCTCATCCGTTTAATTTCGTTGTCATGTCCAAAGTATCTGAATACTTAGCATTGTTTATGAAATTTTGTTGTTTCCAGGACTTCAATGCTAAATTGTCCGACTTTGGACTTGCAAAAATGGGACCTGAAGGATCAAACACCCATGTAACTACTCGTGTAATGGGTACCTATGGGTATGCTGCTCCAGAATATGTTAGTACAGGTAACATCTTTTTTACATTTAGAATAAATGAAAATATTCTAATTTTTACAAATTTATAGTCTCCCAAACAAAGCTAAGCTGAACAGTAATGTCTATTTAGTGCCGTATTAGAAGTGTGGCACACATGTTAGATGTGAAAATCTTATCAAAATGCCCAATAATTCATCAAGTTGTAAATCTATATTCGATGGTAAAAGCACATTAAGTCTTTTAGGCAATTTAGAGAGGGGGAAAACATGCTTTGAAAAAGGGAGACATGACTCTCTGCGGAAAATGCTTTTCAACCAGAAGAATTTACTAGAAAAAATTAATTGCTAGAGTGATGTGGCAATAACATTTTTTGCAATTGAAGCACATCTTCATGGGTACTTTTATTTAAAGTGACAGGGTTTCCAAATTTCCAGATCTTTCTAGTGACTTTTTTTTTTTTTGGCAAAATTTTCTGGTAATATAGCATTACTCACTCAATATTCTCTCCTTATAATATAGGATAGATTAATTTGCATCAATGCAATGCAGGACACTTAACCACAAAGAGTGACATTTACAGCTTTGGGGTGGTGCTGCTTGAGTTGCTAACAGGAAGAAGAGCAATGGATAAAACAAGGCCGAAGAGAGAGCAAAACCTAGTTGATTGGGCGAAGCCGTACTTGAGCAGTAGCAGGAGATTGCGCTGCATCATCGACCCCAGACTTGCAGGGCAGTATTCTGTTGAAGGAGCAAAGGAGATGGCTCTTCTGGCATCACACTGTGTAAGTCTAAACCCCAAGGACAGGCCCAGAATGCCAGCCATTATTCAAACTCTCGAAAGGCTGCAAAATCTGAGGGACATGGCTGTGTCTTCTGCCAAAGGGAGCTTGAATCAGAATGAAACTGTAAGGATAACCCGTAAACACTACTCTCCAGTTGCTGCAAAACCAAAAAGATAAGCATCTATTATTGAATAAAAACATATGTATACATAAGTGTAGAGAATTAAGAGAAGCATGTGTAACAAAAGAAATGGATGTGTTTTTAAAGAGCACATTGAATCCAAAGCATGCCCAACTGGAAAGATCTGTAAGTATAGTATTATTGAAATGGTATACGAATATGTTTCTTCGTTTTGATACCTTCATGGACCCATTTGAACCTGGGCATGCATGATGGGACAAAGCCAACATGGCCTTTTGATGGAATCTTTTTTTTTTGGGGGGGGGGGGGGGGAATGTTACCAATAGGAAAAATTGCTAAATAAAACTGAAAAAGCAGTTTCTTACAATGTCAACTCAGGCAGATTTCTGCATTAAAAACACTTTAGAAACCCAACTCTCTCTCTCTCTCTCTCTCATGGTTTTATCTAATTTACTTTTTCTATGAGAAGAGTCTCTTGAAATAGCATCTTTACCTATATACAAAGCATAAATCAGAAAACCAATCAATCACTGGAAACTACAAAACAAATTTTCACTAATTCGACCAACAAGACCTCAAATGATTTTTCACTGCCATCAACTTCCCAAGGAGGATCTCTCAAAGCTTCAGTGGTTGTTTCACAATTGCAAAAAACTGGTCATGATCTGATTCCACCATCATTCCCATTAAACTCATCAGATTCACGGGCATACGCAATTTTCGGCAACAAATAACTGGAGGATTTATCAACAAGCATTTGTACTGCTGAAAACAAAATCATAAAAAGTGATAAATAATCATTTTTAATTTCAAGTGCCTAAGGCTAACAAGTCTTGGAGTAGTGAAAATTCTTAGTTGGAAAACTTCTAGATTTCCTAGTGTACTGCATTTGATATAATGCATGTACTATAACTACCTCCTGGCCAAGGATAGTATAAAACCTCAATGAATGTTTTACAAGAAATAGCTTCAAAATATTCCACTAATTTAATAAATGGCTAGAAGATGCGAGAAGGGAAAAAATAAAATAAAACGCATACTTCTTTTTTTGTTGGGACAAAATTAATAAGTAAGAAAATGCATATTTGATTAATAATCTGCATAAACTTTGGTCCCCATCCATGTAAACAAATTGTGCAATCAAATTAAAATAAAAAGCACAAGAACACATTTCAATCTTCAAATGTTCAAATGGGTGGCCATTAAAATCCAATCTCCACATTATCATAGTGAACAAGTCCAAACTCCCAACTTTGTCCAAAGACTGCACCACAATATCATTGAGAAATAAATACATGCCTGAAGAAACTAAAACAGTGAAAATGTCACAAAATGTAGCACAAGTACGGCAGCTATAAAAAAAGGATGCTTTAAATATATAAGTGACAAACAAATGTCCTACTTTAAAGAGAGAGAATTATTAAGCGATATACCAAAAAAAGAGAAAGGAAAGCAAACTACAACAATTCATTAGTAAAAAAGGAGGTGACAAAAGCTAACCCTCCGACTAGTTTCAAAAGTAGTTAATGCTAATAAAATGTAACATCCAACAATTTTTATAGGCAGCTAACATCCAACTATTCTTACAAGTTGTTATTCTGATAAATATGTAACCATAAAATGACATTGATATCATGCCATTTGGAGTAAAATAATAATTAGAGTTCTATTTTATGTAACACCAAGAACTACTGAACAACGTTGCAAATTGAAAAAACATGCAGTTAATAGCTTAAGAAATTCTCTAAGCATTCAAGACATCAAATCTGCATCTATGTATCGGCAGTCAGCACAAGCTTCCGAATCATTCCAAAAAGAGGACCATTTTTCCTATTCTTGGAGTGTAGATCTAATACAATGGAGAAAGTTGATGAATCGAGTGAGAAACCTCTCCTATCCATGTCCTCCAGATGTCTCATGACATCATAACACCCATTCTTCCTTGAGGACCCTTGGACAACAACATTGTCAGTGACACTATTTGGGTTGCAACCATTTCTTCCATTTTCATCAGCAACTCAGCAACTCGTTTGTTTCCTCAAGTAGTGATACAAGACAGAATTAAAAGCAATATTCTAGAAGGAAGAAGTAATGTCAAGATGCATCACAATAAATGTTTTGTTCCAGGTTCATAGTTTATTGGAATCTAATCAGTTGTGTCTTTATGAGTCGTAGTAAATATCTTGTCCAGATTCATAGTTCCTTGAATTTGAAAGTTGTATCTTTATTATTTATGTCTTCTGTTATTCTCCTCTTTCTTCTATAAAAGAGGAGTACTATGTACTAGTTTGATCATCATTGAGATTTGAAATAATATAGTTTTCCAAACTTCTTTTTCTGGTAGATTCCAATTTCTAAGAAATTATTGTGTATAATTTCTACTTTCAATTCTTTTCCTGCGTCAATTGATAAATGCTATCAATGTAACCAACCAGGCTGTCAATCTTATCAATGCCCTACAAGGAAGCTTGTTAATTTGGTTGAAAACGAGAAGGAACCAGAATCTGAAGTGGAGGAACAAGAACCTGAAAATGAAGATTACAACATTGCTGGTGGTGAAAATGAGCGAGGGGAATTGCTTAGCTTGTTACTACAATGGGTACTTTGTTGAGCTAAGCAAGATGAGCCATTACAACGTCGAAATATCTTCCGATCAATATGCTCCATCAATAGAAAGGTATGTGGGTTTATTATTGATAATTGAAGTGGTGAGAATTTCATTGCAAAGAAGGTAGTTGACCACCTACACTTACCAAGGGAAGCTTGCCCTAAACCTTATATGATTTGTTAGGTGAAGAAAGGGCCTGCTATAAAGGTAACTGGAATTTGTCGCATTCCTATTTCTCTTAGAAAATTCTACAAAGATGAAGTTGTTTGCAATGTCATAGATATGGATGCTACTCATGTTTTGCTGGGCAGATCGTGGCAGTATGATATGGATGTGACTTATAAGGGTAAACAAAAGTGTACTTATTCACATGGAAAGGTTATAAAAAATTGTGGTTCCATCCATGGATAATTCCACAAACCCCAAAGCTTCCAAAGTGGAGGTGCAATCTCTTTTGACCTTGGCAACTTTTGAGAATGAGTTTGAATCAGAATTGAAGAGAGTACAGGAGGTTCATTTACTGGTTGTGAAAGATTTGTTGGTTAACACCACAGAAAAAAGAGAGGATGAGGTGCCTAAAGAAGTCCAGTCTTTATTAGAGCAGTTTAGTGAGATCGTGTCACAAGATTTGCCAAATGAATTGTCACCAATGCAAAATATTCAACATCACATTGACTTTGTACCTAGAGCAAGTTTATCGAATCTTCCTCATTATCGAATGAGTTCGAAGGAGTGTAAAATCTTGCAAGAGAAAGTAGAAGAACTATTGAAGAAGGGGTTTCTACGGGAAAGCACGAGTCCTTGTGCCGTCCCCATTTTACTAACACCAAAGAAAGATGGGAGTTGGAGAATGTGGATTGATAGTCAAGCTATCAATAAGATTACTGTAAGATATCGTTTTCCAATCCCTCGTCTTGATAATATGTTAGATATGCTAAAAGGTTCAAAGCTATTCTTCAAGATGATTTGCGTAGTGGCCATCATCAAATTTGAATCAGACCTGGAGATGAGTGGAAGACCGCTTTCAAGACCAAAGAAGGACTGTAGTGAGTGGCTGGTTATGCCATTTGGGTTGTCCAATGCACCCAAGTACTTAAGTCTTTCATTGGAAAATTTGTTATGGTTTACTTTGATGATATTTTGATCTATGGCAAAAATGAAACTGAACATTTGGAACACTTGAAGAGTGTCTTGTCTGTGTTGAAAGAAAACAAACTATTTATCAATCTGAAAAATGGTAGTTTCATGATAAGCCAATTGTTATTCCTAAGTTATGTGTGACTGCTGATGGTATTCATGTTGATGAGGAGAAAGTTAGAACGATTCGGGACTGGCCTACACCCAAAACAGTCTCTGAATTCGAAGCTTCCATGGCCTAGCAACATTTTACAGAAGATTCATTAGAAATTTCAGTTCCATTGTTGCTCCAATTACTGAATGTTTGAAGAAAAGCAAGTTTAATTGGAGCAAAGAGGTACAGCAAAGCTTCGCTTTGAAAGGAGAAATTATGTAATGCACCAGTGCTTGCTTTACCAAGCTTTGACAAACTTTTTGAGATAAATGTGATGCTAGTGGCGTAGGAATTGGGGCTACTTTGTCTCAAGATGGACATCCAGTAGCATTTTTTAGTGAAAGCTTAATGAAGCAAGGCAGAAATGGTCCACATATGATCAAGAATTTTATGCAGTAGTGAGAGCTTTGAAGCATTGGGAGCATTATCTAGTGCAAAGGGAATTTATATTGTACACTGATCATCAAGCTTTAAAGTTCTTGAATAGTCAAAAGCACTCGAATAAAATGTATGTTTGCTGGACTACTTTCCTACAGAAGTTTCCATTTATTATTCGTCACAAGTATGGAGCTCTTAACAAGGGAGCAAATGCCTTAAGTCGTAGGGCTTCTTTACTTGTTACCATGAGTCAAGAGGTAGTTGGATTTGGTTGTTTGAAGGAGTTATATGCTGAAGATGAAGACTTCAAAGAGGATTTGGGTAAAGTGCATTGCAAAGCAACCCATAAGAGATTTTCATGTGTATGAAAATTATTTGTTTACAGGGAATCGCTTGTGTATTCCTTGAACATCCTTGCGGGAGAAACTTATAAGAGATTTACATGGTGGAGGCCTAAGTGGACATATGGGAACAGACAAGACTTGCTAGTCCTGAGGAGCGCTATTATTGGCCACAATTGAAGAAAGATGTGGGGAACTTTGCAAGGAGATGTTACATATGCCAAATTGCTGAAGGCCAATCTCAAAATACTGGGCTTTGTATGCCTTTGCCTATCCCTAATGCAATTTGGAAAGATCTATTTATGGATTTTGTTCTAGGTCTTCCTCGTACACAACAAGGGGTAGATTCAATTTTTGTTGTGGTTGACAGGTTTTCAAAAATGGCACATTTTATTCCTTGTCAGAAGATTTCAGATGCTTCTCACATAGCACGATTGTTCTTTCGAGAAGTTGTTAGACTTCATGGAGTCCTTCAAGCTATCACTTCAGATCAGGATTCCAAGTTCTTTAGCCATTTTTGGATTACATTGTTAAGATGTTTGACACCTCATTAAAATTTAGCAATACAAGGCATCCCCAAATTGACAGTCAAACTGAAGTGACAAATAGAACACTTGGTAATTTGCTACAGAGCATTTATGGAGACAAGTCAAAGCAGTGGGACCACGCTCTAGCACAAGCAAAATTTGCTTACAATAATGCAGTTCATAGTGCTATTGGAAAAGAGCCATTTTCGGTGGTTTACTTGAAGCACCAAGGCACGCATTGGACTTGGCGCGACTATGACATGTTCATGGAAAAAGTGTTGTTGCGGAACGTATGGCAAACAAGTTAGTCCATACAAGATGAAGTTAAAAAAAATTGGAAGAGATAAATGCAAAATATAAAGAAGCAGCTGATAAGCATCGACAACTGAAGGTTTTCAGGGAATGAGACATGGTGATGGTGTTTCTTCGCAACGAAAGGTTTCCACTTGGAACTTATAACAAGATTAAACCAAAGAAGTATGGCCCTTATAAGATCTTGAAGAAAATTAATGATAATGCCTATGTTGTGGACCTTCCAGAGAGTATGGGGATATCAAAAACCTTCAATGTGGTAGACCTGTATGAGTATTATAGTCAAGTTGTCCCTCTTCATCCAGATTTGAACATAGGGACGAGTTCTCTTGAAGTGGAAGGGACCAATACAGGGAGAAATTAAAAGCAATATTCTAGAAAGAAGAAGTAATGTCTAGATGCATCACAATAAATGTCTTGGTCTAGGTTCATAGTTCATTGGAATCTAAACAGCTGTATCTTTATGAGTCGTAGTAAATGTCTTGTCTAGGTTCATAGTTCCTTGAATTTGAAAATTGTGGCTTTATGATTTATGTCTTTTGTTATTCTCCTCTTTCTCCTATAAAAGGGGACTACTATGTTCTAGTGATGATCACTGAGATTTGAAATAATATAGTTTTCCAAACTTTTTTTCTGGTGTATTTCAATATCTAAGAAATTATTGTGTATAATTTCTTCTTTCAATTCTTTCGCTGCGTCAAGTAGCCCTTCATGATGAAGCCCCCGTATCATGACAGTGTATGTCCAGACATTAGGATGCACTCCTTTGGAAGAAAGGTAATTGAAAAGATCCATTGCCTTGTCAAATTTCATGCACTTGAACAGTCCATCTATGAGGATAGTGTATATAGCAACATGAATATGTAATCCCTTGCCTTCCATATCGTGAAATGAGGCCATTGCTTCATCAATATGCCAGTTTTTGCACAGACCATCAATCAAAACACAACAAGTGTGAATATTTGGGATTAAGCCCATAGCTAGCATTTCATTAAGAAGCTCTCGCAGTATGACATTTACCAATAAAAATAAACCTTGCAAGACAATGGTGTAAGTGCCAATACTAGGTTCCAACCATCTTTGAGACATTTCTCTAAAGAGATGCATGGCATCATCCGTTTTATTCTTTTTGCAATATCCGTTGATTAAAATATTATAACTAAGAACATCCAAGTCAATTCCATTGCCCCCCATGGCACTAAACAATCTCATTGCTTCATCCGTTTTGCCACACAAACAATATCAGAACGTTGTATGTAGCTACATCAGGACAGACACCTTGATCAATCGTAATCTTGAGTACCTCTTTTACTTCTTTCATCCTCCCTTCTTTGGTAAGAGCATCCAATAATACATTGAAAGTAATAACAGTCGGAGAAATACGAAAACCCAACATTTCTGTTAACATTTTTGCAACCTCCTTCCAATGTCCAAAATTACACAGGCCACGCAACAAAGAGTTATATGTGACGACATTTGCACGAATACCTTTTTCATTCATTTCGGTTAAGAGATCCAGAGCATCATCCACCAACGCATCCTTACAAAGACCATCTACTATGGTGTTATACAATACTGTATTAGGTTGACAACTTCCCTCCTCCATCATCCTCAACAACCTAATGGCGATGGTAGTTTTCCCTACATTGGGTTCAATTTCCCTCTCCCTCAATAATTTCTTAAACAACTCCTCTGCATCGGGAGCTCTATTGTTGGAGATAAGTCCCTTTATCAGAGTGGTTAAGGTAACGAAGTTGGGTGCATAGCCAGACTTAAAAGAGACTGCCCAAAAGCGATAACCCAAAATCTACACGATGCAAGCGGCAATAACAATTGATTGCTATGGTTATGGTATAAACATTCACCTCAATACCTAGAAATTGCAATTTCTGAATAAGAGAAAGAGTAGTTTCGTAATGACCCATTTTGATGATAGTCCCCAACACTTCGGTAAATCGAGAAATGGGAGGCAGGGGTCGCATTTGGACCATTCGACTGACCAAATCAACAGAATCTTGAAGACCCGAATAGGACTGTTTTCTTGATAAAGTTGGTTGACTAGGGTTTGCAGAGTGGGAGTGAAAGAGAAGTACAGACTTTGATAGAGAGAGAAGAGCCGTACCTCCTCTGTGAGTTGTCGTTCGTCTGCTTATGGCGCCAAAAGCACCAACCATTGTCATCTTCTCCAACTCTGGCCCCCTCTCTTTCTCTGAGTTTTTTTTTTTTTCCAAATCACTGGGCAAACTCAAAACAATAATAAGCATTGTAACTTTTTTTTTTTTTTAACAGAAATTGGAGGAAGTGTTTGTAAAAAAGCTTTCATTTGCGTTTAAAAATGCCTTCCCCTGAAATGCCTTGAAAATGTCTTCCCCGAAAGTGTCTCCACCTGAAAAACGCTAATTCTATATATTTTTTTTGTAACTGAACCTCTTATTATTTGTTAAAATATATTAATATGATCCTTCAAAGTCCGTACCGTTATTTCTCACAAAAATCCACCAAGTCTACTAGTTTCAAATTTTTTAATATGATGTAATCTTCATGAATTAGTATTTGATAATTTATTAATAAGCTTGATTATATAATATTTTTTATCCGTCATGACTCACAACTTCAAACCAATGTGATAAATTAATAATTTATTAAATTTATAAGATAATATATTAAAAAAAACACATAAACTCCATTTATTATATAAATTATTATTCTTCTCATGCATTAAAATTAATATATATATTTTAAAAAAATACATAGGTTATTTTTAATTTTTAATAGGCGTTAATCTTCTATCATAACACACGTAAATAAAAGTAATAATTTGTGTGCTTATTCAAATACATACTAAATAACACTCTCTATTTAATGCGACGTAAAATTTACAAAAATGTGTGTTTTCAGTATTCTTGTAAAAAATAAGATGTTATTTATAGAGAAATAAACAATCTTTTCAGAAAATAAAAACAACCATCAAACTCGTCTTTTGGTGGAAGGATATGATTGTTTGAGACTAGGTTTTGATTACCGACCTAGCAACTTCCTTTTCCATTTCCTTAACATGCTTCCAATTCTCGTTACCATCGGTCGAAGACAGAGTCAGATGAATGAGGCAATTGTTAATTCATTAAACTATCTCAATTGGACCGCAACGTTAATCAGATCCAATTGAATGATTTTTAGATTAAAAGTCAACTTTAAATGTTTTAAAAAAAAAGAAAAATCAAGTCATAGAGTTTTAAATCACTAGAAATTCAAGTGTTCATTGTACCAATTTATAAATTCTGTAAAAAATAAATCAAAAAAAATTAATAGTAATCATTGTGTCAAAACTTTAAATTTGTCGTTGAAAAATCAAGAACTATCATAAGAAACTTTAAATTTGTCAATGATAAATCAAGAATTATCATAAAAAATTGTTTTCTCAAAAAATTTTAAAACAATCATTTAAATCATTCAAAAAGATATAGAACTAAATCACAATAGTTTTGTTTCAATGAAAGTAAAACTTGCAACGATTGAAGATTGGTTTCCATCTTAAGTTAAGCTAGAGCTTAGTTATAACTTATGAAAACTTAAAAACTATGGTTAAGAAAAAAATAAGAGGATGGAGAGAAGGATTCTTAAAATCTCAAAAAAAAAAAAAAAAACCGATTTATAGGCCTACACAAATCCTAAAGTGAATTGGAGGGAAATTGGTGTTACAAATAACCTAGAAAAGTCAAATTTTTGTTGAAATTTTCAATAATGGGTAAAAATTGGGCATGTGTGAACACAAAGTTTTAACCTAAATTATTACCAAAATTTTAGATTTTTTTTTTTAATTTTACCTCTCCATCTCTCATTTTTTTCAATTTTTTTTTTATAAAATCCCCAAAAACAAATAAAAATAAAAAACAATTGAGAATTTTTGTGGAAAAAAAAAAGAACTTGATGAAAATTTGAGAGAATGAGAGGTAAAATAGAAAAAAAAAACACCTAAAATTTTGATGTTTTGACATTTTCTGTTAAGTTTGGCTGATTGATTTAATAAAGGGTTAATGTTAATAATAATATTGTAAAATAAGGAATGAAGAATGATAAGTGCAATTACTCAAATATTAAGAGGAGATAATTAAGTGTAATTTCTCATAACTAATCTTATACCTACATAATTAGAATTACATTTTCGTTTTTAATTCAAACGATTTTAAAGATAAACTTTATTACTTCATCGAAGTTTCTATTTCATCCGATGCATGTCTCAATATCATAGGTTGGGCGCTTGCCTTTTTAATTAAAAAAAGTTTAAATTAACTAAAAATCTAATTAGTACGCCTATCATGAAATGATACTCTCCCTTATAAATCGATTTCGAACCTTAAAATTTTTTAAAATTTTAAAAAAATTAAAAGTTTTTAACTTTTTAAGTCAAATTTCGTCACTTTTACACCACTTTAACACTAATTTTTAATATTGTTTTTAAATTTTTTTTTGGAACTTTGTGACACCCTTAATCTGTTTTTAGGCCATTCCCAGTCTCAATTTTGAATTCTATCGGCCCCTTTGGCATTGAATGATTTTCTCATATTAAAGACAGCTCTACATACGTACCACCCCTTTTAGCTAAGGATACACAAGTGGATGCCAATTATCTATCCATAAGAGGATAGATCCCGGCCATCACCAATAGGTATGCATGTATACATACATACATATATATAATATATATATCTTGTTAGTACAAATAAATCAACATACGTGGTATTTTGAACATAAATGATAGACATGTGGTATTATTCTAACCACAATATAAGTGTGTTGGCATTGCTTTATTTATTTATCAAAAATTCGCTACAATTGAGTCCCACCCGCTAGGGATGTAATTCTACTTATAAATACAAAAATGGTAATAATGAACTGAATTTATTACATTCGAGTTAACTTAGCTAGTTCATATCTTTATAAGGGGTAGACAAATAACATTTGAATATTTCTTAATATTGTATCTTGATGTACATTTAATGTAGAGTGGGAAGTATTAAATTTGACATAAAAGGTATTTAAAGACAAATAGATGTCATGTACTTTATTATACATATAAAATACAAAATCATTACAATTTCATTATTTATATATTAATTTATTTATACTATCTTACTATAAATATAAGACTTAACATTAAGATTCAAATATACTCACTATTATCAACTAATTATATTACTATTTCCTTTACAAGCCATTCAAGTTATTTTTGACTTTATCATTTGAGGTTTTTCTCGTCAAGAATCCTCGCCTACTATAATTTTCGATTTCTTGTGCTCTCTGAAAGCTTAAATTTAGTTTCGCTAGTAGGTTGGGGGTAGGTCCGGTGCACCGGACCGTCCGGTGCACCGTAGACCGTCGGATCACCGCAAAGGTAAGTCCGGTGCATCACAGACCATCGGATCACCGCAAGTACCCCTACGGTGATCCGACAGTCTATGATACACAGTACATTATGCGAGGATCTGACAGTCTGCAGTGCACCAGACCTACTCCTTTCCCTTCGCTAGTTGACGTGACTAACAATTCTGGCAGCATCTTTTATTGCCGAACATATCTGATAATTGGTCAACCAAAATCTCTTATCTTCAAAGGTTCAATTTGCTTTCCATGGGCAATCAGATACGTCTGTGATCTTCTTTTCTTTTCTCTCTCCTTTTTCTTTCTTTTTTTTTTTTTTTAAATGATGTGAACCAAGGCTTATTATTTTTATATATAGGTTCTGAGCCCTAATTAATATTGTTAGTTCTCTGTCTGTCAAAATTTGTTTTCTGTTTAGTTAATTAAAAAAATGAAATTTTATACAAAATGTTACTTCCCTTACATTTTTTTTTCTTGACCAAATTTTAATCCTAATATAGTATAAGTGTTTGTCTTATCAAAAATATTTTTACGTTTACTAAAGTAGTAATATTAAACATAATATGCTAAACAAATACAAAAATTATAATACTCGATTTCATATAAATTTATAGAATTCTATATAAAATCCTATATACCACTTGAAGAGAAATCTTTTATACTTTTTAAGATTCATCCTACAATATGGAGTATAAAAAGTCAAAATAAATTATTTTAACCCTTGTTAAAAAAAAAAAAAAGTGGTTATTCAATCTCTCCTCATGTCACGTTGGGATATATAATTCAAAAGAAAAACTTACAAAATCTGATCTATTTATCATGATCGATTATTAATATGTTGGTTAACTGAATTTCCAAAAAAAAAAAAAAAAAACGTTGACTTATAAAATAATTTATTGAACCATAACAAAATTTAAAAAGATAATGACAAATCTACTATTTATTTTAAGCCAAGCAATAAATGGAAACACAAACACAATACCAAAACATTAACTTATTTTTATTTATTTTTTTAAGTAGGTACGTAAACTTTTTTGTTCACATAAACTACAGGTTACGTGTATTTGAGTTAGTAGTATATAAGATGCTGGTGTAGTCTCTCTGTCTTATTTTTTTTTCTCCCTAACAACTAATTTTCTGGGTTGAGATTTCCTAAAATATACAATAAATTATATTAGATCATGCACCATGCCTACCATCTACGTTGCAGAGATAATACCGTAATTGCACTGGGGACTATATACAGTGCAAAATTTACTTATGTGTAAGTAAGGCAGTAGAGTATGATGAAATGTTATGATTATGAGTTGCATATATCTCACATTGATAATATGGCCCTGTTTGGTTTGTAAACAAACTCTAAAAAACTCTATAAATCTCTGTTAACTTTATATCATATCAATTTTTTTTCTTTCACTGCACGTATTACGAATTTTAAATTTATTTCAATTTATCTAACTTTATCTCACTCCAAACTCACCCTATATAAAATTTTGGTATAGTATATATGTACTTTTAATTCCCTTTTCTTAACCTCTAACTTTTATAGTTGAATTCTCATAAAATTTATATAACTTAAACTGTGAATTTAGATTAATGTATTTGAAAAAAAAAAGTAATAATTTAGATTAATGAGAGAAAAGAATACGTAGGGTCCTCTCGTAAAGAAGAGGCATCCTTGATACGAAAGAACTACACAAAAAGTAAAATTATACTCCAAAATGTTTGGCCCAAGATTTGCAAAGGTTAAAAGGTAAGCTTATGATATATATATAGTAAACATAAATGCCCTCTGTGTCAAGAAATTTGGAATTTGGGGACTTTAAGCAAAACTTTTAAAAAAACCTATCATACGTAACTCCTAAAAATGTACGGTCATATTTAAATTTTAAATAAAATTAAAAATAATAATTAATACATTAAATATGAAATAATTATAATATGCGCAAATAAAGTTAAAGTAGAAATTTAAAATTTATTACGTGGGAATTAGAGAGAAAGTAAGATATTTTATAAATTTATTAAATTTTAATCGGTATAAATATTATTTAACGTTTTGTTACTAATAAAATTTAAAAAAATTTAGAATCTTTTCTCTTTATGAGATTTTAGGCGATCGTTTCAATGGGAGGGTTTTATTAGTTCAACTGTTTAATCATACATAAATGTATATATTATAAGCTCATGTAAACTCATGATAAGAGGCCCTTATTGATGATAAGTGTCTATTTGGCAACCACTGATTAGAAGATAGTTTCGACTATTCAGTTTTTCTTTTTTTTTTTCAAAAATAATTAAAATTACTTTTTTATGTTTTAAATTTCTTTTAAACTATTAAAGACAAATATAAAATTAACAAAAAAAACTATAAAACTAACTTTTTTTTTTTCCTACTCAAATATTTCCCTTCTCAAACTCTAGAAAGTGATTTAAGTTGACCATTAGTTATAAAATAAATTAATTATTTAACATATTTATTAAACTTTAAATAATTTAACATAAATACAAATAATTAACTCGATTGTGAATTGCCACACAACCCGCAACACCAACTGCAAGGAGTTCCTTATGTTGCCAACTCTATTATGTCAATATATATAGTTAAAGTGGCATCCATGTCAACTCAAATGGAGTCGATCGGTCAGAAATCTAGATTGCAAAGATGTATACGACAACTGATTAGCGGTCTCTCTTAGTTGGAGGGCTTATCTGTTCTTAGTGGGGATTTGGATGGCAACTAGTTCTTGTTCGTTCTTGGGAATCCTCACTATTGCTGATTCTTATGCTTGTGCTTTTGAGCCTAAAACAGTGATTGAACGAACATATATGTATGTATATATGTGTAAACACAGATGTGTATATATATATGTATACAAGAACCATCCATTCTAATCATCAATAATTAATTGTCACATATTTAGCCAGTTACAGCTCTCCGTTGTCTGTTCCCTTGGACTCTGCTTCCTCCTGAGACGTTCTTTAAAGAATCAAATTAAGGTGATTATATAGGGTGATAGACTTTATTCCTATATATGTATATATGTATATGAAACGTATGGACAATTATTTACTTAAAAAAGGGTCTGATATATAGAGAATCATCATTTTGTTACATGATAATGTAGAACTCTCTCTCTCTCTCTCTCTTTCTCTCTCCATGAAGACTAATCCGTTTTACGTTTTAAAGAATGAAGATTGAAGAAGAATAATGGGATTGGGTTAGGGGATGACCACCAAGGGCTTTCCTGTAGAATGCAACGTGGAACTTTGGGAACAACTCACATGTGTCATGACAGCAAGACTGCCGAAAGTGAAATAAGATAGGATTGAGAACACACATGCTTCCACAGACCAAAACCCATCCATCTTGACCTCCCATTAGGCAACCACAAGGAGGGGGGGGGGGGGGATGAGAGAGAGGTGCCATGCCAGAAGATGCTTATCATGATGATTGGATGAGGCATATATGTGGGTACCCTTTGGACCAATAGTATTTCTAGTCAAACTAGCTTTTGGAATCTAAAATATATAATAATATATGTATATGTAAGCACTTCCCTCATCCCCCACTCCCGAAAGGGAAAGTCTCCAATTCATTAAACAAAAGCCCCAACCCATAAAGGGAAATGTTCTTCCCACCTCTTCTGCTTCACTACCCCACAACTTGCTATCATTACAGTAAGAGTACTAATTAGTACATATATAGAACTATATGTGTATATGATCATTAATCAAGGCGAACTAGCTTAGCTAGTAACTAGCTAGGGCTTCTTCATCTTTAATTCTCTTTCCCATCAATATCCCACCCTCACTGTTCAATCATTTGATCACCACCTCCTTTTCTTTTTTTTTTTTTCCTGCCATGCCAAATCTTAGGTAACTTTAATCCTATCCTTTCTATTTTGAATTTCGACCTTTTCAAGAGTTTTTCTGTTAAGGGTAGTGTAATGTTCTTAATATATTTTTCCTTCTTGAAATACTAGACTCTTTCTATGAAACAGATATGTAGGGATGTCAACGGGACAAGTATGACCTTCTCCGTCTCCGTTCCCATTTAATAATGCCTTTACCCATTCCCGTCCCTATTCCCGTTTCGGAAAAAATAATTTTTTCCGATACCCATCCTCACAAGATAATGAATTCTTCGTCTCCATTCCCGTTTATCTGTCAAGTATATTAATTATTATAAATTATACATTATATGTATAAAATAAATATTTAAAATTATTATAAATATTATATATATAAATAAAAATTAAAATATATATATAAATCTTTGACTTTGACTGGTGCACTTAATCAAAAGGAAGTGGCATTTATTTATACCTCACAATACTTTCATTTCTTTTGGAGAAACCATATGGGACTTCTAAAAGAGCCACCATGCCAACAATATTAACAAATAAATATTTAAATAGGTACGGGTGGGGTGGAGACTATCGTACCCATTCTCGTGTCCGTTCGGATAACATTTCAAATCTCTATAACCCGTTCCCGTTCTCATTATTAATATCCCCATACCCTCCCCGAACGGGACGAGTGAAACGGATAGCCACCGAATATGGGTATATTTGACATTTCATACAGATATGTATTAATTAATCTTGTAAAAAGAAAAAAGAAAAATATTAGTCCTAGTAAAAAGAGAACAAAATCGATCTACAACGTTAAAATGATGTAATAGTCTATCATTCACACAATGACGCCAACTGTCATATCCATTTTTAATGTGCTGTAACTAAGCATCATGACTCTTTAACGTTAATTAATTCAATATCACTACGATTAAGAAATGTGGATTTTTAATAATAAATTGTTTCATTAGTAAAACAAAAAAAAAAAATTATTTAGTGATGCACATTTTCTTAACAAAACTCCTCATCAGAGAATAAGCGTCACCTAATACCATCATAATAATTATTTTTTCACATAAATTCTTAATTATGTATTCAATGATTGCCGTCAGTACATTCATCACAAAAATTACTAAAACCAGTGATAAATTATTAGTTAATGAAATAGGATTCATCAATAAAGCTACCATATAAACTAATGAAATAAGATAATTTTTTTTATCACAAAATAACTTTAGTATTGAACTTGTTGTGACAATCATGTAATAACAACATTATATCAACTAATAAAAAGTTTTAAAAATAGTTAAATCCACCCCACTTTTAATTTCCCATATTCCATCACTTTCATAATGAATAATATATTTTAAAGTGCAAAAAGGCAAAGAAAGAGCACATTGAGCAGCTCTCAAATATTTTTAGTGATAAAATTTATATTAAATTTTAATAAAACACTACCAGAAAAGAGGCATTTGGAGGCTCAAAAAATGGACAACTACTTAAATGATCACAAAGGGCATCAACGCTAACCGCTATAAACAGTCTCTAATTCTACATTGCATGCACATTTTCAACAAACTTAAAAATGTTATGCACTCAGTACATCGTTCAAAATGATAATTTCTTTGGTTTGGAAGATGTTGAAGATGTCATTCACAGTATGCTTCCATTGAATCTTACCCCCCCCCCCTTTTCGTCCTATCTAACAGTAAGACTACCCTATGTAAGGACGTCCTTCCTTAATAGGTTCACGGTTGCTCGGACCTCAACAATCAACACCACTATCTTCTTTTGTCGCTGCATAATTCTCATTATTTTTCTTAAAATACTACCTTAACCTTAATTTGATACAAGAGAATAAAATGAAATAAAATGACCATTCTCATATATATTATCATTCCATTCCATTCTTTT
Organism: Vitellaria paradoxa; assembly: GCA_019916065.1. Taxonomy (NCBI): domain Eukaryota; kingdom Viridiplantae; phylum Streptophyta; class Magnoliopsida; order Ericales; family Sapotaceae; genus Vitellaria; species Vitellaria paradoxa. The sequence continues at coordinate 37,066,262 of CM034243.1, forward strand.
AAATAAAATATGATGTTAAATATATATAAAGAAGTCTTTTAAATAAATATATCGAATAAAATAATAGAATAAAAGTATAATAATAATTATTTTATTTTATTTTATTCTATTCCATTCTTTTGTACTAAACAACACCTAATTCACTATTTTGAATCGAATCATGAATGAAGGAAGGCATGAGAGAAAAGCATATTGGATAGTGATTGTGAGACCTTAATTCTTGACTGAAAGGGCACCAAAGGCCTTTGCCATTAATCCGACCCTTCAAATCCCAAGATCTAGTTCATTGCTTGTCTTTGCAGCATTATTTAAAAAAAAAAAAAAAACTTAAAATAAAAAATTAGAAAAAATAGAATTGGGACCAAAGCGCGCCGACGTTTGAAAACGATAAAGTTTGTTGAAAACATCGTGGACAATGACATCTTATGCCTGGTGCATGCATTAGGAAAACATTTTTTTGGTAATGAATGGATCATAAACCAGTTTGACTCATGATTAACCCAAACCTCAGTGGATGCTATCGACTGAAGGCGTGCATGATTGTTCCCATGGCATTAGTTTTCTCAAATTACATAATTGTTTCACTACATACATATATATATATATATATATATATATAGCATTTTGATATATATCAACATATACATGTATATTAATTACACTGCCTTCATGGAAAATCACCATCAAACTATTCGGAAACTGACCCTCGGATCAATCACCCATTTCTTTGGTGGCGTAATTCATGCAAGAACAATTCATATGCATGCTTTTCAATTTCCATGCAATCAAATTAATTAACTTTATGAAATGGAATTAAGGGAATGATTCGAATTGCATTAATTAATCAAATAGTCTCCCAAACCTCCAATTAACTTGTGAGGAGTGGAAGCCAATCAAGGTTTTTGAACCAATAATGGTAGGCCCCTCTCCCTTTGGAAAAAGACTGGGAAAGTAAAAGATAGAGGAATTATATACATACATACATACACACACACATTTATATATAATAAATATAAGAATGTATGACCAAACAATAAAACCTTAACAAAGCTTCAAATATAAAATGAGCCACGCCTAGATCTTCTGCGCTGCAAAAGCATATATGCTTTAGATTAATTAAACACAAGTGATGCAAAAGAATCATTGACAAAATTCGTTGAACCAATCAGTGCAAATGCGTGTTTTGCGGCACCTCACACCTTCCCCACATTCGGAATTGGAGTTGTTTAATAGTGGGCAGATATGATACCTCAGTGTAAAATAATCAAAGGGAAATTAACCCAGATGGTTGGTTAGTTAAAGCGCATAACACAATGATTAGGTCATATTACATTATAAATCAGAAACCCAAAAAAAATGTAGTTCTTTGTGCAAACAAGCTAGGGTTTTCATTTTTGGTAAGCCAATCGTTTAACCCTTGCTTAGGATACAAATCTATGGCTACTGTTATTGTCTCCTGTCATATGTTATCGAGACAAAGTCAAAATTTTTAATAATATATATATATATATATAATCATATATATACACACATACTATTATAACATGGGCACACCAAAATTGTTTGGCGAAGCCAACATTTTTAATGAAACCTATTTTGTGTCACATTAATTTTTACTAGGACTCAAATACCTATAAAGTCAACGCGTCCTTCCTTACCACTTACCTCTAACAGAAACTCATACAATTTTGTTATTTAAAATATTAACAAATGAAGGGAGGTTAATATCATTCGTGATAATAATGTGATAGCAAAGTTATAAATCGTCTTATTAAAATTAATTAATTAGTTAAGACAAAATAAACTTTAAAATTGTTTAATTTTAATGCAATAATTCATAACCCTATATCATAAAACCAACTTTGTGATGTTAATTATCCGAATTTGTTATATTACCTCCCTTAGAGTTAAACATTAATGTCCCTTTCCACGTATCAGAAAAACCCACACTTTGTCAGTTTCCAATAACTTAGCCAATCTGATGAGGGCATTGTGTGACATAAGGCATCATAAAATTTACATACACACACACATACATATATATATATGTAATAATGATATAAGAAATGACCGGGCAAAATCTTTTGCAGTGATCATCAAGAAGGTTAATGGTCTTAATGGTTGACATTGGCTGGTAATACTTCTTATGCCCCTCTTTCTCTGTTCATTTTACTGTAATCATACAATTTTTCTTTTTTTTCTTTTTTTTTTTTTAATACGATTGTTGTAATCGTGCTATTGTTATCTAATTAATTTACAGGTTTCTAGCAATACATATCACTTTGTTTTGTGCTCGTGTGTATGTGTATATATGTCAGTCTTATACAAATTGTAAATTTTTTTTTTATTAAACAACTAAATTAATTAATTCTCTTCAAGCTACTCTCAGTAACAAGCGTACACGCAAGGATTTCTCATAAAAATCATATCACCCCCATTTTATTTGCATAATGCAATTGTGCACGATAGCTAATGGAATGATAATTGTTAGGGTTTTTCCAAATGTCTCCCTTAAGGATTCGCTACCACATGTGGTTTACGGGGGTCCCACATGACATTGGTGTTTGACCACTCATCTTACCGATACTCTTACAAGCGTATTGTGAAACCTCTCTTATCCACTCACCGCATGCTGAGTAGCGAGGTTTTATGCTATCGTTGTGCGTCGGTCAATCAAAGCTTAAGAAAATAAAATTGTGCTTCTACTAACAATTACAGCTTTTGACACGGTGATAAGCGCTTAATCCTACAAGTAGTATCAGAGCGAGATTGCAGGTTCGAATCCCTAGGGTGTCGCCTTACAGGCGTATTATGAAACCTGTACTCTAGCGTCGTCTTACAAGCGTATTATGAAACCTGTACTCTCTCGTCGCACGCTGAATAGCAGGGATCTACGCTACCGTTGATAACTATGAGAGGCGTCGTGCAGTGGTCAATCAAGATTTAAGAAAATAAAATTACGCCTTTATTGACAGTTATACTTTTTGGCATGGCGGTAAGCACTTAATCCTACAATAATTTTACAATAATTTTGTGAAGCAACCCTTTTTGGGATAATGCATTTGTAGTGTAATCAATACTAAAATTGTGGTCCAACTATTACGAGATAGATGTCATGCAAAGTATTTTATCCTACACTTGTCTAAATTAAGGCATCTATACTAGCTTTCTAAAAAAATAAAAAACAATTATCGATCTCCTATAAAATAGAGAAAAAAGTTAAAAAAAAAAAAAAAGAATATGACGTGGAGTGATATATATAGTTAGACAATTTGTAAACCAAAAAAAATGATCATTTTTCACTCTAGTCTATTTCAGACAATCTATCAAAAGGAGTTAGTGTTCTAATATCTTTAGAATTAATTTAGTGTTAATACACTATCAAGTGTAAACAAATTTTACACAATTGGGACACCAAACTATATTATTTTAATTAATAAAATACTAAAAATAATAATTAATTACGAACATATACCATGCTTTTGAAACTTACATGCATAAATTATCTTTACATTAACAATGTATCAAAATTAAACTCATATATTTGACAGGTATTATTATATAATAATTAAAAATTTTTATTAGAATAATATGAAAATTGCAATCTAGATAGTTATATTTATGCTAGGGAAGCCATTTAATTAAACACAGACAGAGGGCACGCATGCATGCAGGATGCGAAGGGAAATAAAGGATGGGAAGCGGACTATTGGATGGATAGAAATTTAGAATTACAAGAAGCATTGGTAACAGTAACTGCATAAATGAATCTGATTGAAACTTTGAAAGTGTTTGTGGGGCGTTGGATATAGATCGAGAAAGAAAGAAAAGATATGCAGAACAAATAAAAGAATTCCTCTCTCTCTCTCTCTCTCTCTCTCTCTCTCTCTCTCTCTCCCTCTCAGACTGGTATATATGAGAATTGGCAATAAAATAATAGGAGAGACCATAAAAAGATAACACCACATTTATTCCATACACAATGGGAATGGCTCTTTTCTCATCCTATATAAAGCACGGCACACCCTCCACTTCTTCACAGCACAACACAACGCATCAAATCAAACTGGTAGTGTTCCAATAAGATGGAAACAGTACTACCAGTATGTAGGTAGATGTAGTTGTGTGATCATATATACCAAATATATACATGCATATATATGTATGCTAATTATAGGGCTTTCTCTCTGGTGCAATAGTTAACTTACTCCAACACATGTTCAATTTCCCTTTGTGGTTTAATTATAAGGGTAAAGGTAAGGGAGGTGACAGAAGAGAGTGAGCACTCATGGTCTTTTCTTGCGTGCATATGTCCACGCTTGAAGCTATGTGTGCTCACTCTCTCTCTGTCACCCACCTCTCTCTCTCTCTCTCTCTCTCTCTCTCTCTCTCTCTCTCTCCCTCTCCCCTTCCTCCTTCCTGGGTGCAGGCTATTTGCTACTTCTCTTTCTGGGTAAGGCACTAATTAGGTGTTTCTTTTCTTCTCCGTCACCAACCGTTCTATCTCTTTCTGTGCATATCATCTTCCAGATGTGTGCCAGTGTGTACGTTTATTATATATATATATATTGGATGGATTTCTCTCTGTGGATGCTTGTCGTTTTTCGATTTGAATTCTGAACAGGCTATTTTTGCTTGTGTGTGTGAAGACACAGCCTGTTCAATTGGTTTCAGTTCATGGTATTCATAACTGTCAGTATTTATATTTATATTCTTATATTTTAAAATTTAATAAATAAATCAAATAAGATCGTAATTTCCCGTAGCCGAATTCAATTAACTTGAAAATAAAATTTTATTAGTAAATTAATCAATTAACTTATTATCAAGTCATAGTAAATCTTATGTTAATTTCAGATTAAAAGATTCAAATCATAGTTTATTTTTGTGTTCTTTCAATAATTTTGAACTATATGTTGAAATCGTGTTTAGTATATACATTACATATATATTAATGTTTTCTCTCAGTAATTTCAATTGATTTTAGGTTGAATTATGGTGTGGTGTATGACATATATATATATATATATATTGAATTAGGAAGGATAGTGCAGTTGGGGTGCTCCTGTTCTTCCAGCCAATTGAGAGAGGCTGCTAATTTTCTTACTCTTATGCTGTTTTGCAATTATAATGTTTCAGTGCCCACTATAATATATATGTGTATATATATGTATATGTGGCAGACGAATCTTGATATCAGTTGAACATGCATGAATATGAACCTCCCCCAAAACAATTAAAGGCTCTAACTAGGCTTCTATCATATGGTAGTTGACTTTAATTTTTGAAAGGAAAAATCAACTATTTCAACTAACCATTCTGTTTTCCTCCAAAGAGAAAAAAGAAACGTGAATAATCAATCTGAAGACGTGCAAGTTGCGGTGGAGAGAATTGAATTGATCAAACATTTCTAGACAGTGGATGGTGGAGTACATCAGGAGTCTTAGATGTGCACCATGCCACTAGAGTCACTTTTTGGTTGGTTGAAGGTTAAATTAACCTAGAAATGAGGCCTTACCTTACCTTACCTTACTGTCTTAGGAGGAGCCAGTTCAACTTATACATCTATAATCGGAAATAAATAGTGAAAGTGGAGAAGGAACGAAAAAAAAAAATAAAGAAAAAAAAAAGATAAAGAAAAAATGTAGGATATTGCATTTTGTTGAAATTTATTGCCTATACAATCCCATAAAAAGATAAAAAATTAAAAAAAAAAAAGAAAATGATAAAAAACATGAAATTGAACTGTTAATAAGTTTCAATGGTGTATGCTTTAAAGTTGAATTGGTGAAAAGACATAAGTAACTTGCCATCAAGATTATGTTTGAATTCCTGTATCATTAGTTTGGCTGCCCATTAAGGCCAAGTGACAACCCGTTGAAAACCTAGATGACACTCGGGAAATCATGTTTTGCACTTGCGTTTACTTTGATGTATTGATTCGATGTCATGTTTTGTCTTTTCTTGTATGCCCAGTTGAATTTGTTTGATGTTATTGTTCTTGTTTTTTTTTTTTTTTTTTTTTGGTAATTATGTTATTGTTGTTGTTACTCTCTGCATGTATTTTTGTATGGGACTCATGCCTGAGTGTGTGATTACCCTATTTTTAGATTGAATTCTTTGGGAGTGCTTATTCTAATTTTTCATATTTCTTATGGTGGATAGATTTTGATTCTAACTAAGTAAATATTTGTAAGATTCATCTTTGAAATTTGAAAATATGTATGAGACTATTAGTACATTTGGTGAAGCAATTTTAGGTAATTTTTTTTATCAAAAGTTAATAATTAAAACTTTGTTTGGTAAAAGTTGATAATTTTCAACAATTTTGATAATAGTTTTCGTTGTTGTTTAGTAAAAAGTTCGCAACTTTTTTAAGTATGATTTCGTGTAAAAAAATTATTAAAAATTACAAAAACTATTTAAAACTTGCCAAATAAACACTTTTCAAAAATTGTTAAGAATTGCTACAATTTGAGCAACCAAACAAACTCTATAAGTTGTTTACTAAGGGTAACCTAGGGATTTAAAATGTTATATATTCTAAGATTGTGTTTGGTTCGTGAAAATGGAATAAAATGGAATGAATGAAATAATAGATAAGATTGGAATGCGAACGCAAATGAAATGTAATACTCATTCCAAATAAAATATATGTTTTAAGAATGATAAAGTATAATAAAAATTACTAACATTTATTTTTTAAAAACTATAAAATAAATATTTTATTTTTAAATCACAAATTTGAGTAAAAAAAAAAAAAAGGTACAGGACTAAAATAATTATTTTATGACACGAGCTTGAATTAGACCAAAATTTTCTTAACTATTAAGAAATATCAATAAACATATTTAATTTTTTAAAAAATCTAAAATATAAATTTGGCCCAAAAACAGGTCTAAAGATAAAATAGTGATTTTACAATCTGAATTGAGATTGTACTAAAATTTTTTTAACTATTAAGAAATATTCAAATAGATATATTTTTTTTTGTTAGCCTTTTACGCATCCTTGAATGTGAATCTGGACTAAAAATGAATTCAAATGAAAAATCGTTATTTTACAATTTAAGTTTGGATTAAATTGAAAATTTTTTAATTATTAAGAAATATGTTGATAAATTTTTTTTAACCTTTTGAAAAATCAAAAATACAAATTTAGGTAAAAAAAATAGACTAAGGGATAAAATGATCATTTTACTACCCAATTTAGATCGGGCCAAAATTGCTTAATTATTAATAAATATGTTAATGAATATTTTTGTTAGCCTATTGGGAAGTTCAAAATAGGATCTTGGAAAAACAAGATCTAATAATAAAACAGTCATTTTATAACCTAAGAGAATAATTGAGAAAAAATTGTAATCCCAAAATAGTTGTTTTTTTATTTTTATTTTTTTAAATTTTTTGACCAAATCTTGATTGCAACAGCATGATTATTTTATCACTTAAATTATAGAATGTATTTTTTCACTCAATGTGAGAGTAATTATTCCTAAAAAATAACATTTTAATTTAATTTTCCGATATCAAAATAAAAATAAATTAAAGTGGAATTTTTTCCATTCTGTCCATTCCATCAATTATCACGTGCCAAACATATCGCAAGTGCAGCCGCACTCTTGCAAAATGGAATCAGGTAGTTTTATTTTTATTTTAGTTTTTCTTTATTTTATGAATAATGGGTGGGACATTGCTAGGGACCAGTAATTAATGACAGCCTTATTACCTCCACCTCTACCACCCCACCCAAAAGCCCATTTCCACTGCTTCTGTCATCAGCAGCCCCCATTCCCATTCCCACCAAATTTAAGCTGAACTCTCTCTGCCCATAATTTCCCAATTTCGTTCACTCACTTTCAAATCCCTCACCAGCCAAAAAGAATTGCAGAAAATAGAGAAAAAAACATGTAATAGATTGAGAGAGACGAGAGCACTATTAGATTTACCCAACCACAACCACCAAAAAAATTCCCAAAACCTCAGAAATTTTGACACCCAAACCCCAAATTACACTGCCACTATCAGCACCTCCAATTTTGCCCCATCCCCAATCCCAAATTCCCCATTCCCTGAACCCAAAATTTGGATGAGAGATTTTCACAGCCCATCCGAGTGAAAATTAATAATCAGACCAAAAATAAAAAAATAAAAAAAATGAAACTAAGGTAAAGAGAGAGGGAATGGAACCCAGTTTAGGAGGAAAGAGGGGAGTGGTGGCCTTCGTTCGAGCGTATCTAAGAGTGAGAGAGAGGCAGGGATTGACTGAGCGAGTAAAGTGAGTAAAAATGCCACTATAAGAGGGGAGAGAGAGAGAGAGAGAGAGAGAGAGAGGGAGAGAGAGCAATGATCTCCTGTGTATATATATATATATATAGATATATTTCAATTTTTTAGGGTTGTACACAGCGGCTGTAAGTGGCTAGGTTGAGGCACTGGGATTACTAAGTCATTCCACATGGAGAAGCAAGAATATTACAAAAAACAAAAATAAAAATTGTTAAATTAGACTTTTTCCTGTATTTTATTTTGTATATTGTTAATAGAAACCGTTAATGCACAGGGTAAAAAGTTAGAAGTTGCGATATGGCCTTTCACCTCTGCTCCTCAGTATAATTTTGACGTGGAATTCTCACAATTATGTTATTATTTTGCTGACTTGTTAAATGTTATTCTGTGCAATGGTGGCCACTGTTTTCGACTTTTCGAGTATGCTGGGCAATGTTATTTCTTGGTTGTTGATGCTTCTTTGCTGCTTTTAAATTTTCCTGATTAGCTGCATTTGTTATGCTGTGTTAGATGAATTGACGACATAAAATTTAAAATTTTTGTATTTTTTTATTTCGGATATTTGATTCTTCGCGAAAATCTTCGTTTCCCGTTGCGGGCACGGATAGAGGGTAAAAAATAGATCCTCAGTGAAAATCGAATAAGGTATAAGAATTGATTTAAGTTCGTAAATCGAGTATAGAAATAGGCATACCCGTCCCTTACCCATCTCATGCCCATCTCTAGTTACAATTACCATAAGCTGTTGCTCCATAAAATCACAACTTTAAGTTTAATAATAGGTTAAACTTATAATTTCAAGAACCAAGTTTCTATAATGTCCTTTTTTGTTTAAAAAAAAAAAACTCTTATTTCATAGAGTGAAAATAATTTAAATTTTTTTAGACTCGAATTTTTGGTAAATAGACTATATAAGTTTTAAAATTAAAATATTTACACCCCTTGATATTTGAATTTTTGGTGATAAGATTGTGCCATTATTTTTTCTATTAGTTTAGATAGTTTGATCAGTTAATTTTTTATAATAAAAAAAAGCCCCTAAAAAAGTGAACTTTGATTTTATTAATGTTTTTTTAAGTAATTGTGGGCATGTTACTTTCAATTACGCTAAAAAATGAATGTATGTACTTGAAAATAAAGACAATAATATATACAGTTATTTTAAATTGCCAAAATTTGAAAAGAGAAAAAAAAAAAAAAGAAACTTGTAAATTTTAGTCATGTTATTCATACTTAGACTAAAAAAAAAAAAACATTGCATGCTCATACTAACAAAAAGTATTTAACAAACTTATTTTATACAATCAAAACTTATTTATTTATTTTTTGGTATAAATTTTAGGTATATTATATATATTTAGATAAAAAATATTGCACCCCCATACTAAAAGAAATAAACAAAACAATATGTAAAGTTAGTTTAGACTATCAATTTTTTTCTTCTTTTTGTTTGGTAAATTTAGACATAAATATGCTTAAACCTTATCAAACAAATTCAACCTTGGTACTATAACTTAAGTTTATATATTACTTTGTTTGTACTTTTTAATTTAAATATGAATGACATACCTAAAATTCACCCCCAAAAAAATCAAAATTTTTATTTTTCAAGTATTTTTGACTTTTCACATAATTAAATTGGTCAAACTATTTAGACTAATAGAAGAAGAAGTAATGGCAAAAGATGTTGCTGCCAAAAATTAAAACTTTAGGCATGTGTGTACCCATTTTTAAAACATATAAATCTAAACTGTCAAAACCCAAACCTCAAAGAGTGTGTATATATATATATATATATATTTTGCGCCATATTTTGCATGTTAAACTTCTGATGGAAAACATGATCAATTTCCAATCCCCACCTCTCAATGACACAAAACATGCATGTCTTTTGCTACCAGCGCCATTTGCCAATATATTTCATTGCATTTCGGTATTTCACTACGAACAAACAATATTATCACAAGCCAAAATTGTCATTTCCAAAAAGAAAAAAATAATAATAAAACATGTCCCTTTAGTCACCAAGGTATACAGAGATTAAAGAATTTGCCTCTAAGTTAATCACTCTGAGTAGATACAATTTTTTCATAGTATCTGGAAAATGGATAAGCATCCTTCAGTCTGAGAACCAGAGCTGGTTGTACCTCAGTAGAGAATCATGAACAGCCAGCAAGCCCTTCACTTAATCTTGAGCAAGCAAGTGTTTCAAACATACTGGGGGCAGAAGGACGCAATTCATTTGTTGCTGCAGATACGCCTGTGTGAGCACAGCATTTCCTAGCGAATTTCTTTTGCCTCTCTTGCTGAATTTTCGCCGTCTTCTTGCTGGTTTCTTGCAGCTTCACCACTTCCATACAACTTAATATTCTCCCTCTTTATTTGCTGCGAGTTTTCCTACTTTGTTTCCCCTACAAGTCCTCTCAGCCAGTACTGCCCCCATCTTCATTAGCTGTCAAAAACACTAAAAGATGCACCCAGTCAAGTACTATTGAAAAAGTAGATAGACAAGTGGATACGAGTGCAAGCAAGCACCTTTACATGTTAGCTATTATTGAAATCATAGATATGCACACAGATACAAGTGCAAGGAAGTGTCTCTACATGATTAAATGCTTATACAAGTGCGAGGAAGTGCGTCTACTGCACCACAATATCGTTGAGGAATAAATACATGCTTGAAAAAAACTAAAACAGTGAAATTGTCACAAAATGCAGCACAAGTACAGCTGCCACTTGGGGGGGGGGGGGAAGGACGCTTTAAAATATAAGTGACAAACAGATATGTCCTACCTTAAGGAGAGAAAATTATTAAGCGATATACCCAAAAGAGAGCAAGGAAGGTAAATTACAGTAATTCGTTAGTAAATATAGGTGGTGACAAGAGCAAACACTCCCACTAGTTTTACAAGTAGCTAGTTCTTAAAAAAATGACCATCCAACAATTCTTACAGGTAGTTAACATCCAACTATTCTTACAAATAGGAAATCTAATAAATGTATAACCATCAATGCGGGCGGCCCCACGAAAACATTTAAAAATCTTCTTGAAAGTGAATGTCATAACTTTTTCCTTTTACTAGTCTTCTCGGCTGGAATCATAAATGGGTTGTCTCCTCTCTTGTGGTAGTAATTGCGAATGAGCAAGTAGGGCAAGGAAGGTAAATTACAGTAATTCGTTAGTAAATATAGGTGGTGACAAGAGCAAACACTCCCACTAGTTTTACAAGTAGCTAGTTCTTAAAAAAATGACCATCCAACAATTCTTACAGGTAGTTAACATCCAACTATTCTTACAAATAGGAAATCTAATAAATGTATAACCATAGAACGATATTGATATCATGCCATTTTGAGTAAAATAATAATTAGAGTTTTATTTTACGTAACACCAAGAACAACAAAACAACATTGCAAATGGGAAAAAACATATATTAGTTAATAGCTTAAGAAATTTTGTAAGCATTCAAACCATCAATTCTACATCTATGAATCAGCAGTCGGCACAAGAAGTTAGCTCTCTCGCAGTATGACATTTATCAATAAGGAACAAACCTTGTAGGACAGTGGTGTAAATTACAATATTAGGTTCCAACCTTCTTTGAGACATTTCTCCAAGGAGATGCAAGGTCTCGTCCATTTTCATCTTGTTACAATATCCATTGATTAAAATATTATAGCTAAAAACATCTGGATCAATTCCATTGTCTTGCAGGCACTAAAAAAACAATCTCATTGCTTCGTCCATTTTGCTACACAAACAACATCCATCTATTAGAACGTTATATGTAACTACATTGGGAGAGACAACTTGATCAATCGTAATCTTGACTATTGAGCACCTCTTTTACTTCTTTCAGCCTCCCTTCCTTGGTAAGGGCATCCAACAACACATTGAAAGTTTAAAAAAAAAAAAACACACGGAGAACTAGGAAACCCAACATCTCTTCCAGCATCTTGCAGCCTCCTTCCAACGTCCAAAATTACAGAGACCATGAATCAAAGAGTTATATGTGACGACATCTGCACGATACTTTTTGATTCATTTCTGTTGAGGGATCCAGAGCATCATCAACCAGCTCATCCTTACAAAGACCACCTATGATGGTGTTATACACTACTGTATCAGGTTGACAACTTGCCTCCTCCATCATCCTCAACAACCTAATGGCAATGGTAGTTTTCCCCATTTTGGAAAGTCCGTTAACAATAACTCCGTATGTAACTACATTGGGTTCAATTTCCCTCTCCCTCACTAATTTCTTAAACAACTCCTCCGCATCCGGAGCTCTATTGTTTGAGATAAGTCCTTTTATAAGAGTGGTGAAGGTAACGATGCTGGGTGCATAGCCAGACTTAAAGAGGCTGCCCAAAAGAATGAACCCAAAATCTACACGATGCAAACCGCAATAACAATTAATGGCTATGGTTATGGCATAAACATCCATCTGAATAACTAAAAATTGCAATTTCTGAATAAGAGAAAGAGCAATCCCGTAATGTCCCATTTGGTGATAGTCCCCAACACTTTGCTAAATTGAGAAATGGGAGACAGGTCGCAATCGGACCATTCGATTGAGCAAATCAACCGCATCTTGGAGACCCGAATTGGACTGTTTTCTCAGTAAAGCTTGGAGTTTTGGTTGACTAGGGTTTGTAGAGTGAGAATGAAAGGGAAGCATAGACCTTTTCAGAGAGAGAAGAACAGTACCGCTATCAGTTGCCGTTCATCTGCCAACAGCGAAAGCACCAATCTTTGCCATCTTCTCCAACGCAATCTTTGAAAACTTTTTAGAATTATTTATTTATTTTATAAAATTAGATGCCCCAATGAAATTTTAATTTCATTTAGTATTTTTTAATAACTAAAGTAGTATGAAAACAATATAATTAAAAAAAAGGTCAAATGTTCATAATACATGTAAAAATATTATTAATGAGTAATGAATCTTTATATAAATTCATAATTGTTTTTCTCATGTCTTAATCAATTAAAAAACATATTTAATTTCTTATTTTTTATTATTTTTCTCACTTTTTATAGTTCTACTTCACTAAATTTAAGATCAAAAGAGGACATTATATTTTTTTTATTATGTTTATTCAGACGTTCTAATTTTTTAGCTCCCTCATTTTTTATTATCTTTATTTCAAAATATTCAAGTTTTAAATTAATATGAAAAATATTATCTAGAAAATTACGTTTAATTAATTTCATTTCTTTTTAAAATGGATAAAAATATTGATATTTCTTTTTAATAATGTTGATTTGGTGAACTTATAAGTGTATTCTTTTGTCCAAGTTAATATGTTAAAAATGTTACTTAGGTTATCAAATTAATAACAATTTTATTTAACAAAGTCTCCTATTATAAGAAGGCATTTTCTTCAACTTAAGAATCAACAAATACTTCTATTATTGAAAAAATAAACAGAAATTGATAGATGAAAAAAAAAAAAAAAAAACTCTTGAAATATTGAGTACTCACTTAAAAACTATTAAAATGTCGAGAACCCACTTAAAAATTACAATGACGTGGATTTTAGTTTAAAATCTCCTCTCTTTTGTTTTCAAAATTATTAAAATATTATATTATTCAAACCTAACATTCTCTCTCCCTCCCATGCCCTTCTCCTCATAGTTTTTGTTTAAAATTACATTCAACTCTGGAAAAAAACAAATATATTTAAATATATATATATATATATATAACACATGAAGTTGTAGGTTAAAACCACGAACTTTAAGCTTGAAGTCGCAGATTGAACACGCGACTTGAAAAACTACTCTCCTTGACAAATAAGTTTGAACAACAACCCTTTGCAAAATCCCTCATGGACAAGTAACTTTGGACTAAGGGGGTGTTTGGAAGTTCAAAAAAATTCAAGTTTTGATAATTTTTTGAGTGTTTTTTTTTTTTTTTTTGGGCACTTTTTTGTATGTTTGGTTGAACCAAGTGAAATTTTTAGTATTTTTTAGTAACTTTTGAGTATTTGATAAATTTTTTACTGTAACAAAGCAAAAAAGTGATAACTTTTGAATGTTTGGTATATTTTTTACTGTAGTAAATAAAAAGTTGTAATTATAAAGTGTACTTTTTACTGTAACAAATTAAAAAAATGAGAAAATTTATTATTTTGCCAAACACAACAAAAGTTGCAAAATGTAACTTTTGGTATTTTTTTGAGTTGCCAAACAGTACCTAAAATAAGTTTTTGTAACTTACATGTCTTTACTAACACCATTTTCCAATATATTTCATTGCATTTTAGTATTTCACTGTGAACAGAAAATATTATTACAAGCCAAATGTCACTTCAAAGAAGAAAAAGAAAAAAAAAAAAAAAAAAGATCCCTCCATTCAACAATGTATATAAAGAATTTGCCCCTAAATTAATCACTGAATAGATACAAAATTTTCACCGTATCTGGAAACTGGATAAGCATCCTTCAGTCCTGTATAATTGAATTGTTTTGAAACTAATGATAAGTGAATTTGGAAAATTACAACATGGCCATTTCCCATAATTCTATTGCCCGTTTCATGCATCAGCAAGTTTTTCCTCCGTTTGGGAAGTGACGTTCTGTTCCTTCTCATCCATGTTGGAACTCTCTGTCAGTTCTTCGCTGGGCATAACCCCATTTTCCACCACAGGCACACTGCCATTTTCTGATGGAATTTTTTCCTCCACATTTTGCACTGGTTTTGATAATTCTTTTGACGAAGAAGTTGCTAATAGGCGACTGATTCCATCAAATAGATTCTTAGCTTCTGCAAGAAGAGTGGCCCCACCAGGGTAACAACGACCAAAGCACATAACACAATGTGGATACGCAACCTGAAAAAAGGTGCAGAAGAAAGTTGAGGCTGTTTACTAGATAATAATCACCAAGTTGCTTGTATTAATCAGCACGAGTTAGCAAAAATTTACCTCAATGAATGCTCGGCAAAGTGATAGGAAAAGTACAGAATCGCTCTCTCTGAGCATCCGGGTTGTGTTGTACCTCAGTAAAGAATCAGAAACAGCCTGCAACCCCTTAACTAATTCTTGAGCAAGCACATGTTTCAAGTTTATTGGGGCACAGGGACGTAATTCATTCATTGCCGCAGCTACACCTGCAAACACAAACACAGCAACAAACACCAAATTACAGCAGAACCATACCGTTGCACAAATAAAATTCAAAAGACCAAAATATTATAACGAGCAGCAACAAACAAAGCATCAGCTTGAAAAGTTTGCTTGATGTGGTGTGGTGGTTTTTTTTTTTTTGGGGGGGGGGGGGGGAGGGGGTGTGTTTTGCAAGTGTAGGACAGTCCCCTTATTTCAGAGAAACCCCCAAACCAGAGCCAAAGACAGGAAAAGGAAAATATCCTGGAAAAAGGCAACAGCGAAGACATTTGATGCTTTCAGGCATGCTTCAGCTAATTTCAGCTTGCATTATTGAATATCAATGAAAAGAGAGAAGATTGCGCTCGAGAGAAGGAGTCTAAGGTGTACTCATTGTAGCTTATACGTTAAAGATAATATAGAACTTACCATTCACAAACACGGCAAGAGGAGGATGCTCCATTAGACTTGAAGGTGGAGTCACATCTTCTTGGCTATCTTCACCTATACTATTGGCTGGAAACCCAACTGCCGGCAATGGGACCCAACGATGTGAGTCCAATACTAACTGGAGATAAGTGAAAAATAATAGTTACCAAGCACTATAGCAAACTGGTAGGATGCTTGCATCAAGAAAAATTTCCACCCTAAGAACTATTTGTTTGCTAAAATTAAGTTACAAGTTGATAAAGATGTCCAACATTTATATTTTCCTCAATCCACAAGAAGAAAAAAATCTAACATTTGAGTAACTAAATGGACAATTTTAAGCACTTGCCGTATACCTGAAAATTCTCAACCGCTGTACTCATATTCTTGGAGAACAAGTTAAGCACTGCCCTGTATAATTGACAAAATCAAGAAATTTACAAAGGGAATATACAAGAAGATTAAACACAGAATCAAAAGAATTAAATATGTATTACTCTTCAAAAAGTGGGGGAAGCAATCCCCGGAAATCCAATCCAACCCAACCAAGCCCCATGGCACAATACTGTCAAGCACAAAAAATTGGAAGTTTATTGTTAGATTCAAGATGTAGTGCAGTGAGCAATACTCCCATAGAGGTACTCTCCAACAAGACAAGGCAGATAAAGAGGCCATAGAAAACTATAACTAGAAAAAGTCCAACTCCTGAGCTGCAGAGACTCAGTTTTTATGTGAATACACCATCAATCCAATGCATATTAAATAAGACAGGAAACTTACCCAACCACAATGGCATCAATTCTTTCTAGCCAACCAAACTAAATATACATCTCCATTTATTTAGTCATTGACATCAAAAGTATTTCTGACCTTCCCCTGACTAGCTGCCAATTAAAGATGATTTAAATTTCAGACATACATATTCCAATTGGCGACAAGGTGGTAGAAGATCTTTTCCTGTCTTTTATTTTTTTGGTACTTGGAATAAAAGATCTTTTACTACATTTCTTTAAAGGAAGAGGGGTAAAAAATCATAAATCTGCAATTTGCATGACTACAGTGTCAATATTCTAACACACCTATTATTTTTAGGGAAATAAACAGAGGACTCTATGTAAATAATCAATTACCAATCTTCTGTAAAACAGTATTTGTCATTATTGACCAATGCATCTTATCTTATATAGCTACAAATATATCAATATATCATGTTTCCTTCTAATGTAGATGCCAATAAGCTGCCACAATTAGATATTTGTTCGTTTATTCCATTAATCTTTTGAAGCAGGTGCATTCAAACATCACTTGAAGAGCAAAACATTTAGGAAGCCAAACTGCAAACTCCTGCAAGAACATATCCAGGCATGTAGCATGCATCAACAATAATTTTTGAAGCCAACAAATTGAGGACAACCAAATCAATCGGATGCAAATATTTATTATTTGAGCTGGAACATAAACAGCATATATTCTTAAACTCCCATCAAATGTTAAAGAAAATACATCTGATGTGTGAATATAGCTCTTACCATGCATTGGTCCAGAATATTTGATAAAGACCCGCCTTCAGTTATTTTGGGGAGCATGACCTTGAGAGTTTTGAGGTGGGAGGCAATTTGATGCATAGCCCAGCTAAAAAGAAGCCCACCGTCATAGTGTTCCTCACTTCCTGATGTATCATCAGCAAATATGGCACGATATTGGTTAACCACATCGAAAAGATGCATTCTTTGGCAGTTCACCATCCCTTTTAAGTAATCATAAGCATTTCTTTGGTCTAAGTCATCCAGAATTCCAGTAAGCCATGCCTCTCGACATCTTAAAAACTGTAAGACAGAAGAAGCCTTGGTCAGAAACAGGAGAAAGGTATGGAAAGAAAGACAAATAAAGTCAACCAGAACAAACAAACAGAAGAAATAATGACTACTAAAATGTACATAAACCAAATAGTGATCTAGAGAGAGTTTTGATAAAGCTCACCTGTAGGCGCATGTCATATTCACTAAACACACCAATTCGACGTAAATATCCAATAATGCGAAGACACTCTGGCAACTGCAATACATGAAGGTTTATGCAAAAAGTTCTGAACCTTACAAAATGATAGCTTCAGCTGAATCATGCTACACATGCTCCACAAATTATGTCTTACGGCCTAACACTAAGTACCTGAATATTTGATCGGAGTTTTTGGAGAAGCTGAGAAAGAAGAGATTGGGTGGTCTGCTTAACTTCTGCAGCAAGCGCTTGAATAACAGGTAACCTTTGCCACACACACACACACACACAGAGCTTCAATTGTTTGCCTTACAAGATAAATGAACCAAACATTTAGCATTAAATCAGCATAAGAGAGCTAAACTCACTTTGGGTGCATTGTTGAAAGTTTGCAAACAAAGGCTTCCAAGTCCAAAGCTTCATCGTAATTTCCGTTCCTCACACATCTGCAGAGAGATGAGATTTAATTGCTTGCTACATTAAGACACAAATCCGACATGCAAGATTCAAAATACAAACCAATACTCAAGCAAATATATGAGGCTTAAAAAATTAATTTGTTCCATCCAATAAAAAGGGGGATGGATCAATTCTTGAAGATTGCATCCCAGAAACTGGAACATAATAAAAAGAATCAAACCATGCCACTTTGAGTGTTTGATCCTTTTGCAGCTCTCTCCCTCTCTCTCTCTCTTGTGTTGTTTTCCCCTTTATTTTTTCATTACTAAATTCTAATCTTCTTTACAAGCAAAATTAAATCATAAGGCACTTTACTTCTTGTTCAGGCACTTTAATCACCTTGAACAGATTACTGATAAAAGGAACACCTCAACTCCATGCCTTGCACAATATTATTGATGAAAAACATACTATTGAATGTTTCTAGCATACGGTATCAACTACTCAACCTAAACCACAGAAACAGGGTCATTATGATGGTTTGACCAATTAAATATCAGAGATAAAATTCAAGGTGGCCTCTGTTTTAGGCGTATTTTGTCAATAATATGTATTCATTAAACAGATGGCTCCATTTGGAGTCCCAAATTTTTCCAAAAAACTCCAAAAGTATGCAACTTTCTCCAAGCCAATTTCGCCATGTCTCACTTTTAGGTCACTTCAACACCAACTTTAGGTTTTTTTTAACTTTTTTGGAACTCCAAACGCCCCCATGATATCAGTGATAAAACAACAGAATTAAACACTAACATGTTTCTTTAAGAACTATGATTTTCCCTCGTAACCAATTTTAAAACAACACAGCAATCCAACTTCTCATACTGAAAAGCAAATGCATGCCGTACTTAAAAGAGAACTACAAGTTCATAAACAGCATTGGCCAAGTGATACTATTTATTTAAACACGTTATCTATAAAACTGCGTCAACCACATACGTGTCCATAAGCTGAGGAATTTCAAGCAAGTCAAGCAAAGTACTATGATTGGCTAGCAATGTTTGATTCATCTTCCTCTTTTCCAAAATTTGCTCTGCAGAATCCATGAACTCCGTGCAACCAGATGTTAGCTTTGGAATTTCAGTAACCTGCAGTGCAAGAAAGTTAAGTATTAGTATACATGATTCCATTAATTCCTTTACTTGTGTAGAGGGTATACACAAGGAAGCAGGACCCAGAATTTTATTATTTTCTATTCTGAATTTGATGTAGGACACCAGCTGCCTAGCATGATGGAGATCATATACTGTCCATTCACAAACAAGCAGTAACCAGAGTGATGATCTCGCATTCAAATGCTTCACTTTGCATTCAAACATGAATGGATAGTAGCTGATATCCATCTTGTTAGGCAGCGGGCATCCTACATCAGAATTTAGGATGCCCAAAATATAAGAGAGCAATCAAATAAGATCAATACATCAGTTTGTTCGTATCATTGCCGAAACTCGTGTGAAAAGAAAACAGCTCAGAAGTATGAAACTCAAAATGTTGAAGCAACATTGGGGCTTGAGGTTAATTTGAGGAAAGATAGAAGTGTGCATGTGGGACTCGTTTTTAAGCTTAATCTTTTGTATCCCATTTAGGTTGCCTGTGGAGTGTGGAGTGCCCTCCCAATATGAGAGAACAACTATGTTGCGTGCATGCACATGCTTTTCTGCTTATGTATGTATTTTTTAGGCACAGGGGTCCCTATGGAAATGGAAATAAATGTATTTGTACCAAGCATTATCAAGGTAATAAACTTGGAAGATTTACTCTTGGAAGGGAAGGCCATCTGGAAAAGTAAGGGAGAAAGGAGGGTCTGAAGGGAAGTGGTTTATTTGTCCATGAAGGTGACAGTTCCCATGGTGTTACACTCAGTGTAAAACCAAATGCATCTCTTTCTATTGTGTAAAACGGTTGTTTTTTTGTTAAACCAATTTCATAGACCTTATCCTGGTCATAGGCAGTCAATTACAGACATTTGTTTCCATGATCCAATTTCACCAAATGCATCTCTTTCTATCATGTAAAAATGGTTGTTTTTGTTAAACTCGTTTCAGTAGACCTTACGCTGGTCATGAGCAGTCAATTACCAACATTTGTTAACACGATTCGATTTTACCATGTAATATATTCATATGATTACACATATTTTTAGACAACATCAAATCATTTTCTTTTCTAGCCTTCCACTTTTTGTCAATGCCTCCTGTACTAGCCATATCATTTTACAAATGGTGCTACGTTTTTGTTGTAGATCAGAAAAATATCCAGGTCAACTTTCACTCATCTAGTAATTTTTTCCCACAATTCCATACCAAAATTTCATCCTATATACACTCATTTTTTTAAGGTTCAAAAATTTCTAGATTGCGCAGAATTTTTTTTATAAAAGCATGGGCAGTCTCACAATCAAATAAATATTTCTTTCTTGGAAACTGATAAGATTGATAAAAATAGCATTCACAAGTATCTCCATGTCAACTTACACTTCATTTATATATGCAAACTCAACCCCCATGGCAACAAAGCTGAAGAATCAAAGCACTAAATTAACGATTGTGGTCACTACAATCAAAGTTTGATAAATATAAAGCTTTTTGTTGCCATAATCACAATTACCAAACCTTTGTTTATTATTGATACATTATCTGTTTTGGCTTGGTGAAGCTTCACTCAAAATCTTATAGGCCCTGTATTCACAATTTCAACTCGGCTTTCTCCATTCCGTCAAAGAAAACTATGTTATTAGCCAACACGCCAGAGACCAATCCTTGTAAGCCAATCAATTCCCTGATCATGACCAGTAGCAAACACTTTGTCTTGTCCTTCTTTACATTTTCTCACGCAAGTGGGCACTTACACGGCAACACTCCAATGCCTAGTTAAGCAGCTTAAACCTATGTTTGTTTAACAACAATAATCGATGCTAAAATTCTTAAGCAATCATATCAGGATTTAACAGTAATTAGATTTCAAAATTCGAACACTCAAGGACTTAGATTGCGAGATAAGAAATCTGAAATAATTTCCTGAACCCACTGAAGAAATGTATTTCAGATGAAATCAAAGAAGTGGCCCAATTTAACCAAAGAGGTATAAAAATTACCAGAGATTCAAGGTGTTTGTCGATAGAAGAAACTTCCTCTCTAATAGCAACCAATGCATCGGCAGCGGAAATGAATGCGCGGTAGTTTCCAACCGCCACCTCCTGCATCTGCCGCCGAATTCTCTCCGCATCGACCCGCAGAAGCTCTGGCTCCTGCAATTATTTATTACAAAAACAAACAGATGAGTGCGCAGATACAAATATATAATAATGAATGTATGCAAACGTCTTTGTAAGGAGAGAGGGAGGGACCTTGTGAAGGCGATCGAGAGTGAAGGAGAGAAGTTCAGAAACGTAAGGTTCTTGAGAGACGGAGGCGAGGGGGAGGAAACCGGCGACTGTTGCGGCGTCATCCGTTGGAGCGTCAGTCTCCATCTTCACAATTCTTCACAATCTGAATGCTGAATTGGACCTCGATCCAACGTAGGGTTCGAGCTCTGCGCAGAGCAAGATACAGATCTGCACACAGAAGAATAGGCCGACAAGACGGTCTGTTTGTTTGAAAAAAAATTGGAAAAAAAAAAAGTACAGTAAAAATGTACGAAGATGTGATAAAAAAATAATATGAGAAAAAATTTAATTAAAAAATATAAAAATTAATTAAGATTAACGACTTTTAGTGATTTTTTCATGGCACCGTAAAGGTCCGAACACGACTCTCGATTATTTTATTTATTTATTTATTTTTTCCTACGGCTAAGAAGCCAAAATAATTATGCAATTATTGGGCCGAATTTTTATAAATACAAATATATTACTTTTAAATATGTTTTTACATCACATTGCATTTCCCATAACATGTAGGGGTATTTGGTTGACTAAACTTGGCTAAAAAATATAGTTAAAATATAAAATTTAATGTAAAAATGATAATTAGAAAAAAGTAAAAAAATATTAATAAAAATTAATAAATTTTAATTAATTTTGATCAATTAAACATATCGATATAATTAATTTAAAAATATAATATAAAAATTTCATGGGTAAAAAAGTTAATTACTAATTATATATATAAAAAATATTTTTTAAAAATATAATTACATTAGGTAACATTTTATTGTATTAAAATCATAATATATACCTTTTAAAATATATAATTTTATTAATTAATTATTATATTCATCCTGTAAGCATTACTTATCACTTAATATTAAAATTTTTATCAAATACGATTCTTCATTACTTATCTAAGTTGATTATTATTGAAAATAATAATACTTTTAGACTATTATATTTATATATAGTAAAGACATAAAATAATTTATATAATCACTTATATAATTATATTACAATTTATTTGTTTTATTTTATTATTTATTTTAACTTTTATGAGTTTTTTATTATATAATTATTTTATTATTAATAAATTTCTCTTGACTTAGTTTACAAAGAAAAGTTTTACTAGAATTATAATGTTATCTTGGCATGTCGATTTATATCTCGTAAATTATTTAATTTTTTTAACCGTATATTTGTTGGTATCATATATATATATATATATATATATATATTTATTTATTTATTTATTTATTTACCATAATATTTAAATTTAATTCCTTTTTTAATCATATATTGTTAGTATCACACGCATAGATTTATTTTTTATTTTTTGTTGTAAAAAGTTGAAGATGACAAACAAAATAATTTTTTTTCTTTTTTATTTTAAAACATTAAGCTGTGAATCTTGTACGATTAAAGCGTAATTAGAGTAACCTCATTAATTTAAGTTTGTCGTGACTCATGATTAATTTAAAATATTACCATAATTTTATTTGTGGATATCAATACAATTTTTAATTATAAAATAAATAAAAATTACGTATAAAATAATATTATATTAATTATCCATATATTAAAGAAAAAATATTAATATAATATTTATAAATTACGTATAAAATATATTTATATTCGAAATTGTTATGAAAATTATATGAATGATTATTTTTTTAACTGTCTTACAATAATCGCTCTTGATTAGAAGGTTGTTTGGAGGTCCAAAAATAAGAAAAAAAGTGAAACTTATGATAGTTTTTTGTATTTTTTTTAGTTACATTTTTTAGTGTATTTAGTGGAACAAAGTGTATTTTTTAGTATTTTTTATAACTTTTAGATGTTTAGTAAACTTTTTACTGTAACAAATAAAAAAGGTTGTAATTTTTTGTATGTTTGGTATATTTTTTATTATAGCAAATAAAAAAAGTGATAACTTTTTGTTTTATTTTTTACTGTAACAAATCAAAAAGTGAAAAAATTTGTGATTCTACCAAACACACCAAAAGTTACAAAATGTAACTTTTGATACTTTTTGCTAATTTTGAACCTCCAAACAGGCTCACTTTTTGCTAGTTTTGAACCTCCAAACAGTCCCAGATAACTAGTCGACTGTAACTATTATATTTAATGTTGGAGTGATTTAACCAATAGTTCTCTTTATATGTGTTACCATCTAAATATATTTGGTCAATACAATTAGTACCATCATTGATGGATATTTTTAATAGTAACATTGATTGATATTATTGATATCAGCATTAGCCAATATTCCTAATAGTAGTATTCCCCAATGTTATTTATATCAATAATATATATATATATGTTTAGACTTAACATTTTAATTCTCTTTCTCACGATAAAAATTTATTCGACTATGTCATGCTTATAATTTTAAGAAGTTTAAACTGAATTAGTGGATTTAAAAAAAATTATCATTTTTTCAAATTGATTTTTTTTTAATTCAGAGCAGATAATTGATTTATCAAATTCTCAAATTTGTAAGCATAAAATATCATATCTCAATACACACATATATATTTATATATATATTAAGAGGGTGTTTAAAATTATAACTTTCACCAAAAAAATACATATATATATATATACACACACTCAAACACACCAAATATTTTTAAGATTAAAAAAACGTGAATATATCTTAAGCATTAAATTTTAATTCAACAATATCCGATCTTAAAACTTATATCAATTTCGATGTTAGTCTCCCATTTTCAGCAAACTATATCGTATTCAAAAACATGATACAGCTAAGAGAGCGACAATATTGTAGGTAGCCATCCAATAATTAATATGCTGAAAAGAAATTAAACTTTATACATGGACAAAATTAATGTAGTAGTACATGGTTTTCCAACTTTCCATACATATCTACCACTTGTAACACTTTTTCTTAGCTTCCCATTAGGCAATCCAACACTACAGCAGTAAAAGACAATAATGCTGCCATAAGAACAAAAGGAGTGTGAAGAGAAAGAGAAGCGGCTTTTGATGTGTAGAAGTAGTAATAAGGATAAGTGTAATTGTGCTGTCCCGTAATGGGAGGACTGTTCACATAACCAGGAGAAGAAGGTGGGGGGTAGTAGCCCCACCAAATGGAAGACGGCGGCGGCGGAGGTAGCAGAGGTGGTAATTCCGATGGCGGAGGTGGCAGAGGTGGTGATTCCGATGGCGGAGGCCGGCGACTTTTTGGCGGTGATGGTGGTGGCTTTGATTCTGGTAGCGGCGGCGGAGGGGAGCATA
The DNA here is from genome assembly GCA_019916065.1 of Vitellaria paradoxa. NCBI lineage: Eukaryota > Viridiplantae > Streptophyta > Magnoliopsida > Ericales > Sapotaceae > Vitellaria > Vitellaria paradoxa. The sequence continues at coordinate 37,091,174 of CM034243.1, forward strand.
TGACCGGACAAGCAGCGCAGTCACTAATACAAAGCGAACCTGTGGGTGGAATGTTGGTTTGATCCTCAGATGTTACTCTAACAAACACGACTGATTCTACGAGGACAAGCTTTAACAGGAAACCAAGACACTTTCTCCTTGGAGATGACAGATTCTGGGAATGATCCATGGCAGAATGTTTGGCTCATATATGTGCTTTGTGACTATATAATTAGGATTCAACCAGACAAGGCCTTGGCTAGGGTCTTTTTGTGTGGCTCTTCCCAAAGCTTTGATCTGGATGATTCTTTTTCTTAAAGAAAACCGAATGTGTGTGGCGGGGCTCTCTGTAAAGGAGGAAAACTACCTCCACAACTTGAGCACTTGGAATAAGTCTTATTTGGAGATTCTACCATCAGTTAGTCTTGGCATTATATTAATATATATATATATATATATATTTGGAACAAAGCCGGTTTAGGGGACATGATTTGAGAGTCAGTTTGACATTTTGGACCAATTGGGTACCACCATACATGGGTCCTACCTTGACAAAATGCTGATAGCGTGCTCACTACCCGATCAGTGACAATTGAGTTTGAAACTATTGGATTAAAATTTAATGGTTCAAACATATTTACATATTTTTAAAAATTCGGAGTCACCACATTGAGATAACTTGTGATGTCACCCTCTTCTTTTTAAACAAAATTTAATTTAAAATTTAGGCACATCTATTCACAGTAAAATTTGTCATAAAAAATAATTGAAATAAAGTGAAATAATTTAGGATCTATCACTTAAAAATAATAAATCTTAAAAGTCTATTTTAATTATAATTTTATTACCTCCGCATTATTTTAATTCCACTTTCTAGAATTTTGTATTTTGTTTAATAACACTTTCCTTCCTAAAAACATAATTTGGAGCCTCAAAATGATAGTGATGACACTAGTGGGAGTTAATTTATTATCTCTTTGGACTTTGGAGTAGGAATTGCTGAATGCTGTCAATTTCATGAGAGAGGGAATCCAAAGCTACTGTCTCCCCCCCCCCTTCTATGCCTTTTTTTCTAAGCATAGTCCACCATTGTGGGTGTCAATTCTCTCCACAGTTTCACACTTTATGCCTTCTGCTTTACATTTGCTTTTCTTGAGAGGCTGGATAGGGTTTCCACCTTATCTCTGATCCCAATCAAACAATCTCCTTATTTCGTTGCAGTTCCTAGTGGGCATTCTTGTCTGAATAATGAATTTTAATTTCAAGAAGGGGCCAGAATAGACAATTAGCAATTGTACTAACAACTTCGAATTAAACTAGAGAACAACATAAAAATCTATTCCAAAAGATCATATTGACCAGACCCCACTGGAATTTATCATTGAAACCACCATCATGATCACTTGTTATTTCTGCAAAGTTTCTCATTGTACAGCTCTGTTTTTGATTGATGAATTGGTACAAAAATGGATATTTCAGTACATATAATGGAAAAAGTAATGTGCGAACTTGTGCTTTAAAATGCATGATATGGAGGATAAATTTTTCGTCATATTATTGAAGTATTTCAGTATATAAAAGTAATTTACTTTGAAAAAATAAATAAACAACATAGAACTAAGTGTACATTCTAGTTGGTACAAATTTTTATTGAAAAAACTTAAACTTATTATAACATTATTTATTTTTAAGTCACCGTTTTCAAATGTATTTTCTAATAAAAATATAATATATGTATAACTTTGTCAATCAAAAAAAATTAGAGTATTAGAACATTAGCATAACTACATAAAAGCACATCTCTTTGTTCACCTAAAAGGCTCTAAATAATTATTTTATTACTACCCTCTTGTATGATTGATTGATTTTTGAGTACCACTTTTCAAGAGATTCACCCTTGCACTCGTGCTATGTTACTTGTCTGTACGAGTAATTCAATACACCAATTTTCTTTTCTCTTTTCATGCCAACTCTTATTATTTTCCTATTATGAGTGATTAAAGTTACTTAGCTCCTGATATCTCAATTTATTAATTATATTTTAGGTTGATTATATTGTCGAAAAAATCAAATTGATACCAGCGAGACATAACAGTAGTATAATAATCAATTAATTCCTCTAAACTTACCAGTAGATTTCATGATATTCGTACCTATTCTCTTATTCTGTGAGAAAAAATAGTTATACTTGTGGATTTTGAATACATACAGATTACTTTCCCCAGAACTTTTTTGAGTTTGAGAAGACAATTCGCCTCTCCATTTTGTCAGAGGAAAAATCCCAAACTTCAATAAAAGAAGACCATCCATTTCTGCTTTGTTTGGTTTCTGAGATTTTCTTTCTTTTTAATGGTTCAGACGCAATCAGCTCCCTGGAATGTGAGTTCACCATGTGCTAAGCTTCCTGGTCCTGCAAATTCAAAATAAAAATAATACATGAGGAAGATACAAAAATTCCAAAATTATGGTGCATGCAATTTGATAATCAAAATAATTTTTCTTCTTCGACTCATAAAATGAGTGAATTGTGATGCAAAAGACTCAATATACACATTCCAAATGTTCTACTGCCTATTGATGTAGATCTAATTTTTTCTTTTTATTCTCAATCTAAGGTTATTTTTATTAAAGAAATCGAAAGGAAAAAGAAAACTTTATTTTTCCTATTTCAATTGGCAGTGAACAAAGATACAGTATTACAGAAGATCACAAATCATATTTAACCCATTTGTGGAATCATTTGACATGAAAAAAAAAGGGGAATATCTAGTCAGATATCTACCTATTCTGGGAGAACTTCTCGATGAGCTTAGTACAACTAAGCAGTGTTTGCACTTGTAGTGGAAAAGCAATATGTATGTGCTCTAATATATCTCTAATAAAGATGGTGTAATTTGTTCTACTAGTTGTATCGACACGTATAAATGGAAATGAGTTTATCCTTAGAAATCTAAGCTCCCTTAATTCCAGCAAATATTTAGAAAATAATAGAAAGGGAAACTCTTTTGATGTCAAGGAAAACACTAGACTTATATTGCAGACAAATAACTAATGATATCCAAATGGTCTCATCATTGATAGTTTTTTACCAAAACCAATTCATGTGACTTATACCTAAGCACTCTATAACTTGGTATTTTAATAACAATAACATCTATATTTGCGTATCTGTAACGTGAAGATCATCCACCTCGCTTTTACTTGATCTACTCTTTGCTCCAAGTTCTTTTAGTCGGATAAGCTCTGGCAATATGGTTGTGCCAAGATCCGGTCTGTCCCTCTTCCGTAGCTCACAACAATTTAGTGACAATTTTGCAAATTGGAGAGCTAGTTCAACAGGCCAATCTGGCACTGTTGGATCGAGCAAATCTGCAATTGTTCCATTCTGGATGGCCTTCTCCATATGGAACGAAAGACCCATTGGGGCCCTTGCTGTAAGAATTTGGAGAAACATTATCCCCAACGAATATATATCTGATTTAGTCCCTAACTTGCCTGTCTGTTGATACTCAGGATCTATATAGCAGAATGTCCCTGCTGCAGAAGTCATGTGATATTGCGTAATGCTGTCAGCTACAGATGGTGGGACAAGACGTGCAAGTCCCACATCACTTATTTTGCACACAAAATTTCGGTCTAGAAGAATGTTGCCAGGTTTAAGATCGCGGTGCACGAGAGCTTCTGGCTTTGCCTGGTGGAGGAATAAAAGCCCCGTTGCAATATCAGCTGCTATTTTGAACCTAATTCTCCATGGGATTGGAGGAGTATTTCCTTTCCGAAATAGACGATCTTCCAAGCTTCCATAGTTCATGTATTCATATACCAAACATCCATACTCAGGACAAGCACCTAAGAGGAGGACCATGTTTGGATGTCTAATGCAGCTTAGGATCTCCACCTGCATCATTGAAACACATTATGAAAGACGGGAATTTTACAGAAAAAATACTCAATTAAAAATAATTTTACACTAGGGCATCTTGGGGCATTCCATTAAAACTAGAGTGGTCTTGACTTATAAAAATAACAACAACAACAATAATAATAATAAATGAAATTTGGAAAAAAAAATGAAGTGTTAACATGCACCAAAACACCCATATTCTGAAAAGCAGTCACTGAATAGATCTTCAAAAGTCAGTGCATACACCAAAAATCCATCTCCTTGTCATTCCATTTTCATAACCAAACTGGATATGAAGTCCACAGCAAGGTTCTTCACTTTTAAGTCTACACCAGTGATTTTCTAAAGTGCTCCAAATCTCAAAGTTGATTCTCTATTTGGCTAAATTATATATCTCCTTGGAACAACAGAATGCTAGGAAGAACTGAACTGAGAATAACATCATACCTCTTGTTGGAACTGCTTCTTTCCTTGTTTAGCATCAGATCTAAGAACTTTGATGGCAACTGGAGTGTGATCAAGTTTGCCTTTATAAACAGGCCCATATCCACCTTCACCAATTTTTAATGATCTTGACAAGCAGTCAGTAGCCGTCTCTATCTCTTCTATGGAGTATTTTCTGTAGCGGACATCATTTTGTGATAAAACATCCAATGCTCGGTTCTTCTCTTTCATCTCTCGCTTGACTTTCAACTCAGCGAACTTTCTTCTCTGTGCTTCCATCCCTGCTAGTTTTTGTGCCTTCTCAGCAGCTTCAAGTGCAGCTCTGGATTTGATCTTTTCTTTCTCAGCAATGGCAAGAGCTGCCTCTTCTGCAAGCCGGGCTTGCTCAAACCTAAAGGTTTCTTCCATCTTCCATTGATGAAGCTCTTGAGCCTGTAGTAAGAAACACAACAATATTAGAAACATCATCAGTTTCCTCACTAGTATTATATTGTAATAACATTTTAGCAAATTTTGAACTTATCAATAATGTTTTTTTCCTTGTCCAATGTGATACATGCTATAAAACTGTACTTGGAACTAAATCAAAATTAATGACATGGCCGTGCCCCTTATTTCAAATCCAAAGATGAGTACTTCCCATTGTTTTATAATGCACCCCCATTATTAGTTCATTATTACTATTATTATTATTATTATTATTATTGTTTAATGGGGCGATTAAGTAGGAAAAAGTATTTCTCTATTTTCTCGCAAGTTGTTACAGGCCTATCACTACCTATATAAGTTGAATCATTACCACATACAATTGTTAAGTCTCTTTAGAGAAGCTGCACAATTTCTTTGCTCTACAACCTAAAATAAAAAATAACCGAGAGTCACCTTAGTCACTGCTTCAATGAAAAGTGCTTCAAGGCAACAAAACCTCTACACACCGAAGTTCTATATAAATTGCAAACAAATACCTTTAAAATCAATCCAAGGGCTGCAAAAGCACTTCTAAACTTTATACAGTGCAGAACCAAACAATGCCTTAGAATGTGATGGCTATATATGTGACCTTACTTCATGTTTAATGTCAGAGTATGAAGTAAATTTTGCCAGATATTTGTCCAACCTTTATTGAATTTCAGAGCAAGTAGATAGTAATGTTCACTGAATAACTAGTCTATTACATCACTTGCAGATTAAAGTTAGTGAAACTTTTCTTTTTAGAACAATATGATGATAAGTCGAGAAGCATGATCAAGTTGTATATATATATTTTTTCCCGCAACAACCATTTGTCATTTTATCAACTTATCCAACAAAAATAAATAAATGAATAAATCAATTTTACCATAAAAAAGCTGTTTTTAGTGGCTTCTTAGGAAATAAGTGTGAAATATTTTATAGATATGGCCTGTTAAGAAGTTTAACCTTTTTTTTGGCCGTGGATGCTTCTTTGCAAGCTGTGTTATACATGTCCATGGTCTGCCTTAGATCAAGCCTCAGTTTTTTCATCTCGGCTTCTAAATCATTCTGCCAATTAAGGAAATTCACAAAGTCAGATCATTAGATGAATGTGACCGCCTCTATTTAAGTAGCAGGTGACAACTGAAATGATAAAAAGTTAAAATTTCTGGAAGCATTTAATATTCAATTTTTATTTTCACTTACTGAAGATGATGGAGTGTCATCATCCTTGGGATTCTCTGCTATATTTGTGAAATCTAAATTTGGGAAGTTGATATCCATTGATCCACCTTTGTGTGGTGCCACAGAATCTCCATCATCTGCAAGCAGATTACAATTACTCAAACACTTTGCCCCCTGATTTGAAATATCAGAATCCATTGGCAAATGGCTAGCAGAGCTCTTCCTCCTCAATCTCTCTCGTCCTCCTTCCATAGAATGTGACCTATTCTCACCAAAGTACAGAAGAATAGTATTTAGTAATGACCAAAATATTAAACTTGTTATGAAGCATCGTGAAGACATATTAAGCTATGTTAAAACAACTGCACTTAAGCATGCAATCTATTAAGGTCAGTCAGTATATTGTTTGAACCTTATGGTACTCTTCAATAAATATTAACATTAAGCTTTTTCATTTTAATACCAATATATATATTTCATATTAACCACTCTCATTCTAAATGAACTATGATTTTTCCCTCTCGTCTCATTTGGTGCACAAAAACAGGTTGGACCAATTCTGCATCATTTTTTTTTTTTCATTTTTGTGACTTACCTGCCTCCATCTTCTGGCTTAGAGGCATCCTGCGCCAAATGAGGTTGGGATCCTCTTTGAGGTGTTTGTCTTGGTGCAGCTAGACCATTAACTGCTGGTCTGATGGACGTCACTGACTTCCCTTTTGCAATTACATACACAGAACAAAAATCCGGGGCATATTTGTTTAATATAGTTGGCACATCATGGTTTTTAAATTTCCTGCATCAGCAACATGATGACTATTTAGTGGCACATCCATGAATGTGTCTCTGAGAGAGAGAGAGAGAGGACAACTTTGCAAGAACACTCCTATTTGATGCACCAAGAGCAATGGTGGAGATGAAGTTTTTGCTGATATAGTTCAAAATTGCTTTAGAAACATCAATATCATCGAGGACAACCTCTTTAACTGTAACCTGAAACACCCACATTGATCCATTAAAATCAGGTGCTGCATCATTCAGGACTCGAGTTATAATTGAGCTATGTATGATGAACACTCTTGCATGATGCAGGTCTCAAATAATCAAATTCTCCAGTTGGAAGTCATTTAGCACACATGGATAGCAATATTAAAACCCTTGGGGCATTTTAGACTTACCAAGGAGATAATACAAAAACGGATATTTCGCGAAGGTTTATCCCTTTCAAGACCACTCAAAGCCTATACTTGTCTAGTTTATGAGTCTTGTGGGGTTATGCTTTTTTTGTTTTTTTTTTTTTTTTTTTGAAAAAAAAAAGTAGGAAAAAAGAATATAAGATTGTTTATTATCGATCATTCAACCCCCGATTGGGAGTTAAATGTAAGTCAAAGACAACAGTGTAAATATTAAGCCTTTAAGCATGCAAACTTCCAAGAAAATCCTAATTAAAGAACTTAAAGGCATGATAGAAATGAAAAAAAAAATAAATTTTTTTTTTAAAAGGAAAATCAGAGGGATAGGGTTTATCTTCACTCTATGCTTCTCATCCATTGTCCATCTGTGAAGAATTTGCTTTACCCCTTTACGTGCACAGTAATTCCGGAAAGGACCGAAAATCAATTGCAGATCGGCTTCTGCTGCGCTGCTATTTGCATTATAATCAGAATCATTTGCACCTAAATAATCTGCAAAGCCAAAGAAATTGAAAAAATACCCAAAAATTAAAAAATTATGCCAACATTTATAACCAAGAAAATTTTTTCCACACAAACATCTTACGTTGAAACAATCTAGCCTTTAATGCATCTATACATACACAAATACATACATACATACACAGATACATACATACATTCATATGTATATGATGAAATATAAAAGGAATTGGTGGGTACCTAGGTGTTGTATTGAAATTCTGGATCGGTTTGAGACATGAATTAAGACAAGGGTTGCATTGGGAGCCAATATGTTATCGATTGCCCACTGGACAGCAAATGGGCTGTGCTTGTCTTTGTCAATGGCCACAGCAGCGGAGCCGGTAGGCGGACGGGGTGGGCGGCCGTCGTGATTGGCTGGGAATGGGGGAAACATCACAATGTACGACAACGCTGACTTGGTGGAAATTCCGCCGGCCCGCCACCGCCGCCCTCTTTGAGTGCTGGGGAGGACGCGGATCGCTCCCTTCTTCTCTCTTTCTCAAACTGTTTGGGGCTCCCAACCAACAGGTCAAACTTAACTAAATTAACGGTATATGTCACGTTGTCAGGTCTCTCCTAAATTCACTCCGTCCAATTAAAAATATATATATTTTTTAGAAAGTAGCTTTGCCAAATAATGTTATACATACGTATACATTTTATATATTCAAATTTTAATTTGTAGTTAAGGGGGTGTTTAGTTGAAAAAAAGTATAATAAGAGTACAAAAATTTGATGTAAAAGTGATATATGGTAAAATTTAATTAAAGGAAATTACTGAATTTTGATGGGCTTTGATGATTTTTGATTTTTTTTATATACCAAACAAGGCCTAAGGTATCTTCTCGAAAAGAAAAACTTGTTTATTTATCATTATATAATATATATTTTGCGTTTGGCATGTAAAAAAAAATTAATTGTACTTAGATTTTTGTTTTTTACAATTTTATTTATTATTTAACTCTTCGTAATATATTAAAATACTAGCAATAACTTATATCTACAGTACTGTAAATAAGTATTAAGTTTCTTATATAGTTAAAACTTTAAATAAAAAGTTCAAATAGAAAAAACTATAATAATCCATTGCTTTTATTATTATTATTATTTTTAACTTTAGATCCTAACAGTTACACCATTTGTTTTGATCTCTCTCTCTAATTAATTTTTGATAAGCATCATAAAAGAATAGTGCCTTAATTTGGAAGATTTAACTTTTTAAAAACCATAATTAGTAGAATTTAAGTTGGCAGTTTTGATTTACTTATGACTTCCACCCTTAAAATATGGTAAAATTTAAAATGTCTAAATCGTTTTGTGAAACTGATGATAGTGGAATTCACTAATAAGAATTGAGCAGAAATTAAAAATATAAAAACGATTTCAATTGTCGAATGAAATAAAAAAATAATTTTTAACTGTTAAATCTTAGTTTGCGAGAAGAATATTTTAAAAAATTATCCTGTTTTATGATATAACTAATATCAAAAGCTAAAAGTTAATTATTATTATTATTATTATGTTAATGATTATATTTATGTTTATGTTTATATTTGCCCAGTACTCATTTGTTTTTTTGGCTTAAAAGTCAAAATTTGACTTTTGACTTGGATTTAATGCTAGCTATAATTGAGATTATTTTTTTCATGTTGTGTTTAAATGACACAAAAATAAATAAATAAATAGTATAAAAGTGACATATGGCAAAACCTGATGGAAAAATATAAAAAAAAAAAAAATTTGGCAGTTTTTGGCAAGCCAAACCCCTTCAATACATGCTTTTTAGATTTTTCAATCATTTCTTTAATTATTTTTTTAAAGAGAACGGTAATTGCTCTTTTATCACACTACTAATTGGCTATTCTGCTCTTTTATCACGCTACTAATTGACTATTCTGCTCTTTTATCATGCTACTAATTTGTCTCTTTATTTTCCAACTCTCACTCATTTTTGTAGAAACTTAATTACTTATTTTTTATTATCTTTTATCTTCTTGTATTAATTTATTGGAAGTGAGCGAATGGTCTCTAAAATATGATGGTGTTTTCTTTTTGCACGTCGATTTCGTTGTGACGTACAGGGACATCATAAATAGGAGAAAGTCCCATTATGTTGAAGATTTTTAAGAATAACACCATCTTTATACTCCATAACATTATCTGAATGAAAAGTTTTAATTTTAAAGGAGAATTGAGTTTTAACCATTCTCTAAAAATTATTATAAAGTGCAGGTAGCTTAAATTGATTATGCAAGAGATAAATCCATGTATATCTTGAAAAATTTTCAACAAATATCACAAAATATTAAGACCCCCCTTAGTAGGAATGGGTACAAGTCCCCAAATATTAGAGTGAACAAAATCAAATGGTATAAAAGAAACAGAATCATTTTTATTAAATGGTAAAGTAGTTTGTTTTCCCAATTGGCATGATAAACAATCAAAATAAGTAAATTCAACTGAACCTAAATAACCTCTAGATGCTAATAACTGAATACGAGACATAGAAGGATGACCAAAATGAGAGTGCCATAAATCGGAAGAGATAGTGGTGATAGTGGCAAGCTATGGTGATGATATGGGAAGATGGAAGGATGAAAGCTCAAATAGGCAACCAACTTTACACCCTATCCCAATTAACTGATTGGTCCGTAAATCCTGCACAGCACATCTTTCATTAAAAAAATTTAACAATATAGCCAAGTTCAACAAGTTGTTCAACAAAAAGAAGATTCAAGGATAAATTTGGGACAAGATAAGTATTAGGAAAACAGATGTTAGGATTGGAAATAGATCAAATATGACTGGCACACATAGAAGAACCACTGTCAATGTAAATCACAGGAACATAAGTGAGGGATTGTTTATGGAAGAATAAGAAAAGATTAGAGGTCATGTGATTAAACCAAGCAGAATCAATGTACCAAGCAGACTTACCTGGAGTTGTTGATAGAGCAGTAGATGAGCGGGTAAGAAACTGGTGAACAATAGCCTCTATATCTGCTACAGTCAGATTAGATAGGATAGCTAGTGCTGGAATAGGTTCCTTAGAAGTAGTAGCGGCAACAGTCTGATTGCCAGTATTTCTAGCTTTCAACTTGTGACACTCACTGATGTGATGTCATTTTTTCTTGCAACAAGCACACCTGACAACTCTATTGCGATGAGTCGAATTAGTACCAGGTATGTTAAGAGTAACAATAATAACAGGAAGAGAATCAACTGTTGTACTAGGCATGGGAATAGTAGAAACAAGGGCACTGGCTATAACCAAATCATGATTTTGTGAGTGAAAAGTCTTCTAGCGAGTCTCTTTAAAGATGAGTTCCATGAGAGCCACTTCTAACGATGGTAATGGAGAAGGATGTAAAAGAAAGGCTCGTGTAGATTCAAATTCGTCACAATTTCCCATCATAAAGTGAATAAACTGGCACCAATATCTCTATATATAGCAAACAACTTGGTAGATTCAGGATCTTTAAAAAAAGGGTTGGCATGGGATAGTTGATCTCAGAGATTATGAACCTGAGCATGATACTTACTAATAGATTGACCAGGCTTTCTATAGTAGTTGATAGAGTTTGGACTCTAGCTGGAATTGTAAGGCATCATCACTTGTGCAATTGCACCGCTTAGCTAAAAATTCCCAAGCCTTGCAAGTATTTAAAAGTGAGAAAGAGGGCTCTGCATAAATGTATAAGATAGATTAATGAACTAGGAGATGAACTTACAGTGAATACTTTCCTAGTCCTCAATACGATTGTCAAAATCCTCTTATGATTCATTTTTCCCTTTTCTAGTTTGATTCATTCTTTTGCGACATACCTCTAAAGTTTTATGCCAATAAAAAATACAAATATCTATTGGGACCAGATGTTGTAATTGATGTCAACAAGAATGGCCTCAATAGGACAAGTAACATCGTTTCGAGATGCCATTGTAATATAGAAACTATACTAAGATAGTCGAATTAGAAAAAAAAATGATTGTAGAATCATGATCAGAAGGGTCAAAAACCCCAGGAATCGGTCTAAATCGATTAAAAATAGCCCTACAGGGGACTAATTGAGTCAAAGAAGATGCAGAACCAATTTGGACCAATCTGGCTAAATTGAGGCTAAAGTAAAATACCAACAGCGTGATTGGCTTGCATTGAGTATGTAATACCCAGTACTTATTTTTGATTAATTATGTATTATTTTGGATTCATAAATAATTATTTTAAGATCTAATCAAATTATCTTATCTTTCCTTGAGCTGGATATGATTAGAATTGATAGTTGGTTGGATAACTTGGCCAAAGGCCCAGCTCTTTTTTCCCTTTCTTTTCTCTCTTTTTTTATTTTATTTTATTTTTTTGGTTTTGCTCGTCGGGGTTGGCAGAAAATGAGATGAGAAGAGAGAAAAGAGAGAGAAAAGAGAGAAAGAGTGATCCGATGCGAAAGGATAACGGATCAGGGTAGTATTCGAGGCCGTCAACGTCGTGGTGACGTCCGTTTTGCGTGATTTGGCCCGAGGTGGAAGAAATCAGCTTTTAAAGTTCGAGAGCCACAACCTAAATCTTCTCATTTATTCTTTTCTTTTCAAATTCAAGGTAGGTAAAACCTATATTCGTGTTTTAGACGTCGTAAGGAACATTTTGACATATATATGCTTAATTTGGGTAGATATTGTGTGATTTGTATATATATGTATATATATGAGAATATATGTGTATATATGCATATATATGTGAATATCTTGCATGTTCTTGAGTTATTCTTTGATTAAATGCCATAGAAACATATGATTCAAGAGTTTAAACATTTTGGTGTGAATTATGGTCTGAAACAATAGCTTGAATAGGTGAATTTGGGTTAAGGTTCGCGGGGAAGACAACCCCAAAATCTGGACCTATGCTTCGGTGGTCCGGACCAGCCGAACTAGTGGTCCGGACCACAGTGTGGTGGCCCTTCAAATTTTTGTTTGAAAATGCTGCACAACTAATGTTCTGATGCCTAGACTTGTTTGTTGAGGATTCTTAAATATAAGAGGGAGTTCAAATTATTACCAAACATTATGAGAATGTATTTTTACATTGAATTGATGTCTAAATGCATGATTGAGTTTGTCATGTACATGAAGTTGGGGCGATATTATCTAAATTGTGTTATGACAAATGGTTGGCCAAGGACACCTTATTTATATTGATTTCCTACTTGAGATAAGCGGATGCCTACCTAGGGGTGTAACATCGTTCCTTAGAAGAAGGATCAGGGAGTGTAATACGTTTCCCTATTCGGTTTATAGTCATATATTGAGATAATGTGATTGTAACATATATTGATGAGGTATATGGGTTATTCTATTGATTATGAGTTTGGTTATGAAGTAAGAGATGTGAACTAGGAATTACGGTGACCTGATTCCCGAGGTAGGATATGTAGGCAGCTCAGGTTAGGGCAGCCTGAGTCCAGTCTTAACCCTGAATGGTAACAAATAAGAGAATTACATCATATTGCATTCCATAGGTAATTTTTTTTTTTTTTTTTATGTTTGCATTGCATTGCATTACCTTACATATGCATGTTCACATTATGTTTGATTGCAACGGTTGTGAGTTATATTATATGCTTGAGTTTGTTCACTAGCACAGTTCTACCTGCTGAGCTAGTCAATTCACTCCATCTATATTACAAGTGATCTGGTGAGGCCAGGAGGTAGTCACCTGGAGCTAAGTTGATATTGACGAACTAGTCTGTTGTAACATTTTGTTTATATTTATATATATGTTCGTCCTCATATTGTGCAACCCCCGGTATGGGTTCCAATGTCAAACTTTATATATGAGATTGTTTTATTGCTTGAAAGATCGATGTGGTTGTATAAGCCCTAAATTTAGCCACTGGGATGTGGCCTCGAATTTATGGTGATTAATGATATTTTATTTTATATGGGAATGAGGAACCTATTTAGTTGATTTGATGGTGACTATTGAACTAGGACTTAACATTGGCACAGGTTTTCATTTAAATTATTTTGCTTTCATATTCCCATGTCGTCCATCCTGAACAATTAAGTTAGGGGCGTGACAGAGCAAATTGAAAGCCTACAAAGAAGAATTGGCTGATACAGAGCCGAGAAACCACACGGAACTGAGACACCACGCGAAACCAAGAGAGTCAATGAAGGCCTGCATGTAAGTAGGCTAATATGTGGAGGAGTAATAGGCAGCGTGTGTGAAAAAAAAAATAGGTTAAGCGCAGTAATGTTGAGGTGGCATGTGAGAGCGTGTGGAAGAGGATTTCGCCAGGAAAAAAAGTTATGTGTGATCATTTAGATGAACAGAAACTCTGGTTATAATCTTAGTGTGAGTTCTAACTATTTGGAGAAAACAAATAGAGGAACCTAGTGCCAAAATCGGTGTACGACAGAATAAGAATAAGAAAACAGAACTGAAAAGAAAAGACGATCAGTGTAGTAAAATCTTAAAATTCAAAGTTGGAAGGCTCTAATACCATGATAAAAGAGTAAGAGTTTATATATAAAAGAAGAAGAATTTGTATGTATTGAATTGTGTATTGTTTGTACATCATACAAGCTTATATGTAAGCATAGGGTAAACAAAGAAAAAGGAAAAAATAAAATTGGAAAAGGTAATCCTAAAATCAATCTTTAGGATTTATGTATATATAAATATATTATAACATATCTGTTATATATAAATACAAGCATAGTTTGGTGTTAACTGGGAATATTTTACATATATCGTAACAATTATATATTATCTAATTTTCTTTTCTCTTACTTGCGATTTTTTATCTCTTTGGATAATAATTTAAATATTTTATAAATATTTTATAACTATAAAAATTTTAAACTTGTTTCCTCGTGCTTGTCAACATTGTTTTTTTTTTTTTTAAAGAGAATAGCAATTGCTCTTTTCATCATATATAATCAGTTTGTCTCTTTGTTTTATAGCTATTTCCTTTTTTTTTTAATTCTTTGTTAGAAAATCAATTACTTTTGTTTTTGAATTGTTTTTCTCTCTATTTTTTTTCATACAATAACTTTAATATTTTAAATGCCCATATTTTTATGAAAATTAAAAACTTAAAATTATATTTATTTATGTTGTGTTTGGATCAATAGCTTCTCGAGAGAAAAAGAAAAGAAATGTGATTTTAAAATTATTTTTTTATTTGGATCATGATAAAAAATATGAAATTTAAGAAATTAAATTAAATAAAGTAAAAAATTTAATATCTGATGAATGTTTTTTATTTTACTATATTTTTTAATTAATTTAAAGGAAAGATATATATCTAAAGTTTTATATTTCATTTTTCTCTATTTTTTCATCTCAAAATTTTTACTTCAAAGTCCTAACACATATTAAAATTTTTATTTTTCCCTTGCTAAGAGCATTCTTTAAAAATTGGATTCGACTCCCTATTATTTTTTATTTTATTATTTTTTTTAAATTTTAATCATTCATTTTCATAAAAAGACTGTAAATACAAACTCAATTTGTAATAAATACAAAAATAATTATAATATAAAAATTAAAGAGAAAAAGTAAATATAACCAGAGTCACAAAAAATTACATTGCCAATTTTTAGATGAGAATGTACAATTGAAATTTAAAAAAATAAAAAAATTGCATAATAAAAAATTAGTAGCGGAGCCAATTCATTAAAAATTAGATTTGTCGAATTTTGAGCTTGTTAGCCACAGACCCACCCGCAAAAATGATGAGCGCATGCCCATAAACCAAATTCGAATCGAGTTTTTAGTTCGTTGAGGCCTTTGCACAAACAGTTCAACGACGAAGACGAGTCACTCGAGATAGCGATTTTGATGAGACGGTGATCCTGCGAGCGGAGAGCTGAATCAATGTCGTCGGTGTACGTGTCGGAGCCTCCAACGAAGGGGAAGGTGATAGTGACGACGACGTACGGGCCGCTAGACATAGAGCTGTGGCCTAAAGAGGCGCCCAAAGCTGTCAGGAACTTCGTTCAGCTGTGTCTCGAGGGTTACTATGACAGCACCATCTTCCATCGCATCATAAAATCTTTCCTCGTTCAAGGCGGTGACCCTACTGGTACTGGCAAAGGTATGTCTCTCTCTCTCTCTCTCTCTCTCTCTCTCTGAAATTATGCATCGGATATACGTATATGCTCTATTTGCCTTGAAACGCTGTCTGTCTGTGCTTTCTCGTTTTTCGTTGGTTACTGAAATTAAGTTCTCGAAACCATCTGATTAAACTGGGATTTGATTTTCTTGAATTTTTTGTCCAAGGAATTGGTGGTAACCATCTGCTCATATTGTGGGATGAAATTCTATTTATCTTGAGCTATTATGCATTGTAGTGCATTTTTCATCCTTCCTTCCTGAATGCCTTTCATTGACAGTCGTTGATTCTTATCAATATATGCAGGTGGTGAAAGTATATACGGAAGCGTGTTTGCTGATGAGTTCCACTCTCGTCTAAGATTCAACCACAGGGGTATTGTTGCATGTGCAAATGCTGGTTCACCAAATTCAAATGGAAGTCAGTTCTTTATAAGCTTGGATCGTTGTGATTGGCTTGATCGGAAGCATACCATTTTTGGAAAGGTAAAATTGGCTTGATATTTTGTTTTACAAATCCAATATGGTCTCTGAATTTTGATGGAACTAGTTTCCTTTTTTACAGGTGACTGGAGATTCGATATATAATCTTCTAAGGTTAGGTGAGGTTGAAACTGATAAGGATGATCGGCCATTGGATCCTCCACCAAAGATAAGCTCAGTTGAGGTATATTTCATGTTGAGTCTTAAATCTGATTTTTATTTTATTTTATTTTTTTATTTCAGTTGAAAAACCATTGACTGTTGATGGCAACTAGATTAGATTATAGGCGACATTTTGTGTAGGATAGTCTTAATATTTGGAAAATGTATGGTGTAATTGGACCTTGATAGTCCAGGGTCATTGTCTTTTCATTGAAGTTACTGATATTCTACATTCTTTTTTCTTCCTTTTTTTTTCAATTTCTTTTTATGTTTTTATGCCATCAAATGAAATGTGAATAACATGTGCTCCTTTCTTTGAAACAAGGGGCGCTGCATCCTTCATTCAACAATGCTATAGGTATATTTAATGAAGTCATTCGTATTGAGCAATTTCTTTCTTTGTTCTAGGTATTATGGAGCCCTTTTGATGATATTGTTCCGAGAGCAGCACCTGCCAGGTCTTTGCCATCTTCTGTTGTTGATGCTGACAACAAAGCCTCAAAGAAAAAAGCTGTGAAGTAAGTAGTTTCTTTCCACATCTTTGAAATGGAATTTATGGAAAGTAGTTGTCCACATAGTTAAAGTTTTTTATGCAATTTCACATCTTTGACATGGAGTTTATGCAAAGCAGTTGGCCACATAGTTAAAGTGTTTCATGCAATCTCTCTTAAGTCTTTCCTGTTTAACAAATGATTAATGTACAGAAAGCTGAACTTGCTTTCATTTGGAGAAGAAGCTGAAGAGGAGGAGAAGGAACTGGCAGCTGTGAAGACAAAAATAAAGAGTAGTCATGATGTATTGGATGATCCTCGCTTCTTGAAGGAAGAAAATCCAAGTAAAGAATTGGTAAAAATCCAGAATTCTTATTATTCTTTATATTATCCGATAAACTACAAAATGATGACCATCAAATAAGGTGTGTCCTAGTTATGCTACAGCTCATCCACCAGCATGGTGGAAACAGGTGGCAAGGAAAGTCCTTTTGGAATACAGATCATTAACATTATTGCATATTCTTAGAAAGTTCCATTTCAACTTTCACTCTGCTATACACTATTTTTTGTTGGTCAAGTCCCTTATTCATCGAGTAGGTACTCAAGAAATTTGATTGTTATTTCATTTCACACGCATGCACACTAAAAAGGAAAGGAGATTATATTGGAAGCTCTCTCTCTCTCTCTCTCTCTCTCATGACCAGCTTCTTAATTTAGCTTCTCACATCTTGCTTTTGCTCTTGCAGTTCTTGTTTGCTTGCTATTTGTAGTGTTCTTTCATCTTTGCTCTTTTTTATTAAACTTGTGTATGTTTGATATATCTATAGCTATTGTTGCAAGTTTTGGCAAAAATAGGGTGGAATAACTGGAATTTTGTGCACATTTGTCTAATGCTTGTCTTTATTAAACAACTAGCATAATCATCTATAGGTTACGATATCTGAATTTTGCCTTATAATTGCAGAACTCATCTGAAGTCAAAACCAGGGACGTGCAATTAAGTGTTAGAGAAGCCTTAAGTGCAAAGAGAGAACGTTTGCAAAAAGAATCAGAAGCTGAATTTACCGAGTCTCTTTATGACAGCGATGATGAGGCCAGCTTTGATGCACAAATGCGTCTGCAGATACTTAAAAAGCGGAGGGAGCATGGGGATCTCCCGACAAAGCAAAAGTTTCATAATGGTAACATCCATTGTCTTTAGTAACTTAAACATAGCATGACTGTTTACTGTTCCCTAGATGCGTTTCCAATTGTATAATATATATCTGTTTTTAATTTTTCTATGGCATGTGCAGAGAGTTCGAACGTGAAGGATCGTGAGAGATCACCACCAAGGTATGGGCCTTAATTTTAATTTCTGGTCAGTGGTTTCTTGTCACTTTGATTTGATACCTAACTACATGTTTAGAACCTTTTTGATTCAGCATGACTACACACACAAAGAGGGGTTTAATTTTTAAAATCAGAAACTAAACTTTCAATTCATATCTGTGGTATGTAATTTGTAATATACATGCATGTGGTTCATTCAAATACTTCTGGTTGAAATAGGATGCATTGTACTTTTTGAGGTAAAATTTCATTTTCATCAATACTTGAAATTTATTTGTAGATGCATATGTATGGTGTCATTTCTCTCTTTTTAAGGCCACATTATCGTGCTAATTAATTGATAATAATTGGAGTAGGGCATGGCAAAGTTGATTTCTTCCTTCACAGCACCATAATTTAAATTTAACGTCATATCACCTTTGTTTAGTTACATTAGCAGAGGTTAACTTGATAACTATTGAGCCATAT
Source organism: Vitellaria paradoxa (assembly GCA_019916065.1). Taxonomy (NCBI): domain Eukaryota; kingdom Viridiplantae; phylum Streptophyta; class Magnoliopsida; order Ericales; family Sapotaceae; genus Vitellaria; species Vitellaria paradoxa. The sequence continues at coordinate 37,109,888 of CM034243.1, forward strand.
CATAACCTTGGGGTTGGCTCCTACATTTTTATTTTGCCATTTCATTTTGTCCAGGCAATGTTTCAGTTAAATCATCACGATTGCTGCTACGAGTTAAAACTTTTCTTTTTTAAGTATGGTAATTTGAAACTGTTCATTATATTAAAAAAATATCCAGGGAAAAAAAAAAAGTTTGGTACGGAAAATATTTAGAGGCTTACACCAAACAACTAGAAGTTGGGATGAGATGAATTTCTATGCCCTGAAAAGCCAGCAAATATCAGTTACAATTGACAAAATTAAATAACCAATATAATTTTTTAAGGTCCAGTAGCAATTAGTATAATTTGACTTAAAATTTTTTGGCATTAGATACATGGTTCAAAGTCGTGGTCGCGGTTGTTGTATCGGCTGGAATTTTTGATGTGGTCGCGGTGTCGCGTCGCGATATCGGATGATATGCAATATTTTTTTCTTAATTTAAAAAATAAAAAAATATAGAAAAATTCTAAATAATAAAATAGATATATTACATGACTAAAAAAATAGTAACTCTTTTACTAAACATTAGATAACTATTTATAACATATGAATGAGCTAACTTTTTTTTCCCTTTTATGCAATCGCCAAGAAATCATTTTTCCCGCCAATTTCTCGCTACGATAGTTAGTCGTGTTGGTGTATTGCCAAGATATCAGCTTGTCTCGATTGCAACAGAGTAAGATAACTATTCTTGACGCATTTCTTTGATGCGGGCTGAGATCTCGTCGCACCGTCCATCGATTCCGATACATCTCGGACGATATCTCGGCATCTTGGACGATACTTTGAACCATGGTCAGATATGGTTTCAACAGTCATTACTGGACAAAGTTCATAAGTTGCCAGTTTCACCCCTTCCTTGACTGCAACTCTGGCATGCATTTATCAGTTGTGTAGGTAGGCACATTGAACTGGATTTGCTCTATGTTGTCTATTTTGTGTATATATATATATATAAACAATATTTTCTGCTACGATCCCTTAAAATTGCAGTTAAAAGGCAAGCCAAGTTACACTAACTTGCACAACTGTAAACAACATGAGGTTTGATATAATTATAAGCGTCCTCATGAAATCTCTCCTTGAGTTTCAAATGATATGAATCGGTATCCATTCCATGCTAATAACTTACACAAAACTATATCGGCTCTTGCTGAATTGTATGTCATTTTTGGTGTACTAGTTTTATTTTGCATTGCTGATCTAGCTGGTTTATTCATGCTATTCTAGAACCCTGTCCAGAGATGTTTTTGCAGGTATTGACCCAGATTTGGATGCCCAAGTGGAATTTGGAGCATTCCAAAAAATTGAGGATCCAACTACAAGATGCTAATATAAATGAACCATAACCATGTAGCCCTATTCCTAAAAGATTGACCCCAAACTAACATATCCAAATTATAAGAAAGCCTAACATATAAAACTGGTATGACGAATGAAAGCTATCAACTTATAAGGTTTCTGCTCGATCCATGAAAATTTATGAGGTAGAGTTTTTCACTTTACATTCTACATTGTTTACGCTCCTGTGGTTATATTGCTGATTTCACTAGTTTGTTAATTTGTTTGGTTCGTATCCTTCCTGTTACAATAATATCATCACCTGGTTTATGTGACATATGCTTTCCTCTATGCTCATTCAGTGTTTTGTTTTATGATAAATCGAACTGTCAGCAATATTATCAGGCATGAGAAAACTGATTTGTGCTAAGCAGGTCCGATGCTGAAAATTCTGATGAACGACCAAAAGCTTCAAAATTGTACTTGAACAAAGGAGTTGGTTCAGAAGCCAGGGCTGAACATATGGCTAAAGCTGATGCAGACTTACAGTTGCTGGGTGAAGCTGAACGGGAAAGACAGTTGCAAAAACAGAAGAGGCGCAGACGTCAAGGACGTGAAGATGAAGTATGTTGGAAATTGCAATTGACATTGAAATCATAGCTCTTTTTCTTCTCCATAACATTTCATTTTCAAACTGCTACTGGCGAAGGCGCCATGACAAGTTGCTTTGTAAAAAACAAGGCTAATAAACAAAGGTTAACACAAATTGACAGGCTCTAGGAAATCCAAGGAGTGATGTGATAATATCACATGTAGAAAGTAGAAAATTTTCAATGATGCTTCTAGAGTCTACCTCTTCAGTGCCCTATATTGTAGAATGTATATTGCTTTTTTAATTTGTGGCATTTTCTCCGTAGGGAAAGCATTTACCAATAATGGATACAGTTTACCCTGTCTCTTTTTTTTTGGGGGGGGGGGGTAATTTACCCTGTTGTTGTGTATAAGAAATTTTTTGTTTTGTTGGGTCCCATCCAGAATGTCAAAGGAAATAAACAAAAGAGAGATAAAAGAAAAGAGGCAATGAAAAACAATAAAATAACATATTTTCTTTCATGGGAGTGCAATTTACTGTATATGTGAATTACTGAATAAGAAAGAAAATAGAAAAAAATGGTGGGACTATTGAAATTTGGAAATTGGGACTGTGGGACTATTGAACTTTGGAAATTGGGACTATCTGCCATTGATTTATATATCTAGTTTCTGTTTTCTTTTTTTAACTATTTATGTTGGTCGCCTTGTGTTTTCTTCTTTTTAAACACTATTTTATATGTTTAATTTTTGCTTCTGGTTTTATATATTAGAGGCTGGCAAAGCTCGAAAGGTTTAAGAACGACTATTGTGGCAAGCCTGTTGAATCTAATAGCAGACCTGAAGGTGGTGATGATGGGGACCTGTCTGGCTGGTCAGGAAATACACTAAAGTTTTCACCTGAGCATGGCAAGGTATGTTTCAGGCTTCTATACACTCTCCTGTATCATTTTCTTCAGCTTTTCTACATAATGTTTGAGAACTGAATGGAAGTTACTGCAGTGTTAGAAATTATGCATATGGGGTTGAAGTCTACATATCCTTTTTAATTCCACGTGTTTTCCTAGAATTCATACCATAAGCGTACTTTATTTCTCACTGGTTTCATAGGAGGTGAAAATGAAAAGACCGTATAAGTGACTAAGAAATAGCAAAAAATATAATTTTGTTTCTCAGATATTGTTTAAAGTATGATTGTCAACCCAATGTAATGTTGACTCATCATTCAGATGACACCTTCATGTTTATCACTTGTGTTGTAAAGTAGAACTCTCCTCTTGCTACCCTGCGCAGGATAATATGTTGCGCAGTGATGACCCAAATGATTATGTGGTGCATGATCCTCTCTTGGAGAAGGGAAAAGAAAAGTTCAACAGAATGCAGGCAAAGCAAAAACGAAGGGAGCGAGAATGGGCTGGAAAATCTCTTACTTGACCTCGCCGGATCGGTGCCAAACCTTACCCAGTCCTGTTTGTGTGTCTTTTACCCATTCAGTTTGACAAGTGAAATTGATTTACATGATATGCTGATGAGATGAATAATTCAGCTATGAAGTGATTGCAGAGCTCTCATGAAGTTCAAGTTGCTGCAATGTTGAACACTTCTACAAGAGGTTCGTTTCATCCAACAGAGCTGGAAGGATGCCCTACTAGACAAACGATGAAACCCCCCCCCCCTTTTTTTTCTCTAACATTTTACTTGTGATATTAATATTATTTCCTGGTTAAAATTGAATTGACTGCAAATTTCTTTTGTTTGGGGTTTAGATGGACAGATATGAGCCAGCTTTTTAATCCACTTTCCTACCTTTAATTCTAAAAGAACCTTACCTATGTAAATCAAATTAGTTGGTGCTCTTTTTTGTTTATTTTGTATCTCGGCAAGTATCGAACTATAGCAAGCAGGAAAATGAAGGGTTTTGGGTTCGCTTATTCCTGGGGTGTGTTCAGGGCGTATTCAAAATTTGTAACAAGTGCGGGTAAAGATATAATTTTCAGGGGAATTGAGGTAAAAAGTAAAAAAATACATGTTCTAAGTAATTTGGGACAAAAATAATGAGAACTTGGATCCTACCTCGGTCCTCCCCTTGGTGAGTTTGGAATAATGATTTCTCAAGCAAAAAAAATTCCAAGGGAAGAGATTGGATACTAAAATAAATAAAAATTAAATTTATTTTGTATTTTTGGTATGAATAAAAATGAGAAAAAAAATAAATAGATATTTATTAAAAAATAATTTTTATTTAATTGGTCACGAAAGACTTTCTATTGTTTTCTTACTATCTCTTTAAAGGGATATCTGGAGTTCCAAAAAAGTTAAAAAACAAATTTAAAATTAGTGTTGAAATGATGTAAAAGTAACACTTGATAAAATTTAATTGAAAAAATTAGAAACTTTTTAAAATTTTAGAATTTTTTTTAGAAAATTTTGAGACTCCAAACACAGTCTTAATCTCCATAAATTAATGTTTGAAAACATATTTTGTATCTTGTTGTAAGGCTCCGCATGGAAGTCGCTGCTTTTGGTTATTTAGTTTTTTATTATTTTTTAAATGATTAAATTTATTCTATTACATTTTAAATTTCTTTTAAATCATAAAAGGTAAAAATGTCAAATTAACAAAAAGTTAAAAAACTAGTCTTTTATGTTTTAAAAAAAAATAATTTTTTAGTAGCTAACGTTATGACTTTTTGTTAATTTGACATTTTTATCCTTCATAATTTAAAAACAATTTAAGATATCGGAGGGTAAATTTGGTTACCTTAAAATAAAATTAAAAAAACTTAGCCACCAAAAGCTAATAACCTGGTTAGGCTTTCCAAACTCTGCTCTTCTCTTGCGTTTTGTTGGAGCGAGGAAAATATACGGTAAGAAATAGAAAAAAAAAAAAAAAAAAAAAATATATATATATATATATATATATATATTATTTTTTTGCATGAGCTTAACTCGTAACCCTTTGTTTGAAATGGTAAATTTAATGAGATTTGATTTTATTGGATGAGAATTCTCATCAATTCCTATATTTGAACTAAAATAAAATTTTATAAGTTGAATTTGATTTTATTTCATAATTTAAAATTTAAAATTTCAATAGAATTTGAAATCTAATCTAAAATAATAGGATCATTCATTATTTTCTTAACAAATCTAAGTAAAAGTCGACAAATTTATCATTTTTATCATATTTTTTATTTATATGATCAAACGTGATATTTTATTTAAATTAAATTAATTTAATTCTTAAATTTAAAATGTGTTTTAAATATAAATTTTTATTTATTGAATTAAATCAAATCAAATTAATTTTTTTTATTTTAAAATGAAATCAATTGCATAATATTTTCGAACAGAATGTAAAACAGCTGGTCATCTTTTCGATGACAAATCGAAGATGGACAATTGCCATTGCTAGTCTCCCAAATGGGAACTTCGTGAAGTAAAGGTGGCTTTAGCTAATCAGCGTGAAACCTGCAATGCGGTGCAAAATTGACCGTATTCCAATGGATTGTCTTCCAGAATTTTTTGAAGTCAGGGGAATTGTTTTAGCACAACGACAGCGAACCGTCAATCAAGGGGTAGCAGAAGAGCACGTGGCCTACTTTTGACTTTTGATAGAGTTTGGAACGATAAAAAAACAAAATAAAATGAGATAAAATATAATTTTAGGTTAATTTTAACATTTAATATTTTTTTTTAAATCATGTCTTTTGAAAATGAATAGTAATAAATTGTTAGAATAATTTTTCAGATCTATTATGACATATTAAAAAAAAATTCCCATCAATTGCTCTTCTCTCTCTCTCATATTTTTCAAATCGTATTTTTTTAAAGATAAATAGTGATGATCTATTAAAATAGTTTTTCTAAATCCGTTATAACGAAGTCAAAAAATCTCTAAATAATAGCACTTCTTTTTCTCTCCAAATTTTATCTTTTTGAGATGAACAGTGGTAATCTGTTATAACAGTTTTTTTAAATTTGTTCTAACGGTTTCGCGGACTCATGCCAAAATCGTACTCGTTTGAAAGCTTTGACTCAAGAAACATAATTGTCAAAAAAATTTTCGCACTCCGTTAACTTCCTTTCAAATTTTTTATTTTTTTAACGAAATATTGAATTTTTTTTTTAATTAATAAAAGTGTGAATGTGTAAATTTGTAATAAAGAATTTTAGTAATTTATAGAGGTTATTAAAAATTTATTTTGTTTTATTTTGCTTGTTGGCACAGCAAACGGTAGCATTCCCATGCATGAAGTGGGAGGTGACCACACTCCAATTACAGGCAGCCTGGCAAGGGTTGCCGGAGGTTGATGCACTACTGCAAGTTCTTTGCTCTCCACCTTGCAAGCAAGGTAAAGATCAAGAGTGAGTGTGTGTATGGGAAGAGTAAGGCTCTAGATTATTCAGTTTTTTTTTTTTTTTAAATAATTAAATCAACATTTTTATATTTGGAAGTCTTAGCTACGCCATACGTCCAATACAAAATCTGAAAAGTTGCAGGAATGACAGGGAGGGTGCTTTTCTATGTTGCACTGATAAAAAAGGACCTAAGAGGAGCGTCTTCTCTTGGGTTTTTTTCTCCCCTCGCTCCCGCAGTGTCCCGGCCCGCTTAAAAGTAAGTGCACCTGTAGATAGTAAAATTATTTAATAAATAATATATATTTTGGGTTCAATTAGTAATTTTTTTAAGTCACACCGATATTATTAAAAAATTAATTTTTTAAAATTGAAGTCCATTGTCTTCTTCAATAAATAATAAACAAGTATTTTACTGGTGAATAATAACTCAGCAGAAATGAAGAGTTACTGCAACAGGAACAAAAATAGTTGTGATTTTGGAAAGTTTGGTACAGATGATTTTCTTTATATTTACTAGCAAAAATACATAAAATGCTTATTTACCTATTTTGCTGCACATGCTCTAAGAGCAAGTGCACTAATGAATAGCCAAATTATCTAGTAAACAGTACACATTTTGAGTTTAGCTAGTAATTTTTTTTTCAAGTCACACCAATGTTAGGTATTTTACCAATTGTCTATTAAAAAATTAATTTTTCAAAATTGGAGCCCATTATCTTCTTTAATATAAAGGTCATTATTTTCTTCAACAAATAATAAACAATTGTTTAACTGGTGAACAGTAACTCGGCAAAAATAAAAAGTTACTGTAACAGGAGTAAAAATAGCTGTGATTTTAAAGAGTTTAGTGCAAATAATTTTCTTCATATTTGCTAACAAAAATACATAAAATACTTATTTATCTATTCTGCTATACATATCCTAAGAGGGAAAAATTAGCGAGGTGAGAAAAGACAAAAGGAGGGGGAGTAGCATCTTATTCTCTTCACGATAACTTCCGGATCGAAGAAGCATTCGGAACGAGGTCCGCGTTCATTTTGTTGGCAAAAACGATCCAATCCATTCGGGGTTTAAGCTAGTTAGTAAAAAATTAATTTTTTTTCCTTTAAAAAAATAATTCTTTAATAGTTAATTATAAAAAATTAGTTTTTTAACTGTTCAAATTAAGCTTGAATAGGGTGAGCCTTGATCTAACGGTAAAGAGTACACTGTAGGGGTTTGCAATGTGTTTTCCAAATTAAGCGCGAATAGAGTAAACCTTGATTTAACGATAGAGTGCACGCTGTAGGGATTTATAATGTGTTTTTCACTGTAACATGAAACTCCATTTGTTGACCTTTTAATTTTTGATTAAATTTTATCTTGGTCACTGCTTATTGTCAAGACAGTAATTAAGCTGAATATCGATATATTCAGACTAGTTCTTTAATTTTGTTAGTAAAAAGCGTTAATTCAAGTAGTACTTTCTACTTTTAAAAATATTATTAATAACATTATTTTTGAAAATACTTTCAAAAGAGCAATATATCCTTGAAAATTATACTTAATAACATCGCCCAAAAAAAAAAAAATTACAAACAAAAGAACCTTTTCTAACTTAATAAATAATTAGTAAATTAAAAAAACAACAATTTATAATTAAGAGTGTGTTTGAATTGATAAAAAGGGAGATAAAATCAGATGAAATAAAATAAATTGTGGGTTCATAATTCGTGTAGTGAGACAAAGAGTGAATAATTTCTAAAATTTTTCAGTATTTTTTTAACATTTTAAAAAAAATTTTTTTATTACCCCCAAACGGAGCCTCATTTAAATGTTTGCCATGCCGTCGATGCATATTAGCTACCAGGTAAAAGAGAAATGCTATGTTTACAACATCTTTTTCCAACAACTTTTACAACAATCCAAAACGACGTCGTTTTGGACGTACAAAAATAAAGAAAAAAAAAACCCCAACGCCGGTACCAATTCGTGCAGCTGCCGCACCTAGCAAATCAGAGGAGCTGTCCGCGGAGTAACCCTAGTCTGAACGCCCCCCCAGATGTAGAGAAAAGTTCAACAACAACAGCAGCCATCGATGGACAACGACGATTCTGAGGTTGAGATGCTGACCATTTTCTCCGGGGATGAGGACGAGTTCAAGGATCGAAGATTCGATGCAAAATCAAGCTGGGATCAGTGGGAGGACCAGGAAGGTTGATGATGGAGACTGGGAAGGTGGGGAACTCGATTGTTGGAAGCGAGTCAACGAGGCTGAGCTATGGACCACCTCTGTCGCCATTTTCCCGTCCAACACCGTCGCTGCCATTGCCACCGATGGCCGATGAAAGATGATACTTTTGCAGTAGATTGGGGCGAACAGCTTCCATTCAAAGACGATACGAAGAAGGAAGGAAATAGTCGAGGACCGAGAAAAATGAAGGCGATATTCGATGATCAAATCGTCATGCCCTGACAGAAGAATATTCCGGGGCCCAGATGCACTTGCGATGCCTTTAATTTTTTTTTTTTTTTATTTTCAAAACGACGTCGTTTTAGAACATTGTAAAAGTTGTTGGAAAAAAATGTTGTTAATGTAGCACTTCTCTCAGGTAAAATACACAACTAATATTCAACAACCAGTGGCTTGTCCCAACGAGAACAAGCGGGGGCCACTGCTGACAACAACTGCGTGATTTATCTCACCTCGATGCATCGTACGACCTCAATTTTATTAACATATCTGTATAAGGAGGAAAAATGATAATTTCAATGTGTTCTCCAAGATTGTAAGAAACCCCTCGTAACGATCCCTAAAATCACACCAAGATATCTTAGGGGAAGTTAACTGAAAACACAGTTGCCAAGCTGACAAGGGGTATATTTGGTTGGTAAAAAATTATTAAAAATTTTTAAAAATTTTTTAAAATTTTTAAAAATTAACAACCTACCATCTCATTACACAAATTATCTGATCTTATCTCACTTTTTGTCAATTCAAATACATTTAAAATTGATTGGCCACAAACAGTTACAGTTACATGATTATATAAGGGGAAAAATCAGATGGTTAAATTTGATTGGCAAATGTTTGGTAAAAAATATAGTAAAAGTACAAAGATTTAATGTAAAAATAATATGTAGTAAAATTTAATTGAAAAAGTATAAAAAATTAGTAGAAATTAGTAAATTTTGGTTAATTTTGACCAATCAAACACTCCATAATCCCAAATATTCTCTTCTTAATTATTCTAAGGGAGTATTTGATTAGTCAAAATTAACTAAAATTTATTAACTTTTATCAACTTTTAATATTTTTTTAATCAAAATTTACTACATATTATTTTTACGTAACTTTATATTTTTAATGTATATTTTGGCTAAATTTTTGCCGACTAAAAACACCCCCAATGCCTTGTCGTCAAAGTCTCATCGGTCAGCCATTCTTGATAGTCTTTTGGCAGGCTCATTTTTTAAGAGGGAGAGACTTGTTTGTGGAGCATTCACACTACTTGTATTTTGTCTTGTACAATAAGTACGTTTATGAACACTTGGACAATCATGTTCTTAAATTACAAGCGGCGTGTTCACGAATGATAAATGAATGTATTTAGTGGGGTTCGCCCTCGCATGACCTAGCTAATTTATTTTTTGAGGGTGTATTTGGTGTACTAATTTTAATAAAATTTTTAAAAAATTTTTATTACATTTTTATATGTTTTCACTTTTTTAAAATTTAAAAAAGGTTCAATACCTTCTAAAAAAAAAGTCGATAACTGGAATTTAGTTAATTAAATAGTAATATTTTTTTTACCATTTTCATCACGAACTCTTAAGTTACCGAATAATACCTACTATGATTATTTTTTCTAGGGTTGTAAAAACTATTCTGACGGATTACAGAAATCGTTCCGAAGGATTCGCACAGCCAACTTTCGTTCAAATAGATTGTAGAAACTGTTTTGTATCTAAATTGGTCTGCAAAGAAGCCATAACTATTACAGAATTTTGAATCCGTCCCAAAGGAAATACAATCCATCAGAACAGAAATTCTACTGTTTATTTTCAAAAAATATGATTTAAAATATGTGTACCAAATACAAAAAATTTTCTTAAAAATTACATTTTATTTTATTTTTTATCGTTCCAAATACACCACAAGTTTGAGCTTTTGGATGGGGAGGGGGTTGCGCGCGCGCGCACTATATACCGCACACTACCAAATGAACTGAACATTACAAGAGGATGAGTTCAACCATGTCAATTTCCGGTGAACAAAATCTTTCCTTAGGACTAGCGAGTGTTTTTGAAAATAGGCATCTTATGGTAACATTTGAAAGTTTAAATTTTAACTATTTTGGGTGTAATTAGTGAAATGAGTAATAATTTTTAACAACTTTTGATAATTTTTGAGTATTTCGTAAAATTTTTTGTAATTTTTAGTAATCTTTTATATATTTGGTAAGAATTTTAGTAACTTAATTTTGAGTTGAGTAAGTTATTATAATTGAACAGAAAAGTAGTAAAAATTATTATTTTACCAAATACCTAAAAAATAAAAAATTAGTTAATTTATGCTAAAATTAGTTCACCAAATGACGCCTTAAAAAAAAAAAGAGATTGAATTATTAAGAATTTATTTTATTGTTTTTATTTTGATGGGATGTGACATGTTATATTTTTACAAACCTCTCATGTTCCATATTTTTTTTTTCTCTTTTCCTTGCATAAAAATAAGTACCGTTTAGGTTCGTTTAAATGATTATATTTGGGCTCTTAATTAAATTATTCGTAAATAGCTTCCAACAGTCTGGGGACTTGAATGATGGAATGTTTAGTGGGATCCACTCTTCTCCTATGTAACTTTTGAGAGCTATCAAAGAAGAAATTAGATAGAAAGCATTCCAAATTTAACGCGTTAATTATATTATTATATCCAAGTCTTTTTTAAATTAGCAATATTCAAATGTTAATTTTTTTTCCCTCTTGCCGTGAAAATTGACCAAAGTGGTCTCTTTTTCCCATTTGGTCCGATAAAATGTGTTTCACCTGCAACTTTGTACCCACATCGAGGAAAGAGACTTGGGAAAAAGAAAGAAAGAAGGAAAGGGGGGGGGGGGGGGAATGGGGAGGGGGACGTTATAAGCATCTTTGATTCTTTCCCATGAAGAAATTGGAATTTGTCAATTTGAGAAAACGGATGTGAGAGAGAGAGAGAGAGAGGGAGGAGAGGATTGGTAGGTTGTTAATTTTGGGATCGTTTGGAAGTTTAAAATTTTTTAAAAAATTTTAAAAATTTTTAAATTTTTTCAATTAAATTATATCACGTATTATTTTTACATCACATCAATACTAATTTTTAATTTTCTTTTTAGTTTTTTTTTTTTTTTTTTTATACTTCGACACTCCCTTTATCCTAACTGTTTAAATCCAAGTACAACAATAAAACGAACTTGCCAATTGAATTTCTCTCCCTCCAAAGTTACGTCCAATTAATTTTCTAATCATATTTATTTTATGCTTTTTGTAAAATGAAGTAAATAAATAAACAAAAAGAGCTCCTGTTGCGTAAGATAATATTATACATATATATATATATATGTATCAGTATCATACTGTGTTTTCTTTTTTAACCACAAAATTCAAATCCAAACGCAGCATAACTTTTAGGATAATCATGCATGCACCCCATAGTTGCACTATTTGCGTCTTTAAAACTCTAATCACGAGAGCCGGTCTCTTTCAAAACATAGCTTGGCCGCCTCCATCGAAGACCCAATATCAATTGGTCATTATCCATTAATTGTTACTTTACCATTTTTCTTTCTTGATAGGTTTTTGCACTGATGATAAGAATTTTGACGGCCAACGATGGTGATAATGGTTTTTTGGACAAAATAAACACATACTGTATATTCTGGACAGGAGGATGAAGAAGAAAATAAAGGAAAGAGGAGGTTGATAAATAATTAATTAATGGAGAAATTTTATTTTATCTCCCTAAACTTCCCCATGAATTTCATCTCAAGACTTAATTTTTAATTATAATAATTAAAGGGCATTAACTTTTAATTTATTAGAATTTCACTCCTTCGTTGGTTAAATTTTCAATTATTCATTTTTTTGAGAGGTTTAATATTTAAGTTTTTTAACTAATAAAATGTCATTCAAATTAAAAGTTCAGATATTTATTTTTACAATTAAAAAAAATTAAAATTTGATGTGAGAGTCATGGAGAGGTTCACGAGAACAAAGTAAAATCAGCTTTATTAGTTGTGATTGATATAAATAATTAATTGTTGAATTAATTAAAACTTTTTGTTAGCAATGTTATGAGGGCATATTAGAAAAAAATGCAAATAATATATGGTCCAATAATATTAGTTGACTAACATTGACAATAAGGGAAATTATGTTACCAAAATTTAAAAATAAGAAAAGTTTGTATAATTACCAAAATGTGAGGAGCACTCTCTCATTTTCATCAAATATCAGTATATCATGGATAACATGTTACCTTGTACATTATTTCTAAGAATGACACAATTAAAAAGCAAATAAAGATAAAATGGTATCGACTATTCCTAAACTTTAATGGAAATACACCAAGTATTATTGTAATTTTTTAAAAAAAAATACTTACTACTCTATTTTCTGAATTCTGTTACAAATTCATCCAGACAGTAGTGTGACGTTAGGATGATTAATATATAGATGAACTCAGAATGGTTTAAAAGAGATCCTTGACCATTTAATGATAAAAAAAGCAGAAATCTTATTATTAAAAATAATACTGAACAACATTGCGAACATTAGATCAATAGTAAAACACCCTAAAAATGATTTATATAGATTTGGTCGCTCTAAGATTTCATATAAACTCTTATTGAAGATTTACATGCTCAATTATATAATCCAGTCGAATCTCACTTTACATCTCAAATATCACAATATGTAAATAAAATTTAAAAAAATACAAGATAATTTTGCGTATATTTATCAATATTCGAGGATAGTCAATGTAATTTATTAAAAAGTAATGATAATAATGAAAGGCCCACTCGTTGAAGAAAATAAACGCAAACAGACGGTGGTGCAATGCTAACAGAGTCGACATCGCCAAATCTCCGTCTTCCTCCGCGAAACGGCGTTCACACCTCACCTCCCCAGATTTGTATAAAAATAGAATATTCAAACAGAAAGACTGACCCCATGTCTCATATTCACGCTTTTGTGTCTGCGTTCACACCGTCTGTTACACATTCTATCGAACACTTCGAAAGCCTTTTGTGACTTCCCCCCAAATCCATCTTCTCTCTCTCTCTCCATATATATATATATATATAATTCATTTCTCTCCCGGAGGAAGGTGATTACTATTGTTACAAATTGCTCCAACAACATTCGACCAAATGGACAACGACAACGTTACCGCCACCAGCAAGAGAAGGCGGCGAAGGAACAGTAACAACAGCAACAACGGCGGTGGCGACGAATTGAGTGTCGAGAAACGACAAGGGAACAAAACCAAGGGGTTAACGGAGATATTGACCTCACTGGTGTTGCTTGATGACCAAGAAAAGTGTGATTCACAAGAGCAGTCAAAGACCCAACAGGAAGAGAAGCAGATGTTCGAGGCCAATCACAGGAACAAGACTCGAGCTATGTTGGATTACCGCAACAAGTTTCAGGCTTGCGTCGATAATTTGGATCCGAGCGATGGGTTGAGGAGGAAGAGGAAGTCAAAGGCCGTCACGGCTGCTGCTGCGGTGGCCACTGCGGTGGTTGGGGCTGATTTGGATCAGAAAGGGGGCGGAGGGGCGGCGGTGGCGGCGGCAGCTGGGGGGCAACAGAGGAGGCTGTGGGTGAAAAACCGGTCACAGGAGTGGTGGGATGAAATTAACAGTGCTGAATTCCCTGAGGAGGAATTCAGGAAGGCTTTTCGGATGGGGAAGGAGACTTTTGAGATGATATGCAATGAGCTGAGCTCGGCTGTGGCCAAAGAAAACACCTCCTTGAGAGATGCAGTGCCAGTCCGGAAGCGGGTTGCTGTGTGTATATGGAGATTGGCCACTGGAGACCCTCTAAGGCTTGTGTCCAAGAAGTTTGGTTTGGGGATTTCCACTTGCCACAAGCTTGTTATTGAGGTTTGTTCCGCGATAAGGACAGTGTTAATGCCAAAGTATGTGCAATGGCCTGATGAAGAGTCCTTGAAAAGGATTAAGGATGATTTCGAAACGATTTCAGGGATACCCAATGTGGTGGGATCAATGTATACTGCCCATATACCAATTATTGCGCCTAAGTCTAGTGTTGCAGCTTATTTCAATAAGCGGCATACGGAGAGGAATCAAAGAAATTCTTATTCAATTACAGTTCAAGGCGTGGTTGATCCAAGAGGGATGTTCACTGATGTGTGCATTGGCTGGCCTGGTTCATTGACTGATGATCAGGTGATGGAAAACTCGGCCCTTTATCATAGGGCTAATAATGGAGGGCTGTTGAAGGGTGTTTGGATTGTTGGTGGTTCTGGGTACCCTTTAATGGATTGGGTTTTGGTGCCTTATACGCGGCAGCATTTGACTTGGACTCAACACGCGTTCAATGAGAAGATTGGGGAAATTCAGAGGGTGGCAAAAGAGGCATTTGCTCTATTGAAAGGGAGATGGGCTTGCTTGCAAAAACGAACAGAGGTGAAACTTCAGGACTTGCCTATGGTTCTTGGGGCCTGCTGTGTGTTGCACAATATTTGCGAAATGCAGAATGAACCAAAAGTGAGGTTTGATCTCATTGACGATGAGATGGTCCCTGAGATTGCTTTGAGATCGGTAAATGCTATCAAAACTAGGGATGGTATTGCACATAATCTTTTGCATCATAGTCATGCTGGCACTTCTTTTTTGTCATGAAAAAGTTGCATTTTTTTTCTTTTGAGATTGTATTTTTTTACCATGTGCTTGATATGTCATATTTATGTTGTAGATTCACACAATAGCCATTCATTGCAATTTGTGAGGGAGGTTTATAGAATATGTATTTACCCCTTCACAAATGGTTGAATGGTCATACCCAGTAGTTCAACAGATACGTTGTAACCCAATTTGCATACTTAAATCGCCAATTAACAAGTGAGATGAATGGAATTTACCAATTTAGGATCGAACCATTCTTTGTAGCATTACTATGCTTCAAATATATTATGATTTTCATAATTTAAATGTTGATATACTAAGAATTGGTTTCAAAGCATGATCTTTTATATTTGCACAATGGAGAGACTAATAAATTTCTTTCTTCTGTACTCATTGATATTCTTACCACTGAGCTTCTTTCACAGCATGTGCTATTTTTCTTCTGATGTTCTGAGCTCAATTTAAATTGAATTCGGCCATACTTATTTTAGATCAATGGATGTCTAACTTGTTGATATGAATCTTGTTGACATTAAATGGAGGAGCAAGGGGTACTTGGAAATTACTTTCTTGAGCTTAACTATGAATTGATGCTGAAGTGGATTTGTGAGTTTCTGACAGATTTTTGGGGAAGATTGTGAAATTGATCTATTGAGTTTATGATCCATTTTTTACAAGCTTACTTAGAAGCTTCGATTAGTGTTTGAAGCTCTAGGAGATTAATGGCATTTTTTTATCGACTGATGAAGTAATAGCTAGAACTTCCCATTGAAATATGACATTGTTAACATTTGACCTTTTAGTTTGGATTCCTGGTTTACCTTTTTTATTTTCAAATTTAGTTTATGAATATAATCTAGGGTAAATTTCACTAACCTCGCCTGAGGTTTCTGACACTAACAGAAACCTCCTCTGAGGTTTCTGAAATGACACTGCCCTCCCTTCTTTTACCAGGTAAATTTCACTAACCTCCTCTGATCTATTTTTTCCCGTAAAGGTCTTGTTTAGAGTAAGAAAAAATAAGATAAATTGAGATAAAATGTAGTTTAGGGTTAATTTGGCGCATTTTTTTCTGAAAAGTAGCAAACTGTGGGATAAATTGAGATAAAATGTAGTTTAGGGTTAATTTGGCGTATTTTTTTCTGAAAAGTAGCAAACTGTGGGATAAATTGAGATAAAATGTAGTTTGGAGTTGATTTTGGCATCTTTTTTTCTGAAAAGTAGTAAACTGTGAGAACGGTTTTTCAAATCCGTTCCCACGGATTCAAAAAAATTCACAAAAAATAGCGACAATGATACTCGTTTGAAAGTTTTCGATACAAAGAATATGATTGTATAAAAAATTTACACATTCAGAAACTTCAGGGGAGGATAGTGAAATTTACCTAGTAAAGGAAGGGAGGGTATTGTCATTTCAGAAACCTCAGGGGAGGTTTTTGTTGGTTTCAAAAACCTCAGGGGAGGTTAGTGAAATTTACCCTATAATTTATATAGAGTTCATGCATGTCTAGGCAATTAAAAGCATAATGAGGGATTTGTTGCAGAAAAGCCAATTACAAGTTGGTGTCATGGTGTGCTTCATGCTGAACTCTTCACACTGGATATGACTGATAAGAATATCAGCTATATTTATTAAAGAACAGGATAAAAAATAATAGCGATTTAGAAAGATTCCTATAAATAAATAGATACTTATAGGGAATCCAAAATGAGTAAAAACTTGATAGAGGCTTCTTGTGAATCATCACCCTAAAATCTGCATTTCCCGAGATTTTGCTGCTCGCTAGCCAAATCAGAGTCTGTGTGTGTGGTTTTTTTTTTTTTTGGGGGGGGGGGGGGGGGTGTTGTGGTGAAGAAGCCAGTTTTAGTTTTGGGTTTTTCATTTTTTATGAATTTTTTTCACTGAATTTTCTTTTTTACTTTTGATAGTTTTTAAATGTGTTATTCATATTCATAGAAAAAAAAATTACAAAAAAATGTTTCAAAATAGGAAAATTTATGTACGGGTAAAAAAAAGTTATTTTTTTATTATTATTATTTTTTGAATGCAAGGATAACTTTGCTTAAAAGCTGCTATAAACAATAGAGAAATTAAATTTCGATGAAAAAATAATAATAGAAGTGTAAGGGTGTGTTTTGGGGGGGGGGGGATTTCACTGTTAAGGTGCTTAGCTTGAATTATTTTCTCTCTCCATTTAAAATAATCCAAACAATTCTTTTCAATTTTGATTGAGTTGTGAAATCTAATCAATTTTTTTTTTTTTTAAAGCGAAATCTAATCAATTGGATGGAATTCCATCGTTCTCACTGATCAATTCAATTCTACTAGTCATGATGCTTGCCTTCACTTATTAGTCTTCCATTCTATTTGCCCCCCATTTTTTAAGAAGGAGGGTGTTTCCACGCTACAAGTATTCAGTCGGCCTCTTCTTGCTTTTTTCTCTTTCAAAGTTTCAGTTGAATCATCAAGTAATTAAAATGGCATCGTAACTGAATCATTATTTTAGATCAGTTAACTTGAAAGTTTTCCAAGTCTTCCTCTCCAGCTGTCTTCAACTTTATGGTTAGATACAGTTCACAACCACACAAATCTTCACAACAATTCAAAGGTGCCTCCCTGAATTCATCGTGTCATTTTTTTTTTTTTTTTTCCATCTTATATCCAGATTGCTCCAGTCTGTTCCTGGCCTTGTCATTCAATAGGATCTCACACAATTGTAAATCACTCCGCCGAACTGTCAATATATATTGTAACAGGAGCAATATTTCAAATCTGGTAATATCGTGTTACATGGGTTAAATTTAATAGGATCCACTACAATTATATTTATGCGACACGATCTGAACAGAGTGAGATATAATCTTCTTGGAATTCGTTTAACATGGTGAAAAACAATGAAAAATAGTGAAAAATATAATTTGAAAAAATTTTTTGGCATTTGGTGCGCAGCCACCAAATTACGTTTTTTAGATATGAATAGTGAAATTTTTTTACTGTGTCAGTTTTTTTAAAGAGAGAAATCGTCCGAATGTTTTTTTTTTTTTTTTTTTTCCGTTAGAATGGTTTAATGTCAAAATTTATTAAAAGTAATTAAAAAATTTTTGAGACTTGTAGAAAAATTATTGGGGTTTTTGAAAATTATTAGAATTTATAAGAAATCTATTGGAGTTTATAAAAATTTATTGAGATATATAAACATATATAAATCTATAGAAATTTTATAAAGTATGAAAAGTTCAAAATGTGCTAAGAAATTTTAAAGATTTTTAAAATTTTTTGTTATATCAAACGAACCTTTTACATATAAACAAAAGATACCAACCCCATCCTACTCACAAAATAAAATAAAATCTAAATTGCATTCAACGTCCTTATGCTTTATCCTTAATTTTATTTTACTCCCTGTACTTTAAATTATAACACTTTACCCTATTTTATTTTTAATCCAATTCCATTTTGTCAATTTCTTTAGTTATCATTAAAATAGTGACAACACTTCACCCTATTTTATTTTTAATCCAATTCCATTTTGTCATTTTCTTTAATTATCATTTAAAAAAATGACCAAAAATGTCACCCGTCCATTACATAAACTGAACAAGTGATATTTTTGGTCAATAATTTTGATGGAAGTGGCATAATGAAACTCGATAAAAAGTGCAGATACGATTTAGACTATAAAGGACAAAATAAGATTAAGAATAAAATATAATAGTGCTAAGTGTAATATACCCCCTAAAATAATATTTGCAAATCGATGAAAATAGCTTCAATGGGCTTGAATCAGGGATGGACAGAGGGTTAGCGATTTCGTAAGTGATCTTAATACTCAGTTTCTGAATTTAAGCATGAAGTTCAGCCTGCTCAAAAACCAGCCAACAACAAGAGCAGAAACCATCTGTTGCTACTGCACAATATACAAGCAGAAGACAAAGAAAACCAATATTGTGTTTGAACCGAGTTTTCATAAAATATAGTTCCAGCAGCAGCTCAATAATCAAGATGTTCCTGAAGGCTTCTCGGATTGATCATCATCCCAGCAACCTGTCTCTAATTATCGTGGTCCTCCAACCCATTGCTCACCATGATCGGATGGCAGACGAAAAGGAAAATGCGCAAAGTGGATCTCCAAAACTGGGGATTCAGGTTTTTTGTCATCAAACTTGTAACCTGGGGAAGATATATGTACCGGGTTTCAGAACCTTGTCATATTGTGCATTTGCAATAGGGAAAAAAAAAATATTCAATTTCTTTAAACGAATTATATGACAAACACCACAAATTTTGATACTTTTTTGTTGAAATGTAAACTGAAGACAAATGAATTGGAGGATATACATTAAGAATTAACTAAATTGAATATCCATGATTGTGCCTCTAGGATACCAGTGAGTGGTAGAGTGGAGCAAAATAGTTGTGCACAGAGCAGCTCTTTTTTGAGAATTTAGTCCATAGTGGCAATAGTTCCACAAATATTAAAAAAAAAAATGGTATTTGCCTAAAAATATTGATAATTAAGTTTGAACTCCAAATAAATAACCATACAGCCTAAAGAATATTTCAATTTCAGTTTCAATTCAGAGGAAATTTAAAATTTTCAGCTTCACCCCGAATGGCTCCAATTCAGCTTCATCCTCGTCAAAGTAGTCACTTTGAACCACTAATACAAATTGGAAATTTGAATTTCGTTTTTTATTGAAAAAAAAAAAAAAATCAGATTAACCACTACAAATTTTAGGGTTGAGGCCAAATTCACATCGACTTCATAAAAATTTATGAATTTGACCAAGTCAATTCATGAACTTGACTTCAAATGATTCATTAAGTCAATTAGCAAATCCTACATTGATTTCGTCCAATCACAAATTAGAACTGCAATGTGTGGCCTAGGTAGGGAAATTGGGTATCCTAGATGTGCATTGCTCTATGAACCACATTCAGACCCCTTGGACTGTGACCTCCATCACTACCAGGCCACAGGACACCAAGTGAAAATATATTTTCCAACACAAGTTGGTAAATAACAAGAATATACAAGAGATTCACAGATATCCTTCACCTTGAAGAGCTTCCATGGCAGTAAGAGCACACTTTGCATCGTTAAATTCAACAAAGCATAAAACCATAGCCTTATCTCCACTCTGCAATAGTCAATTTAAATATTATATAAAAATGTTAATTAGCAAACAAGTAAAAGAAAGAAGCCTACGATGAAATCAGAACATTATGAATAAGGAGAAAAGGTCCTGAACTGTGAATGTGAAGTTCTTCCCCAGCAGATTTTCAGAATAATAGAGGTAAAAACAAGGCTACAAACGGCTTATGGGTGACAGTTCAATGCAGGTGTGGCTCCTGTTGAAATATTTATGTTATGCAAGTGTGGCTCCTGTTAAAAGGTTTATGTTACGCAAGTGTGGCTCTTGTTGAAACCATAGCCTTTAAATACAATTGTATAGAATCGACATTTTTTTTGGGGGGGCATTAACATTATTCAAGGCAAAAAACGGTTAAAAATGAGTATTAAATGTTTTTTCTTTTAATTTGATAATTACAACTAAAAGATATTAGTATTGCTCCTCAAGCAAAAAATCTGGCTCATCACTGTGTTTGGGTTGAGGAAGCAAAAGAATAACCAGTAAATATTTGTAGTGAAAGGTTGACAACGCACCAAAGGTATCCAGATGAAAAGAGAAAAAAGATGGAGAGAATGAGAAAAACACACAAAGTTACAAGCCAGAGCTGTAGAGCAGCCATGAAGCCTTATCATTATCTATATAACTTGATTAAGTCTAGTGAAGTCTACCATAACATATGCATCAACCATTCACATAAATTTGTGAAAAATATCCATATAAAAGGTCAGGTTTCCCTTTTTGTTAATGAATAACTTGAGACTTGAATTGACATGGCCGAGTTGGCCTTTTTTAGACCCACAACCAACTATGACTTTGCAATTCAGTCCTCCGGTTGTCCAGTTCGCATGCACACCTAACTAGACTAATAAAATTGCCCATATGCCTTCAACCTAGAACCACTATATAAAGTTCATGCAGAACAAGGGAATTGGAAGTTTAGCTGGCACCTTCAACCACTTTAAAGTTCCCTTGCTTGAAACTTGCCCAGAAAAAGCTTCCAAAAATCATTAAACAAATCCTAAGAATCAAACACCACTTGTTATTTTCCTTTGCTTCAACTATGGAATACTTTATCCCGTTAATACAATGGAACAGGATTACTAATTTGAAGTATTATCATACTTAAAATTTGAAATGTTGAAAAACAATTTTTACTGCCCAACGTAATCACAGCCATTGCATAAACTGTAAAATAAGTCAAAATAGGTCATCTTTACTTGTTTTAGGTTAGATCACTAGTCTCTTACATTTTCTTCATTTTTATAACAGCACTCGCATCTTGATCCTGTTGTCCTTTACCCTTTCCAACTAGAAACACTACTCTGTTCTCTTTTTGTTGGATTTTATCAAACTTCCACTAATTGGATGGAATCCCACCACAAAGAGAAATAATTTCAGCTCTCTTCTACATCAGAAGAAAAATCAATAGAGATGTCAAAATTCTTACTAAATTTTAATAAGAAAGGACACTTCTAGGAAGATGTTGTGTCCATGTCAGATAGGCATTGGACACCAACATTTGTGGCCTGGGACACTCCCCCAACATGTGTAAACACTTAATCACTTACACACACACACACACACACACACACACACACAAACACCCACATGAAAGGCAAAGCAAGTTTGAACCAGAAAAATTAAAACCAAACAATGAAAAAAAAAATAAGGATTTCTATATAGCTCAAGGATCAAGGGTTTGCCGAGGCACTTCAAGTCTCTTGGTTCCAGTGGCTTGGCTGGTTCAGAGCAACAGAATCTACCAGATCTTCTAGACCTAAAGATCCCTTGGTCTGCATGCTATGTTCCCGACAAGGAAGCACATGATTTACCAGTAGTCTCCTAGTGACCTCAATCTCCTTATTCAGCAGTATCCGAAAAGAAACCCTTGATGCCCAAGGGATCCGCACTGTTGTTTCTGAACAGCCACTTGCTAGAGTCTACCTTGGCTCTCACCCACCTTGCACCCCTTTGGTCCTATGTGCTTTGACATGCTTAACCCACATCTCCCTAACCCTATCGATTACCCATGCGACATGACTTAAGGCAAGCAAAAACATTTAATGCAGTTCTTTACCTCAGAAACAACAACACGTGATAACACAAAAAATTATAGACGTATATATAATTCGTTTTAGAAGTACTGAAGTAACCACAACTGCAAGCAAATCACACATGCATGACACAGGAAACTCTATTACAAAACACAAAATGACGTGAAAACTATACGGACATAGTTACAAATAAAAAAAAATAACTATATATTTTTGGTAGTGCCCTTAGCATATCTAAAATGATCTAAAAGTACTTCCATTAACTTTAATAAACATATCTCCACAGAATACAAAAATAAATAAATGAACAGAAAACTTACACGTCTGGGCTCCTTGTGAACAAGTCTGATATCTTTAAAGCCAATGAAAGGACGAAAGAGATCTTCAATTACTTGTCAAGGAATTCAATGGAATAAAAAATAATTATAATCAGGTGAGTTCATCCTCTACCGCCACCACCCCAACCCACTCCAATCCCCCCCCCCCAAAAAAAACACCCACTTGAAAAAATGAAGGGAATAGAGAAAAGAAACACAGCATGTCTAGCTAGCCTTTGGGCGCACAATGATAAATCTCGTTTCAGTTCAATAGTATTTGCAGGCGGATTATAGTAGATAAAACCCAGTTTATCTATAGGATTCAAGCATCATTTTTTTACGCCATGTCAAGTTTTTTCCGCTCCACAATTGTCCAATACATTTTCACGTTTTATGGTTGTAATAGTTTTACATCTCAATAACTCTAAGGGTGTTTTCATAGAACTATATTTTTGTAACCACTCCCCAAATTCTCTCTCACGTTCTTTCCCATGTTTGTTTCAATTGCAGAAAGAACTGACTTGAAACAAGCTTTGTGTGTGTGCCCTTCTTCTTATTTCAAATAAAATACGACTTCATTGGTGCAATATCGAAAAGTCCTCAACACACTTCAATAAAATACCAAGAATTATCAAGATGTCACAAAAGGGTAACAAATGCAGACATAGCAATAATAATACAAGGATACGACCAACTTCTCTCCTCGAACAGTCAGTTGGAAGCCCATCAACAAAGAGAATGTTTGATTCCCTTGCTGGGACTGGAAGGCCATCAACCTTTGACAAAGAGGCAGGCCTTTCATTAATTAAATCAGGGATGCCTGAACCAATGCCTACAGCAACATCTGGTCTTTGGTTAAGTAAACTTGGATCCTGTAAAGGAGCTGGGTAGCCCTTAATGCTTGCTTCCGCTGTCAATCCACCAAGACGAGGTTCAGGATGCACACTCATACCCCTAAAGTCATCTACTCCATAAGCCCCAGCCCGCGAGGGTAACATCTGAAAGATAAAACAACAACACCCATAGACTGCTAGATAGATCTCAAATCTAATAATTATGAAATTAAAATTTACAATTCTCACCTCTTTATTTACATAATCTGACGAACTAGCCTGCAGAGCATTAGAACTCCATGGATTATGAGATGTTAATCCTGATGGTTCAGCCGTCAAGTAGCCAGGAAAACTTGGTCTTGGAAAGCTGGCTGTCATAAGAAGGGCAAATGACCAACACATGTTTTTAGTTCAACGAAGAAGCAATAAAACATTAAGAAAATGAGTATAACCCATCATCACGCGAGATAATACACTATAGAATATTCTTCTAACAAATACGTTGCTGAAACACATCCTGTATCATGTAAAGAGACTCGTCTTTCATCGTATGGCCTTTCTTCTTTCTTCTGCCCATGATTTAGTTATGCCAAAATGAACAGTAAAACACGAAGCAAAGCACAAAATATTGTTTCTGTTCAGCAAAACAGTAAAAAAAGCTTCTATTTCCTAGAAGAACAAAACGAAACACTAGTGGAATAATAATTCTCATATTTTTCTATGGACAAAATCTCTTGAACTCATGAATGGTGGAATAATAATCCTAACATTTCCACAAACAAAATCCCTTGGGTGTCATGAATCTTCAGGCTGCTATTCTTGTAAACCCTTCTTCAGTTCTCTTATTGAGAAAACATCCTCTCCTTATCTCCTTCCTACAAAGATGATCTGGAGTGCAAAAATTCCAAATCAAAGTATTTGCTCTGATTTTTAGTCACAAGAAACTTAACACCCATGAGTTGCTTCAGCACAGGAAATCAAGCTATTATTTATTATATCCTCAGTGGTGTATCATTACTATCATGTATAAATCAAATTTGGGATCATATGATCATCTGTTTTCACAATGTGTAAGTTGTTTGCCACAGCTGAAATTGCCTGGGTCTCTACTCTTTCTTGTGCGGAATTTCTTTGAAAACAGCAAAGAGAAAATCCTATGGAATTGTGCAATTTTTGCTCTGTTGTGGACATTACGGCTGGAAAGAAAGGCAAAGATTTTTTTAAAATAAGACAGATCATCCTGAGAACCTTTTGGAAAAAAATTAAGTTGCCGCAAGCATCTTCCTGGGCTGCAATATCTAAAGAATTTAGAGGAATTCTCTTGGCGTTGATCAAAAACTATTTTGAGTTTAAAAGCATGGTGCTCTTAAAAAAAAAAAAAAAAGAAAAAAACTTAACCACGGAACATAACATGAGCTATGAACAATAATTGGTAAATTCGAAGTGGATAATGTTAGTATAACAAAGGTACTAGAAGTTGGGGCGGCAAATAGGAAACATTGAGGGATTTAGGGCAAAGGAATCAGAACCTCTGTCTGTTGATGCAGCACCGAATCCCCAGTAAGGATCCCCCATCTCTCTCTCTCTCTCTCTCGCCCTCGCGTCAGATCAGGGCTAAAACCTCCCCTGCGTCTCTGAAGGATGAATTCGACTCCCCGCACCAGAATGTGCCTACGCTCGTCAGTGGTCCGTTTAGGGTTATTTTGGTAAACTATGACTAGCTAGCTTTTTTTATTTTATTTTTAGTATTTTTTTTTGCAGTCTTACGTGGCTTTTTAATTGAAATTTAATTTTCTTTTTAAATTTTTGGCCACGTTATTCTCATATTTAAAAAAATAAGAAAAATAAGCTACAAATGAACCAAAAGAACCAGCTTTTTCGAATTGATTTAGCTTTTCCGATATTTAATTTTTTCATAATTGTTTTACCGTTTGGCAAGTTGGGTTAATTGACTTATTTGTTTTATTTGTAAAATAATTAAATTTATTTTTTTACATTTTAATTTTTTTTTAAACTTTTAAGGGCAAAAAAATTAAATTAACTAAAACTAAAAAGTTAACTAAAAAAGTCACTTTTCCCCTCCTCAAATACAAAAAAGCCACATAGTTTACTTTTTAAACCAAGCCTAAAAATATATAAATAGTATGCTTAAAATCTATCAAATTCAAAAAATAATGTATTAAAAAAAAGAACTACTAAGGTAGTGTTTGGATTTTCTATTTTTTGAGTAAATTTTGGCATTTGGTGTTTTTTTCTAAATTACGTTTTTTGGAGATGAAAAGTAGTAAACCGTTAGAAAGGTTTTTCCAAATCCGTTCTAACGAATTCAAAAACTCTCTGTACCCTTAATCTCTCTCTTTATCTCTCTCCAAATCGTGTTTTTTGAAAATGAACAGTAGTAAACCATTAGAACGGTTTTCCTAAATCCACTATAACGGGTTCAAAAAATCTCTGCACTACTAATATATATATATATATATATATATATATATATATATATATATATCTCCAAATTGTGTTTTTTGAGATATATAGTTGTAAACCGTTAGAACGGTTATTTTTAAATCCGTTCTAATAGATTCAAAAAATTACATGAACTCAGCCTACAATGGAACTCGTTTGAAAGCTTTCGATGTGGGAAATATGATTGTCAAAAAAAATTTCGCACTCGATTAATCTCCTTTTAGAGTTCTTATTTTATTTTTAGTAAATTATTAAATTTTTTTAAATTAGTGAAGGTGGGAATGTGTTAATGTATAATAGAGAATTTTAGTAATTTTTAGATGTTATTGGAGTTTTATTTTGTTTTATGTTATTTTTTGACACACTAAACAATGCCTAAGTTACCAATTGTATCTATTTCTATTAGAAAAAGAAGTTGATTATCTAAATAATAATAACAATAATAATAATAATAATAACAACAAAAAAAAGTGGAATGGTTAAGCAACATATTTTATAAGTTTAGAAAGTGTCAGAAAAGTGAATAGAAGTAGGTTTTTGCATTGTTATTTTAAACTCATACGCTTTTTTGAAGTGGAAAAAGAAAAGTGAAAAAGACACTCACATTAGCATCTTTATATTATTTTAAATAATCTCTACAATAACTATTTAAATGCACATAATTACGATTTTATTCTCTATTATAAATAATTATTTGAAGTAGTTTAGCAGATTCTTTGAAAGGCAAATGATTTCCAAAAAGTGAAACAAAAGTGAATTTGTTTCGCAATCTTTAGGCCAAAATTGCTACAACAAATTTGATTCTCTCAACTCACCCTTATTCCTTCTTCAAAAATTAATTTTTGTAAACATTATACAATAATCCAAATTATATAAACATCAAACATAATGTAAAAATGTAGTGATTGCGTTACCGGTTTTTTTTTTTTTTTAAATATGTATACCCCTTCAAATTTTTATTATTTGTCCTATACCCATTTTGGTTTTTCCAATCACATAACTGTTTTAATATTTAGACTGAAGTGAGTAAATAGATTCACCGATTAAGTTACAATATTTATATTTTTGAAGACACATTTTTTATTATTATGCTTTTTTAATACCATCTAAATTAATAAGAGATAGGAAATTTATAATCTTAGTACCAGCCTCATTCCATCGTAACATGTTTCTTAACATAAAAAAAAAAAAAAAAAAATTTAATGGAAAGTGTCTGGACCAGTTACTTAACATAAAAAAAAAAATTTTTTTTTAATGGAAAGTGTCTAGACCAGTTACGCACACTTCGACTAATCTCTGAATTATTTTTTTTTTTTTTGTAATCAAAGTTATTCAGACCAATTTACACGTACCTCAACTAATCTCTAGAATTTTGAAGTCAACAACCGAATAAATTTTTCAGTAATCTTGAGAAGACTCACCAATCAAGCTTTGCATCCAAAATGTTACACACTTAAAAAGCCCCAAAAAAAAAACAAAAAAAAGCACGGCCAGCAACCACTCCATGTATGTTATTATTATTTTTTCAAAATATTTTTGTTGAGTTAGAAGAATTAAAAAGACCAGATATTTGTTTGCCTTCGTTTTTTAAAACTTATTTTTGATTTATATGATTTTTTTTTCAACCAAAATTTATTTTATTGGTTGTTTTCTAAGCATGTTATATATATATATATATATATATATAAACTAATTCTTTGTAATTTCTTTATGGATATAACGCATGTTAACTTGTTCTCAACTCGTACATGGATTTTTCGATTTCTTTGTAATTTCTTTATGGATATAAATAATATGCTTAAAAATTACTTTAAAAAAAAAACATTTTTATGTAAAAATATGACGAAAATAAACCAAAAAGCCAAAAAAAAAAAAAAATGGTTTTGTATTCTCAAACCAAATTAGTTACCAATGACAATGAATGCGCATAGGTAATTTTTCTTGCCCTTGGGGGCTAAAATAAAACGAGGTCATTTAGGGAAACACTATAATCCACCAGGGACAATATATATTTTGCCCAACATCCACTCTAATTTCTAATAATTAATGATCATTAGAGAGAGCCACTACCATGCCATAAGAAAGAATATCACAAGAAATTGACGCAATATATTCATTTTATACTTTCCAATAATCATCGACAAGGGTAAATTAACCCCCCCCCCGGGGGAAAGTGTCAAATATTACAATAGAATACCACCAAATATAATAGTATTAAAAATATCAAATCACCAGATAATTTTGCATCTGCAGAGTCTAGTTAAACCAGCTGTAAGCTGAACTACTCAACAAAGCCAAACAGATCCATACCTCAAACAGACTAAAGATGTATGCTGTTGATAATGATCAAAGGTTTTATCTTATTCTCCAAAAGTTTACTCAATCCACCAACCCTTTCCACCAAGACTCAAACCCTAGAATGTGGGCAACATTCTACTTCTCATCAACTGGATTTTCTTGCTTTGCGTCCTCTTCTTTTTTCTCCTCAGTTGGCGCCTCCTTTTTCTCCTCCTTATCCTCACTCTCCCCCACACTCAACTTCTCCAAAAGGTTAGCAGTAGAGGTGGAGTCTTCACTTTCTCCAGCCTTCTCTTGAGATTGAGCAATTTCTTCAATCTTTTCTTTGAAAGTTTTACAGTCTATGAGCAAGAAGAAGGTAATATCAATAAGTAATTAATAAAATAAATAATTTAAGTTCTTTTTTTCCCCCCTCATAAATACAATTCTTTTGAGTTTCCTAACAAATCAAATGTGTTCCACTCTGAGCAAGAAGTGTTAACTCCTGGTTCTAAAAGGAAAAGGCAATCCAATTGACAAGAAGAAGGTGACAGGCTGCAAAATCGAACGAGCTTGAATTCCAATATCGAAACTACTGCACAATCTCTTGAGATTTAGCTTTAATGCTAAATCCCTTGCCACAATGCTGCTTTTCATCTTTCAATATCGAAACTACTTAAAAAACATCATAATTTAAGTTCATTCATGTTCTAAAAGACAGAATTGTTTGAATTCCAATAAAACCAAAGCTGCTGCAAGCCCCTTGCTCTGAAGTGAAAGTGGTACGCATGGGGGTTCTATAAGTAGGTCAGAGTGGGTGTGCTGTGCAATTATCTAGTGCAAATCCATGAATATGAGATTAGAGACCACATTGTCCACAAGAACAGAGATCTTGTGCATCATGCCGGAAGTGATTTGACAAGAAATTTACAAGGACAAAACTAGAGCAATTTTATTCTATTCTATTTTATTTTATTTTACCTTTTTTTCTAACAAGGAAAAAACTATAGCAGTTGATCATCAGTTGTCTTCAATATCAAATGTACATGGACTTGTTCATAAATGCAGAGACGTTGATTTGAACTAAGCTACGGAGATGGGAAAGTCATGGGGACATGGTAGCAACGGTAAAATTATATCATTGAGACATAGTCAACCTTACCATAAGCAAAAGGTTGCATACATGTGTCTCTCCTAGACCCCGCAATTTGGGACTCTATTGCAGTTCAATGTGCGTAATTATGTAGCTATTGTTTTTGTAAAAATATGATTGACATCGAAAAAACTAATGCATAAGATAACAACTAATTCTACTAGGCATAAAAATAAATTAACCAGATAATGATCAGATAACTCACTCTCAACAGAAGGGAAACGAATGCAAAAAAGCTCCTCCTTCAACTCTCCATCAGCAAAATCATTTGCGTGCCAAACACAAGACTTATCATTCCCAGCATGCTCTTGTATCGAAATGGAAGGAATAACTACCATACATTAAATATCCAACAAAAATATGATCAATGCATATACATATATAATATATCTACATATATACATATATATATATATATATATAGAGAGAGAGAGAGAGAAGGGGGGATACCTAGATGATTGGCACAGATCTTAAGCGTCTTGGATTGGCGCATAACGAGCCTAACCTTACCGGTTTCCCTGTGCTTGAGAAGCTTCACTGTACCAACACCTCGCTCTTTCCACTGATTTCCTTCCTTGTCAAATCTATATAGCTTGGCCTTCCTATATTCAACAAAAACAAGAATTTTCAATAATTAATATTTTTTATTACTACCATACTTTCCGAGTAACTCAACACAGAGAGAGAGAGAGAGAGAGAGAGAGAGAGAGAGAGCACAACTGAGGGGGGAAAAAACTATTTTTTTAACTTATATTTTGGGGAATTGAGAATAGTACGGACAGATCGAGGAGGACGCGCTCATTTTCTTCCCCAGTAGTGACCGTGACTTCTTGGAGCTTGACGATGGGGGCGATTTGGGCTCCGGTGTCTTCGTCTTCGGCTGCTGTGGTCCCTGTTAATTCCTCCTCTTCTTCTTCTTTGCGCGATACTGGCTCAGCGCTACTTGCCATTGATGACTGTGACAGCAGAGAGAGAGAGACAGAGGAGAGGGAGAGGGAGATGGAGAGGGAGACGAGCAGAGAGACACAGAGACAGAGTATCGCCGCGCAGAGAAATGAGGATAGGGTTTTAGAAGGGAGTGTCATTATTTTATTTCATCTCCTAGTGAGTTTTTGGATCCTTACAGTTCATTTCAGCCGTTGATTCCAGGTGGAACTCTACACTCAAAAAAAAAAAAAGATTTAACCTCGAGATTCACTCCCTAAGTCAAACCCCTAGAGAGTAAATCTCTTTTGGTTTGTGCCACACATACTGGCCCCTCAACATGTATAGCGGTAAATCGCGAACTCGCGTAGCGGCGGGGAGTTGGACCCACACCCAAGAACTGGATACGGTTCGTCCAGCCAAGGAGGCCCGTCCTACCAACCTTTACTACGCTTTGCGCCCGGGAGGCTGGCCCCAAGTTTTGCTAGAGAGGAGACTTGAACTTGAGACCTTGGGGTGGTAAGCCCCTAAGTCCCAATCCAAGACCATCCCATCTAACCACTTGGGGTTATGACTCTCTACACTCGACTACTGCAGATCTGGTTATGTTAGTCTTGTTTGGATTCCAAAAAGAAAAAAACCTTTCAGCTTTTTTGGGTAACATTTTTTTTTTGTTTTAAATGATTTTTTTAATCAAATTTAAATTTTTTCTAATTTTTAAGTGTATTAATCGTATTTATAAAAAAATTTAAAAAAATCACATTTATTTGAGTAAAAATTAAAAAAATAAAAAAAATAATTTTTTTGTTATTTTTTTTAACAGATAATTTTTATTCAGACAGAAGAAAATTTTTTAATTTTTTTTTACAAATACAATTAATACGCTTAAAATTATAATATTTAAAATAAAAATCAGATTTTAGTGAAAAACAATTATCAAAGATGAAAAAAAAAAAAACCTATCAAAAAAGCTTTCTAGCTTTTTTTTTTAATCCAAACTAGTTAAATTTTTGTGAGTTTTTTTAATATATTTAAATTATAATGAGTAAAAAATAGATATATAAAAAATATATAAAAATAATATTTTAAATAATCAACTATTAGCGAATGATTTATCATAAATTTACGAAAAAATTAAAAAAAAAAAAAGCCATGTGCATCGATCTCCCAAACCCCCCCCCCAAAAAAAAGGGTATATACTGAGACTGTTAATAATTCTTTAAATTTTAATTAAAAAGTAACCTTTATTATTTAAATACTAAAAAATAAAAAACAAAAAAACTTTTACAACAATAAAATGATTTACTGTACACCAACTTATAAAAAAATACAACGCTTATTGATCTTTTTAACAAAAAATAAAATGCAAAAAAATTAAAAAGCGGGATACGTGTTAGATGACTAATAATTTTTGATATTTTTAATATTAAAATAATATTTAATATTGAAATTCTAAAAACTTAAAAAATTAAATACCTTAATAACGGCGAGATATTCACTACAACACCAAAAAAATATATATATATTTGAAACAGAAATACTAACGACAGCCACGTCTCACTTTTAGAAAAAAAGTAGACACCTGGCAACTTTCCAGCACTCCCTCGTGCAGGTATATAGATATAGATTATTATTACTATTTTATAAGAAAATGAAATTGAATAACATGTTTAAAAAATTAAAAAGCAGAAAATATAAAGTACCGAAAAATAAATCCCTGATTGGATGCCAAACTAAATGTACGAGGAAAATAAAAAGAAGAGGGCACCGAAAAAAAAAAGAAAATATAAAATCTTGAATACACATTTGGATTAAAAATATAATAAAATAAAAACTATTAATCAATATATTAATTTATTTTAATTTAATTATTTTTCTTAAATTTAATATTTTTTTCATTTTTTATTACAATTCAAATAAAAGAATGAATTTTAAAATTTTTATTCATTAATAAATCAATGATCTAGACACAATATTAATTATTTTGAAAGAAAAGTTATAACAACTCATACTTAAACTATTTGGTTGCATTAGTATTCATGTATTTGAAATTAAGAGATTTTCTGCCGATTATTGAAGGTTAATTGTTAAGATATAATTTTTTTTTTAGTTTAGGTAATAGTTTTATGATAAATTTGAGTAGTTTAATATGATAAATAATGATAGAATTAAAATTAACACAACAAGTAATTATTTAAAATTATTCGCAATAGTAGTTCTACTATTTAGGAAGTAAAAGCATTACTATTTTGGTTATAATTATTATAAATTTTTCATGTATTATATATAAATTAATTTTCTTATTTTTTAAATAAATATAAAATAATATAATATAATGTAATACAATACAAAAGTAATTGCTACTTCTTACCTAAAAAATAAACACATAGATTATGTATTATATATAAAATATAAATTATATTAATTATATATTAAAGTTGACATATTTATTAGTTTTTGAAGTAGTTTTTCACAATTTATTCATGTCAATAGTTATGTTTTTTTATATATATTATTGGATATTAAGTCTTTTTTTTTTGTAATTTTAATTTATACAATCTTAAGTCTATTATTTGTCTATTTTTATACTTTTTATCTGAATTCGAACTAAATAAATTAAAATTGAAATGGCACTAATAGAAAACAAATTGAAAGAAAATTATTTATTAAAAAAAGATATTTAAAGTGACGCCAATAAACGCTTTTGGATGCATGTATAGGCTCCATTTGGAGTAAGAAAAAATAAGATAAATTGAGATAAAATGTGATTTTGGGTTAATTTTAGCACATTTTTTTCTTAAAAGTAGCAAACCGTGGGAACGATTTTTCAAATCCGTTCCTACAGATTCAAAAAAATTCACAAAAAATAGTAATATTGGTACTCATTTGAAAGTTTTTGACACGAAGAATATGATTGTATAAAAAATGTACACATTCGGTTAACCTACTTTCAAAATTTTTTTTTTTTAGCAAAATATTAGAATTTTTTAAAATTAATGATGGCGAAAAAATTAGAGGTAGAGGAGTTATTAGAGATTTATAGAGTTTTTTAGATATTTATGTTATGCCAAACCGGGTCATAATAATAATAATAATAATAATAATAATAAGAGTTCTGTTAATAAAAACATGATATATAACGATGTATATAATTTGATAGAACTGTGCATGAAAATGCATGATATTATTATGTAACATATTTTTATTGATCCTTAACGAGTGTCCCGAGCATTTGTTAACAAATACCTACGCTACTATGATTATTATTATTATTAGATGCAAATAGAATGAATTAAAAAAAAAAGTATACGGTAGACTTAAAATTTGAACTTAAATAAATTTACAAAGTTATTAATTTAAATGCACGTGTCATTGACTACTATAATACTTCATTAAATGCATCATAAACCCAATAATTAAACCTTCACCTTTAATTGTAATCAATTATTAATTAGATTTCTCAGTCCCCCCCCCCCCCAAAAAAGTTTATTTTCCCATTTTATGGGTATCCTTTCTATTTCATACGTTGGTCCAATATTTTAATTTCATGTCCGATTTTATGTTTATTCTTAAATTCTAATCTCATCTAGTTACATTCACTCTAAAAATAACTAAACAATGTTTAAACATCTAATCAATAACTAACCAATAATTAATAGTTGATAAAAAATTATCAAATAATAAAATATATTATTTTTTGTTTGTATAATTTTTATTATTTTCTAAAATATAAATAATAAAAATATATTTTAGTGTCTTGAGGTGAAAACTTAATTAAGCAATTTATTAGGTTATTTTTTTTCAAATTAATTCTAAACAATTATTATAATTAAACCAAAACTTATAAACACACAAGAGGACTGGCGACCCCCAATGTGAACACTCCAGCTGTCTTGGTGATGTGTATAGCTGTACCGAAAGATATATATATATATATATATTTATACACACACACACAGAGACATATTGGAACCCGGTTATGGAAACACAGGATTTTGCATATTTTCCAATATGAGGAGATTTTCTTCCTCTTGTGTTTCTTAACATAATGAATCAATCTTTCTTTCACTAAACGATTCCGCTTGATTTTCCCGAGAAAATTCCAAAGTGATCCATTCTTTTTTCAAGGTATTCTTAATTTTAAGCGATCACAATGCCAGAGATCGACTATGATCATGCAAATCCCAGGTTTCCTGAGGGATTGAGAGTTCTTGTCGTAGACGACAATGAAGTCTGCCTCAAACTGCTTTCTGCTCTGCTCAAGAAGTGTAAATACAGAGGTTTGCCATCCGAATATATTTTATATATATATATATATATATATGTAGAGTGCTTAAATACTAGTTTGACGATCACGAATATAGCTAGGGTTTTGCTTTTTCGGTCAAGAAGTTACTTATAATACAGCGGTAATTTTAACATTCATAAAATATAATCCTTGCAGTTTAAATATGATAAAAGATTGTTCAGAAAGATTGAGGAAACAAAGTATTCCAATACTTTTTCCGATTTTAATACTTTTCTTTCTGCTTTTTTTTTTTTTTTTTCCTTCCGCATTTGCACGAGTACAAAGAATCTTTCTTCTCTTTGCAGTTGATATTATTTGATGTTCTATTGACTGTTTATTAACTGTTAAGGTGGAAATTTGATTTCAGAATTCAGTTATTTGATGCCGTTTTTCAATGAATTTGTAGACAATTTGTCCACTGTAAATTATTGTTTGGCACATCGACCGTTTGGAGAGCATAATTTTTAATAAAAAATTATCAACTTTTACTTTTTTGAACGTTTGGCAAATTATTATTTTTTTTCACTTTTTTACTCAGTTATAGTAACTTATCAACTCAAAATTATCAAAAATTATTAAAAATTTTATCAAACACCCAAAAATTGTTAAAAATTACTACTCACTTCACTAAACGTAATAAAAATTATAACTAATAATTTTTGACCAAAAAAAAAGTCAAAAGTTACTAAATTTGGATTTCCAAACAGCACCTGAGTACTTTCAAAATCTTTTTATTTTGTTTTATTTTGCTTTTTAGACTCTATTTGTTTTAATATAAAATATTTTCTGAAAAACACATTTATTATGTTTTTTAAAAAAAATATATATATATATTTTAAATATAAGTAAAAGTGTTTTCTTAATTTTTTTTTAACACAATTTTCAAAAACATGACTAAAAATGTTTTTTTTTTTTGAAAAATATTTGTAGAAATGTTATTTAGATTTGTAAAAATTTATTGGGATTTGCATAAATGTATAAATTTATAGAAGTTCATATAGTTCGAAGGAAGAAAAATTTTGTGTGAAAAAGATTTTGTAGAAAATTATAAAAAGTTTTAGGGTTTTTCCAAACGCGCCCACAATTGAACGCATTTGACGTGCAGTTACAGCAACAACGAAAGCAGCTGAAGCTCTTGACATGCTAAGGACGAACAAGGACGGCTATGACATTGTGATTACTGATGTCGTAATGCTCGACATGGATGGTTTTCAGCTCTTGGAGAAAATAGGTCTCGAAATGGACATACCAGTCATACGTAAGCACCGTTTAATATTTCATCATCTCATCCTATTTTAATTAGCTTATTGCCTTTTGTGATCAGATTAAAATCTTAAAACGAACCTCTGGAACTGCAGTGGTTTCTGCAAATGATGACACGGAATTTGTGATGAAGGGCGTAAGGCATGGAGCCCGGGACTACCTGTTGAAGCCCGTTCAGTTGAAGGAACTCAAGCACATTTGGCAGCACGTGGTCAGGAAGAAATTGTTATTAGATCCCATCAAATCAGGCGGCATCAAAGTGCAGACCGATCAGAGCCCCACGCCTTCAATGAGGCCAAAGGAGAAAGACAAGGAAAGAGGAGATGAAACAAACAGCATTCAATCTGAAGGGGAATCTCCTGCTCGGAAGAAGCAGAGGCTTGTTTGGAGTAAAGAGTTGCATGAGAAGTTTGTTGATGCTGTTAGACAGTTAGGAGTAGACAGTAAGTATAGATCTTCGACATAACCATAGCTAACAAAGGCAAGAACTCTCTTTGTGGGGTATATACTAACTTCACTGCTCCTGTGTCGTGTCTTTTCAGAAGCAGTTCCAAAGAAAATACTTAGAATCATGAATGAACCGGAGCTCTCTCGAGAAAATGTTGCTAGCCATCTTCAGGTCAGTTAGGTATTATCGAGCTTCCAGAATAAATCATGGATTTTACAAATGTGAATGAATTTTAAATGTGATTCCTAAGTGCCTTTTTTGGTACCAAATTTCTTTGTTGCAGAAGCATAGGAAATCATTGAACTGGGGGATTGGAAAAGATAGAGCGAACCAGGATGTTGAGAACAATATACATTCAAACAAAACACCTAAAGCAGCTGCTGTTTCTTCTAACCACCAATGCTGTAACGCGGCCAACCAACAGAACAGATCTGTGGAACAGGGCATTGGTAATGCTGGGATCAATTCAATTCGTTATCGACTTCAAAGATTTGGTGCTTCTTTAGCGAATAAAAGACCCCTCATCTACAACTCACAAGAGATGTTGACCCGGCAAAATCTTCCGGCTCCTCAAATGGCATACCAAGGGATGTTGCCCCAGCAAAATCTTCTAGCTCCTCAAATGGCATACCAAGGGCAAAATCTTCCAGCTCCTCAAATGGGATTGGCATACCAAGGGCAAAATCTTCCAGCTCCTCAAACGGCATACCCAATGCACCCAACCATGCCTTCTTCAACGCTTGGAAGTGGCTCTCCAACCCCAATTTATGTGCGTGATCCTTCTCCGCGGCCTGAATTG
Source organism: Vitellaria paradoxa (assembly GCA_019916065.1). Taxonomy (NCBI): domain Eukaryota; kingdom Viridiplantae; phylum Streptophyta; class Magnoliopsida; order Ericales; family Sapotaceae; genus Vitellaria; species Vitellaria paradoxa. The sequence continues at coordinate 37,146,989 of CM034243.1, forward strand.
AGTGGGATGATGTCTCAATCTTTTCAGTTGAGGAGAAACATGGATGATGACTATTTGGACGAGTTGTCGCAAATTCCCGGCCTAAATGTCCGCCAACCTACGTGTCCAAGCAGTATGCCTGTTGATTTGGTGCCACCATATTCGCTTCCTGGTGCCTCAAACCCTGTCGGTGGTCCTTTTCAAATGCTTGGAGATGCTTCAACTCAATTCACTCCGCTTCCTCGGCTAGATTCTCAAGCAAATCTGGTCCCAAGTTCGTTGCATGGTAGTTAATTCTTAAATCATTCCTTGGAACTCTTCTTTTTTTTTTTTCCCGATATAATTCTATGATTCAGATAATAGCATCTGAAATGACAGCTTTTGGAATGAGCCGTCTTCCCAGTCTTCTAGTTAGTCTCACATGCAGAATCTTAGCTTTCTTTTGCAGAATTTTAAGTCAATTTTAATGCACTCTGTTTACTCATAATTAAAATGGACACCCCTCTTTGAAAAGCATTAACATTCTTTTTAAGAACCACATATCTTTCTATGTGCAATGAATGTTTTTGAAGTTTATGGTAACGCAAAAAGGTTCTCATCCTTCTATATATGATAGATAAAGTCTAATCAGCAACCATTGTCATTGTCTTTTATTTTTGGTCAAAATTGAGCTTTCTAGAGCTTATCTTTCCTGTGTTTTTCTGGTTTCAGGGCAACATGAAGGGAGAAATTTAGCTAGCAATCTCAGTGGGAGAGGAGAAACAACCGGCTTTTCATTTGACGGGCAAGGACAAATAATGAATGACTTGATCACAGATGGCCAGCTTGTGAATTTGCAGTATTTCTTAGATGATGCAGAAAGAGAAAGCAACGTTCAATCCGACATTTGCAGTTCCCTGGACGATGACAATCTCAGTGTTATCGTAAAACAGGTGAGGCATCATGTGGCTTTTACTCCTTTCGTTGAGTTTTGCCCGGCTTCTGAATCTGTTCATTGAGTTTTACCCGGCTTTTCATTTGACGTGCCAATTAAACAAGAAGACATTGTTCATGGTAGGATTGTCAGAACTGTTCCTTTAAAAATAGTTTGTTTCCCATTTTGATGATTTTGGCTTCTGTGTGGCCAGTTTTGCAGCAATTCAGCTCCTAGGTTGTAATGAAGCGCTCAGCATTTTTATCAAGCTGATGGATGATCTCAGAACTTATGGAACAGTTTCAAGATTAGAAGGCAGAAGATATATTTTTGACGTTGGCTCTACAAGTAGTGGACTAACCGTGTTCATAGATGTTCAGAGCTGGCTTATGATTGATGAAACTGGCTCTAGGCAAAGAAAGTGATATATATATATATATATAATTATATATATAATATTTGGCGGGAAGAAGAACATTGACGGTTAGTTGCTTGAGTCATGACCATGGTAGTATATTTACATTGTAGAGGATTTTTTGTGCCTCATTTTAGGGGAGGAAAAAGAGTGGAATTACATAAGAATAGATAGTATTATAAATGGTTTTTTTATATAATTGATTTTGGAAAATTACAGATATTTGTTTTGGTAAATAGGATGCTATATATATATATATATATATAATAGTTAGATCAGTAGATTTAAATTTTCTGTCTAATATGAGTTGTCTTGTAATCATGCATAAGTGTCTTTACTTTATTAGTTTGTGATACTATATTATCCTGATAATATGACATCGCTGTGATCAGCTAATGTAAACGATAATTTAAATTAAAAATCTAATTACCTAGTAATACTATTAATTAATGTATGAGATTAGATTTATATGCAAATAAACATTAAACTGCCAAAATACTGGATGTTGTTAGGCAGCAAAGGGTGTGTAACTCAATCCATGACCCCATAAGAAAAAGAACCCACAAAAAAATAGTGTTTTTAAAATGGACCCATTTTATTCGTTGAAGTTATAAAAATTAAAAAATAAAATATAAAATATATTTAATATAATATTAAAATATTTAAACTAAAAAAAATAGAATTAACAAAAATTACCTGTTAGTCAAACCTGTTTGACCTATTAGCTTATTATCAAAAACGAGTTAACGGGAGAGTCAAAAAAAAATTTTTTAAATTAATGAATTGAGCTGAATCCTGATCCGTCAACTCAATATTCAACCCATTATATACAGGTCTATCAATGAGTCAGGTTTAAATTAAATCCATTAGTGTTGAAAATTAATTCAACATTTAATCGAGTCTTTGTTTCTCATTGATTTTTAGGATTATTCAGTTAGTTTGTTTTGTCATTTACCTAGTCTTTAGGAGCAAGTGAGTCTTGGTTGTTACCAATATGGTACGAGTTTGTTAGTTGTTCCTATTTTCATGCCTAGTAGTTCCTTCTTTCGTATTTGTTTAGTGGCTTATAAAAGGCAATTTGTTAATCAATAAAAGTAGGAGTTCAGTACTTTACTTTTCAGTATATACTTTGTGAAAGTTTTTTTGCTATTTTCTAACATGGTATCAAAGCCATACGATCTAGAGGGATGAGAGTTTAAACAATAGAGAAAATTATCTATGGCATTAAATTCCTTTTCTCAAATTCTCCCTATTTTTAATCGGGAAAACTATCAGATGTGGGCTATCAAGATGAAGGCTCATTTAAAAACTTTGAGTCTATGGGAGGTTGTAGAAAAAGAAGCTGATCCTACACCTCTTGGGCAGAATCCTACACTAGCTCAGGTTAAAAAATCTGAAGAGGATTTGGCAAAGAAACCGAAGGCACTCACTTGCATACATGCTGCAGTATCAGACGTAATTTTCACAAGAATAATGACTTATGAATCACCCAAAGAAGCCTGGGATAAATTTAAAGAAGAATTTGAAGGCAGAGAGAGGGTTAAATCAGTCAAACTTTTGAGTCTCAAGCATGAACTTGAGATGATGAGGTTGAAGGAAGGTGAAAAATTAAAAGACTACTCTTCAAAATTAATGGAGATAGTCAATCAAATTAGACTACTTGGTGAAGACTTTCCAGACCATCGAGTTGTTGAAAAGATTTGGTTAGTCTCCCTATCAGGTTTGAGCCTAATATGTCAGCAATTGAAGAATCGCATGACTTGAAGTCTCTTACAATTGTGGAGTTATTAAGCAAGTTACAAGCACTAGAGCAAAGGGCAATCATCAGATTTGAAAGGGTTGACGATGAAGTAGCACTTTTTGTGAAACAAAAGTTTAAGAAACCTTTAAGAGGTGAAACGGCAGTCGAAGGCAAGTACTCTCCTTGTGGCATTTGTAAGAAGACCAGCCATGAAGAAAAGGATTGTTGGCATAAAGGTAAGCCACAGTGTTTTCATTGTAAAAGATTTGGGCATAAGGAAAAAAATTGCCGATTCAAAGAGGAGACAGCAAACTTGGTACAAGAAGAAATTCTGCTTTGAGATTATATGATGAAAAGTGCATCTGTGCTTGGAAGAGAAGTGCTCCAAGTAGAAAGAATGTTTTGGGGAGAAGTGTTCCATGAGGAAATTAACGGATAGATATGCTCTATGAAATTGAAAAGTCTGGAGAGATGTGCTCCAATTTCATCTTTATTTTGTTTTTTTTTTTTTTTTTTAAAGTTTAAGGCCATGTTGAATTAAGGGAGGATGTTGAAAATTAATTCAACATTTGACCAAGTCTTTGTTTCTCCTTAATTTTTAGGATTATTCAGTTAGTTTGTTTTGTTATTCACCTAGTTTTTAGGAGCAAGTTGAGTCTTGGTTGTTACCAATATGGTAGGAGTTTGTTAGTTGTTTCTATTTTCATACCTAGTACTTCCTTCTTTCGTATTTGTTTAGTAACCTATAAAAGGCAGTTTGTTAATCAATAAAAATGGGAATTTAGTACTTTACTTGTCAGCATATATTTTGTGAAAGTTTTCTTGCTATTTTCTAACAATTAGATCTAGATTTGATCTAAATCCAAAATAATAAATCTGATTCAAATCTAAAAATAATCTGATCTGATTTCACAAGATTCAAATAAAATTAAGTTATTTATGCGTGCACATGCATTTAGGTTCGGCGGACACTTTGTTTAATATAATTTTACGATGAATTCTAGTGGTTTTGACCTGCAAATTTTGGCACCAATTAGCTGGACGGTTGGCAAGTAACCAATTAATTAGAAGTTAGGAAGAGCCGACAAGCTTAAAATTTTCGTCGTTTAGAATTCTGGAAAAGAGTTGATGTCATTTAAAAATGTGAGTAAGAAGAAAGGAGAAAATGTAGACATAGGAAAAAAAAAAAAAACAATTATTGTTGGTACTTTGGACTTTTGAGGTGAAAGCAGCGCTGGTAATGTGACAAGCGTCTACCTGGCGCAAAAGCGTAATTAAAATGTCTATAAAAATCTGGACAATATGATTGGACCTATAAAGGCTGCGTTTGAAGTTAAATAAAATAAAATAAAATCTTATAAATTTTTATAAATATAAATTATGAGATAATAAAATTTAAAATTTTCACTCATTATACGAATTACGAGATATTTATTTTTATAATTTTATTTTATTTTATACACTTTTATACAATTTCAAACACATTAAATTGATTGTTTAAAAAAAGTGAAGCAAAACGAATTTCCTTTTTTTTTTCTCTCTCTTGAGTGGGATCAACAATGGTCATATATTAATTTTTAAATTTTAAGCTCATTCAATTAATTTCATTTACTACTTAGGAGGCGTTTGGTAGCACAGATTTTTGTAATTTTTAATAATTTTTAGTAAAAAGTTACTAGTTATAATTTTTGGTGCGCTTTGTGAAGCAAGTTACAATTTTTAGTAATTTTTTACAACTTTTAAGTGTTTGGTAAAATCTTTGACAATATTTAGTAATTTTTAGTAATTTTTAAGTGTTTAGTAAAATTTTTAGTAACTTTTGTGTGTTTGGTGAAACTTTTAGTAACTTTTGAGTGGAACAAATTACTGTAACAGAGCAAAAAAAGGGCAAAAGTTGAAATTTTACCAAATCGCTCACTTTGTAACTTTTTGTGGATTTTTACACACTTTTGTGCTGCCAAACAGGACCTTATTTCATAATTTTTTTTAATAAATTACAAAAAATAAAAGTAGCTAAATAAAGTTGGAATATTTAATTAGTAACCTAGTACATAATAAAATATTTATTAAATTTTTGTATGTCATATACTTAATTTTTGCTTGTATATTTTTTTATAGTATCTAAATAATATAATTACACTTCAATAATCAATATCTTCATGCCAAGCCTTACACAACATATTTGATTCAAAAAGTTTTTCAAACAAATCCCAAATAGCCTAAAATTAAGTCCAAATCCTAAAAATAAATGGACAGAATTTTAATCCATGCCCACCTTACGCTTGCATAATTGTGCATATCAGTCTTAATCTTTGAATAACAAATGAATTTATGAATGGAAAGAAAGTTGTAAGAAAAATAAATAAATAAATAAAAATACTAAGAAAATGAATAAATATTTATAAAATAATTTTGTTTTTACTAATTTCACCTTTTTTTTTAATCTACAAATTCATAATATTCCAAACATAATGTTTAATCTTCAAAATTTGTTGACCAACACGGATGACAACATTCACAGCTTATGTTGAAAAGTGAGTTTCCTCAAAACAACTAATTAATTTATAAAAGTCGGACTATGGCGTGATAGTTTTGATAATGACTTCTTTTTTGTTTGTAATTTCTCCGATTCCTTTTTTTCTTATAATAAAATAAAGAAAATAAAATAATATAGTAATTCATTGTCATATTATAAAAGTAATTTTTTTTTAAAGTCACTTTCTAAAATTCTTTTTTTTTTTTTTTGTTCACTTAAAAGCATTCAAATTCACTCATAAAGAAAATTTATAGTATGTTTGGAACTTGAGAAAAGTTGGAGAAAGGAAAATTCTCTTGCGAGTAGGGAAAAGAAAAGGATTTCAAAGAAAAAGAAATGAAAGACTATTTTTCTTTTACCTTTTTTTTTCTCTATTTTTTTTATTCTTACCAAAATAATAGTTTTTTTTCTTCATTCTTTGCATTTTAAACAAACAAGAGTTATCTTCCTTTAATTTTTATTTTATTTTAGTAATTAATTCATCTAAAAAAAAACCAAACAAATAATATGAAAGTTTATGGTTATTCTTGAATTTTCACAACATATAAGTTTTTTTTTTTTAACAAACATAAATAATTTATTATTTTAGGTCACATATTAAATACTTAAATTTACAAGCTTATGCACATATTAAATAGTTTTTTTTTAAATTCAAATTTTCATTTGTAAATGAAATTTGTACTTATTTTAAAACAAATTATTTTTTATAAAAAAATCTTATTTTTCATCTCAATTTTTTCCCTCAATCCTATACATTTTTTTCAAAGAAATTATGTCATCCTTCTTTTATTTTTTTTTAGAAAGGTAAGAATTATGTCATCCCTTCTATTACGCAACTCTTGAGGTCATTTTCGTCCAACCATTCCAAATTACTAATGTATATTTACAAGATACATATGATCTGATCAAATCTTGTTATTAAATCTTAAATTGAGGTTTAAGTAATACAATAATGGTAGTTAAGTTTCATTACGCTTATTTTTTTTTTTTAAAGAAAGATTTTTTTCTGTGAGTCGAAAAGAAGTCTGTAGTCGCTATCCGAAGGTACGCACCGAGTGAAGTTCATCTCGTGGATCAAGCCCATAATGACCTCCAAAATAATAAATCAATCTAAACAAACTCTAACTAACCTTCTTCGTTGGGCTATTGGATGCGGAAGGAACATGGGCAATTGTAGATTAGAGAATGAAAAAAATAAAAATAAAAATAATTGGAGAGTAGCATGGAAGAATGGGTGGAGATACTTTAAGATGCTCTTCTGGATTTGACATCTGTCCATATCTCTCCACTACTTTCTCTCACCACCTTTTTTTTTTTTTTTTCTATCCCCTCTAGTTTCTTTTTAATTTCTATACCTTTCGTCTCTAATCCAAGACCGAGGGTCCATTTTTGTTCTTTCAGGTCTCTGTACCCAATTTTTTTTTTTTTTTTTTTTGGAGAACCAACCCCCACCCCCCTCTCAAAAAAAAAAAAAAAAAAAAAAAAAAGGTCTTGTTGTGATAGCATTTGAGCTGTTATTTTTTTACATTATTAAGCAACCCCAAATCTTGCTTGTCGATTCTTTGATGCTTTCTATGCCTTTCACCAGATGTTACTGACTTGTTGGGATGTGAGATAAAAAGAGAGTGTGTGCTGAATAATCTATAGTTTGTGAAGATTAGGTAGTGACTCTTTAACCTTCTTCTTCCAATTCACAGAGTTAATTTTGTTGGGTAGATGTGGGATATGATAATTACTTGAGAGAGAGAGAGAGAGAGGTTGATGTGGGTTGCCTCAGATCCAGGGAACTCAAGTATTGTGTGAAAAAGGGTACCATCTTTTCTGGGGTTTTCCTGTGATTCTTGGGACTTTGGTTGCCTTTCCTAGGTTCTTTCTCATGACCCCCTTTTCCCTCTCTCTTTCTTGTGTTTACAGATAAAGGATTGAATTTATTGTTTTATGTTCGTTCATTTTCTTGAAGGATTTGTGTACATTTATGGATCTCTTCTGGTTGTTTCTCTCTCACTCTAGTCGATGGACGTAGATAAAAGAAAATTCCAGAGAGGAAGTAGATAGAAGGGGGAAAAAAAGTTCAAGATAAATCTGACCTATTTATATACATATATATATATATATATATAGGTATAAGGAACTTGAGATCCGTTTATGTTCACCAGATCTGACCACTCATTTCCATGTCAAACCCCGAGTCTATTATAGCTCATCCGTTGCACACATAGAAGTTGCTTTCTGGTTTTTTAGTTATGTTGATTATCTTAGGCATGGAAAATGGTCTTTTAAAATCAGTTATTCGTATTCCTAGATTATTCCTGATGATAGATGGTGATGAATTAGTTGAATAATGACAGGTCGTGTAATTTTGGAGTGGCTGGAGGGTAACTTTTACCACTACCCAGATAGTGATATTGATGGAGGAGATGTCTCCGGCGGTTGAGGTGCCATTTAGATTAGGTAATTTTATCTGTTATAATCCAACCTTAGTAACCCACCTGAATATTACTAGCCCAAAGTCGATGGCAGACAGAAGAAGCTTGTTTCCGGAATCGTCAACTAGGAGTTCTACTGAGTGTGTTTCTGATGGAGATGAAGACCGCAATTGTGGTGATTCGGAGAGTGAAGTTAGTGTTGTAGTAATGTCAGAGCCCGAAGAAAATAGAGCTGGAGGGCCTTCTTTGTTGGAAATGATATCCGAAAATGAAAGCAACTCGGTTGCTAGTGATGCCATAATCCGGGAGAGTGAGGAAGATGATTCATTGTCTTTGGAGGGTGATCAAATTCTCGATGGCTCCTGTTCTCTTTCGGTGGTGAGTGACACAAGTAGTTTATGCGGTGACGATTTCTTAGCCCTTGAGACTGCGTCCGAGATAGGAACACCAACTTCTACTGATCTTGAGAAGAGCATTTGTAACGCTGAGATTGTTGTGGCGAAGGGCACAGATTTGGAAGAGTCAAATATTGAGGGGCTGATTGCGAGTGTCCCCCTAGCTGTGACAGTGAGCCTTGATGAAGAGATTGGAGATGGTTCTAACTCAAAATCATCTGCAGTTGTTCTTCAGTTGCCTCTGGAAAAAGGGTTGTCTGGGACAGCCGGTAGGAGTGTTTTTGAGGTCGATTATGTACCCCTCTATGGATTTACATCCATATGTGGAAGGAGACCAGAGATGGAAGATGCCCTTGCAACTGTGCCTCATTTCCGGAAAATCCCAATTCAAATGCTAATTGGTGACCGAGAAGATGATGGTACAAATAGGTTTTTAAGTCATCTGACGGCTCATTTCTTTGGTGTTTACGATGGTCATGGAGGTTCTCAGGTAAACCTTTTCTTCCCTCTCTGTCTTGGGTGGTGCTTTTAATTTTTACTTTTCCAATTACTCATTTAATTTGTTTAAGTTTTATAAAGTAACTTCAGATAAAAAAATAAATATATAAAAATCAATTCTGGGGTTTGATTATCTTCTTTCAGGTTGCAAACTATTGTCATGATCGTCTTCATTCTGCTTTGGCAGAGGAGTTAGAAATTGTTATGAAAGGCCTGAGTGATGGAACCAGGAAAGATAATTGCCAAGAGCTGTGGAAGAAAGTGTTCACCAACTGTTTTCTAAAGGTTGATTTTGAGGTTGGAGGAAAAGATGGCCTTGGGCCTCTTGCTCCTGAAACTGTTGGTTCAACAGCTGTTGTTGCCATCATTTGTTCGTCTCATATTATAGTGGCAAACTGTGGTGATTCTAGAGCTGTCCTGTGTCGTGGGAAAGTACCCATGGCATTGTCTGTTGATCACAAAGTATGACCTGTTCTTTGTACTTTCATGTCTTCTTCTTGTCCAATCAGTGTCTGATCTTTTGTTTTCTTCGTTGGCCTTGTTGTCTTTGTCTTAGCCAAATCGTGAAGATGAATATGCAAGGATTGAAGCAGCTGGAGGCAAGGTTATACAATGGAATGGACACCGAGTTTTTGGTGTTCTTGCAATGTCAAGGTCTATTGGTACGTGATGCTTTTAACTTTAATTTGATTTTTTTTCCCTCTCTTTTTCTATCATTTCCATTTACTTATCTTCAGTCTGGTATTAATTGAAGTCTGATAGCAGTTACCCTGAATGATGCCTCCATCAGAGATCTATTTTTTTCACTTTCTTTTCTGATGTCATTATAGTGTCGAGGGGCCTGTATTGACTGCGCTCACTTTGATGAAATTAATAAAATATTTACCATACCTATAATCTCATTGCTAATACATCTCGTAACTTTAGCAAATTTCAAGCTGCTGCCGCTTCTGCCTTATTTATTTTCCTAAAGGGATCTATCCAGTGTTGCACTTGCACATGCGGAAGACCAAATTGGAGTTATTCATTTAAGGATTGTTGGAAAAATCCATGATTATGTTATTGTTCAGTATCAATCAGTAGTTTAAAGCGATTTCTTAAGGGTTTAATGCCAGCTGTTAGGACTGCCTGCATGTGTGTATATAATGCAGTCATTTTTCCTATCTAAGATTCTATGCTAGTAGGAGCCATGGTGCATTAAACTTAATGCTTGAAGATAAGTAAAACACCATGAGGGATTTTTTTTTTCCTTTCTTATCTCCATACTGACAGAAAGAAAAGAAGCTGTGCCATCATTCTATTTGTTCTCAGCAGGCATCACCACGGGCGGAGCTACATGGGGGCGGAGGGAGGGGGGGGCAAGTGACCCCCCTCAATTTTTAGATAAAATTACTAAAATGCCCTCCTTGTTATTTTAGTTTTATTTAAAAATTAAGATATTTTGATTTTATTAAAAATTTAAAGTTAACTCAAATTTTTTTAATATATAAGAAGTTTAAAAGAATCAAACTTAGTATTTTTTGTGAAATAAAGTGTAGCCTTTTAATACATTATTGCATATTTTTGTTTATACTATCAGTAAATTTAGCAAATAACACAATAAATTCTATAGATAATAAAATTTAATAATAATTATATTTTTTGTAGCGAGGGATATCTCTAATAAATTTCAGGTGCTTGAACCATTAACTGTGAGAAATATATTCACTAGTTAATACTCAAGAATAATTTATTTTCTCTCTAAAAATAACATTGTTTTCTCCTACTCTTAATCCAAAAATAAGTCGATTGTTATTTTTTCTTGGGTGCTCGGTGTCCCTCTCAGCAAAAATTCTGGCTTCACCACTGGGCATCACTCTCTCTGGCCATGGATTTTACTGCAACTTGTATCAATTTTTAAGAAGTGAAAAATCCTTTGTTTGTAATATAAATGTGGCGGAAGCCATATTGGGTATTTTGGTTCTGAAAGAACGGGGACTCAATCTGCAATATCTACTTCTAAACAGTTGGGCATATAGAAGTGTCATAGCTTGTCCACCTAACCAAACTCTTTTTTATTTATTTTTGGGTACATTGGAGGCCACATTCAGGAGAGGGGGGGTGAGGACAAACTAGGACTAAAGGTTTAGGTGGGGGAGTTCTTTCAACCGAGTTGTCCCCTCTCCACATGCTGCATGCCTAACCAAACTCTATATAGTGTGCTTTCCCACTTTTGTATGCATTACATACAGATATATAATTTTAACATAATTACACAAATACATTACTGCCTAAACAAACTATTTATAAACTACGAATTCTGTGAAAGAGAATGAAAGAAATAAAAAAGAAAGATACACAAATAACAGGGAGATTAGAAATCAAATAGGACTCGTTATTGAAGTTGAAAAAATATGATAAGGCTGCCAAATTTTTGTAACAATTTTTTTTTTTTAAATAACGTGATGGTCAAGCTGATTATATTACATTTCATTTTACTGCAAATTAAGGATAAAATAATAAATTACAACACCAGCTTTGAACCCTTTTTAGGACTTCCATACTCCTATTCAGTTAAAAACTTGCCCAAACTTATCGTTCTCACCATTCATGTCATACCAAGATAACGGTTGGCCACGGAGAGAGTGGGAGAGCATTTCCTTCCGAGGAAAGGTGAGAGGATCACTGAGTTCAACACTAGTGGCCCCGAGGCAGAAAGCAGCTCACTTGATAAGCACTGTGTGTGAGATTGAACTTGCTAGAAGCATTGATCGCTTGCCAGGTAGGGAATACTCAGCAAGCTGCTTAAATAAACCAAGGGGTGTCAGATGTATCAATTGGAGTGCATACAGATTCATGGCAAAGAGAGCAAAAAGATAATGGAGATGTGTCAAATCAGAAATAAAAGAGTGTTTATTTTAATAGATGAGAAATCCTGTTGGAGTGCTATTTCCCCCTCTCTTTAATTGTGTAAGACAACATATGTGTTAGGTTTATATTTAGCATTTTTGACATTTTGTTTTCCAAAATCGTTTGTATTTGAATTAAGTTGAGGTTGAAGCCTTTTTTGTTGTGGTTTGCTTGAGTTGGAGCTTGATTCAAAAGTTAGAACCCTTAAAAAAAAAAAAAAAAAAAAAGAAATCAGCAAAAACTGTTATTTCATCACTGCTCTTGTGGTTGGCTTCTGGAGAATCCGCTGCTTGACTGTGCTAGCTGTTGCTTAATGATTTTTAGGGAACTTTGGTTTTTTACCTTGTTTTTCTGGGCACCAATCCTATACCAACTTAGGGAGGACTTTCTCAAAAGATTCTCAGCTATATAAAAAGAAAAAGAAGATTTGCTAAGGAAACTTTGGTGGATTTCCTACATAAAGAGAAGATTCTCGGCTGTATAGCCGAGTTAAGACAGAGGAGGCAATTGCACGAGTGTCAGTTTATTGGGGGTTACGAGCAAAAGCAAATTCAAGTGAGGATGGGGATGTCAATCTTGTACTCGGGTGAATTCTTGCAACTGACATTTTTCTAATTTCTAGGGAATTGCTTTTCAGGGTAGTCGCCTTAGAGATGCAAGGTTTTAACTTTTTTCTGGAAGTGGGTCTGGGATTTCCTTGTTATATTGTGGCATCTTGCCCATGGTTTGCATATCGTAAATGAATGTGCATATCGTGTTGTTTAGCTATTAGGAACCCAGGCCAATAGTAAATTGGTGTTTTCCTTCTGTAATTCACACGAAAGAATAATTTTCTTGGAAGGGCCGAAATTGATTGTCAGCAAGTTCAGAATGGCAAAGCATCATGCACAATTTGTTGATTGGGTGGATTTCTTTTTCTATGTTGAAAAGTTCAATACATGCTTCAACTATTTCAATTCAGTAGTCTAATTATGGAAACAACTTTTTGTTTGAATATAGACCATGGAAACGATTATGCATATATAATTATTGAAACAATTCTACATGAACCCCTTGAATCAAGTGAAAATTTGTTGCTTCATTCTTGTTGCGCTGCCACAGTCAGCATCTTGATTGGCACGCATTCTGCGTCTCAAGGGTATTCTTTTGTCAGCGGATATAATGTTGTTTGTGTATGCATATTGTCCCTGGTTTTTATGCGGAAAAGAAACTTGTCCAAAATCAATATTGTCGGTGTATTGCAGGTGATAGATATTTGAAACCGTGGATTATCCCAGACCCAGAAGTGATGTTTATTCCTCGAACCAGAGAAGACGAGTGCATCATCCTGGCCAGCGACGGTTTATGGGATGTCATGACAAACGAAGAAGCCTGCGACTTGGCCCGAAGACGAATAAATCTCTGGCATAAAAAGAACGGCATTACGCTACCACCTTCCGAAAGGGGCGAAGGAATCAACCCCGCAGCTCAGGCGGCAGCGGAGTGCCTGTCGAACCGCGCTCTTCAAAAGGGAAGCAAAGACAACATCACTGTCACCGTGGTGGATTTGAAAGCCCGGAGGAAGTTCAAGAGCAGCAAAACCTGATGGGATTTCACCAACTGGTTAGTTGGTTGGTTGGTTGTTTGGTTTGATTCATTGAAGTGTATGTTGTGAACTCTTTGGTATTGCATGTATAGTTTAGCCCTTCTGTTTTTCACATGGGCTTTAGTTGTCTTTGTGTACTATAATTTTTATTTATAAATCATGGACTATTCTGGGATTTTTGAAGTCTGTCAAGTGTGCTGCTGTACTAAGTTCTGGCTCTGTATAATGTTTTAGCTGTTTTAACCGTTATTCGTAGTGTCATGTTATTGGTCAATTGTATTTATTTATTATGCCTCCCCGAGTTAAAAAAAAAAAGCTCCTTGAGGTAATTCCATGTTATTTTATTTTTGACCATTTGGAACTTTTTATGAAGGAGTTACTAAATTTGGAAGATGGGTTGGTTCCCCTGTTATGTTGTGGACCTTGTGGTGACGTGATGTTGCATTTCAATGGCAAAAGTGTTAATATTTTTTAGTTCTTCTTGCACCTCTCTTTCTGTTTTGGTGCTCTAGGGTTAAAAAAAAGTGGGGGGGGGGGGGGGGGGGGAAGTCTTTTGATTATAATTTGTCATTTCAACCTCAACATCAATTGTGATTAAAACCTGGAGAAGGATGCCCAGAGAGAGTCCTCTAAATCAAAGGAATGAAGTGTCGGATATTAGATTATGAAAGTGAAGGCATGTGGTCAAAAATTACTTAGGGTAAATTACATGTATCTTTCTTAAATATTAGATTAATTATGTATAAATTTTTTTAATATTTAAAATTCACATAAACTTCTTATTTTTTAAAGTTATTAATCGCAAATCCCTTTTTTTAGTTTGAACTCTAATTTTGTTAAAATATTTATTGTAAAAAAAAATTTACTCTTAATTATAGATAAAACAAATATGAATTTATATCTACGTAAAGGGTAAACTAAGGTTTGGTGAAAATTTTTTTTCATGAACATATATATGTATATATATATATATTTTTGGCACTCTACTCTTCATCTTCCAACATCACTGCCGCCTTCTCCCCTCCCTCTCCTTGTACCTCTCTCCAAATCACCAACAGTCATATCTTCTAAACCCACGCTCCGCCTGATTTCTGCCCTCCGATCGCCTCCCTCTTCTGTCCCCCCCCCCCTCTCTATCTCCGCTTCTCTTCTCAACCCCAAACACCTCCTCTTCGGTCCTCTCCGAAAACCCATCAAAATCCACAACCCAATCAAGCCCAAATGATTTCATACAACCCAACCCATCAAAATCCACAACCTAATCAAGTCCAAATGATTTCATACAACCCACACAAAATGTTTCCACCCGTTTCCCACCGTCGATTAAAGCCGATACCCCCAAACTAGGTTCCGACGGTAGAGAGACCCGTCATTGATCCGCAGAACTTGAATTTGAACAGAGATAACAGTGAGTAGCCGGGATATAGCAAAGGCGGATAACCCAAATTTGTTTTTGTGTTGACAAGTGATCTTTACATTGTCAAAATATGTTAGGCCGGAATTTGGTTATTTTTTTTTTCGTTATTGTTTTTCGAGAAGTATTAGAGGATTTTAAGGAGTTTCAGGATCTTCGCTGAGTTTTGATATAAACCAAGTGCCTCACCGGCTGTTAGGGATAAAAATTGACCATTCTTTTAGTGGATTTGTCAAACTAAATCCAAAACACGAAATGAAAACAGGAAGTGATAAAATTGACGACTTGTATTGAATGATTTGAATAACAGGACACTGTTTTTAGAAGGAATTATTAACAGCAATAATTATACATCACAAATGATATCAGGCGACATCGATAGTTTATTGATCACAAAACACAAGTTTTAAGAACTCCAAACACCGTGTGAAGGCACTACACCACCCGCCGCTGCCACGTCGTCGTCTGTGCTCCTTGGCATCCACCATTCGGGAACAAGCTGGCGTATCTTCTATGCATACATCGGCTTATCCGCTGATTCCGTCCCGTCGGCCGGCAATGAATGACGTAACCGGAGATAGATGTCGCCGGCAATTGACAATTTGTATATTTGTATAATAAATATATGTAAATGTCAAAGGAGGGATAAAAATGAAACATTAAATTATTTTTTAAAACTTTAACGGAACCTAACAGAAATATAACAGAAGGGTCGGAGGTTTATAGTTTTTGAAAACGAGACGATGTGTATAAATTTTAAATGTTAAAAGGAATTTATGTGTAATTAGCTAAAGTTCAAGAAAAATGTGTAATTTGCCAAACTATTATTATGTTGCTGGCAGAAAGTTTCAAACTACAAGGAACCATGTGCAAATAAAGTTCCTAAAAGGCCCCTTTTTGAGGGAAAAAGAAATAAAAAAAAGGTACGTAACATCCATGAGTTATAACAAATTCATTACCTGTCAAAGCGTTGAAAACACAGATTTGCGAAGGGAATTTGATTTTTTTTTTTTTTTTTGGGTGGGGTTCTGCTGTTAGAATAATAATTTTCGAGGGCATGTTGTCAATTACAAAATATTTAAATATCTACTGTTGATAAAAATGCATTTTGAAAATACAATTTCACAAGGTCCAAAAATATATTATCAAAATACAAATTCTGACGATTTCCTAATTCATGCAAGAGTTTAAAATGGAAAGAAAAAACATTTTGAAGATACACTTTAAGCGAACGGATGCATTTTCCGGGAAATTTAGTTGGGGTTAAAAATGCAATTTATTAATAATGCGTTTTTAATTGGGCTACCAAAATTCGCATTTTTTCACGTTGTATTTTTTTTTTTTTTAAGTTTGGTAAAATCATATTTTCAAAATATATTTTTATTAACAGCAAATCTCTTAATAATTTGTCTTGAAGAATATTTCTATAAATAAGTTCTTTTTTAAAAGCAGAAAAAGAAATTCTAAATTTGATTCCACGGAGCTAACTCTGACCTCAATTAATCAAATATTCGTCAATCGAGTCTCTTCCCTTAAAACAATTACTAGAAAAACTAGCTCTCAATTCTCAAACCATCTGCTTAATTTTTTAAATCCAACAGCTTTTGGGGTTCCCGAGCTGAGCCCATAGAGTCTTGCGTTACATGTTTAATTTCCTTTTTTTAACAGTTCTGAAAAATAACTAGAACCCCATTGATTGACAGAAGTCAACAACGGCTAAAGACTGAAAAGTCGCAATTGACCTTGACAACGTCCAAATAACTAATTTTATCATTTTATTTAGAAAAAAACTAGTTGTGGGAATCATGCTTACCATGCACTGAATTCATGAACTGACCTTGAGCATGCAAGAGGTCAGAATTTTAAAACATATATATATATATATATATATTAAGCAAATTTAAAGGAGGATACAGTATCCGTTAAGCTTTTTTTTATTTGGGTGGTCTCTTGAGGATCCATTCTCGCTATGTTGCTCTTATTCTGAGATTTTATTACAACTTGAGCAACAGCTGCTCTGAGAAGCCTCTTTTTAACATTTAAAGGGAGGTAGGCCAAACAGAAACCCATTTTAGAGTTTACCTGTGCGCCAAATCTTTCACAACCTCTGCTAGGTTTCTCTCATTCTGAATGCAGTGAACCCACTTGGAGTTAATATGAACCCGTTCCAGACTCTGCTTCAAGGTCCTCGCAAAAGAAGGCATAGTACGGCTTTCAAAAAACTCCTCCACTTCATTTGCTTTCTCATAAGAAGAAAACTGAGAAAAATTTTTTTTTGGGGGGGGGGGGGGGGGACATGGGTTAGGAACTTAGGAATCAAACATCAGACTAAAAAAATGGCAGCCTGACAAATTGATTTGGTGTTAGGAGGGGAAGAGAGCACAAACCGGTGACACAACGGCACTGATAAAGCGAGAGATTAGATGTCCAGAACCCCATGTTTTTGAGATGTGATCCCAATTGTCCTGCATCCAAAGTCATTAATTATATACATAGATGTACACTTTTTTTTTTTTTTTTTTGATAAGTAGATGTACACTTATTGTGTCATTAGTCTTTGAATTTGAACAAACGTTGCAACAAGAATTAAGTATAAATGAAGAGAAGAAACGAGAAAATAATAAACTTACCTATTTTCTATTGAAAGACAAAGGAAACATGGGGCCTTGATATCGAGGTTAGGAGTGACATTAATTAATATACCACAGCTTTAGTAATACCTCCTTTCTTTATAGAACTTCCAGCACTTTTATTGTAACTCATGCCATTCTATGTAAATATTACACCAATTCCTTAGAAAGAGAGGCATAATGATTATTAGAGCGGTGTTAAATATGCAAGATGGCAGGAAATCATGAATCACCTTCTCCATTGCCCCGTGGCAGGTGGGTTATCCTGTTAAATATTTACTCTTTTTAGGAATCTATGAGTGATGCCCTTTTCAGTTGTGAGCTTCTAATTTCTTGAGATTTTGTATGACTATCAAAGAGAGAAGTATGCCATGCTCCTGCTTTGTGTCATGGACACATCTGGAGCAAACAAAATCAGAGGTATTTGATGATTTATAGTAGCCGATTCACAATTTGAAAGGGCCTCTGCTCCTTTCACTGTTGTTGTGGATAAGTAGAGTGCCGCTTCTCTTTTATTTTTTATTTTTTATTTTTTTTGGGGGGTAATCAACAAAATAAATTATTAATAGAAAAAGAGAAAACAGAACAAGAGTGATAACAGTCCACAAGAACAAAAAAGAAATAAAAAAAGAGGAAGAAAAACAGAGGCCAACACCTCTACCATACACAGGATACTTGGATCCCAAAAGAATAAATTAAGAACAAAGGAATTCCAGTAAATTATTTTGGAAACAAAAACTCAAAAAGATGCCAGAAGTCCACCCCGTCTTCTTCCTTACCATAAAAAATTCTTGCATTATGCTCCAACCAATGAAACTCAAAAAATGGCCATAACCACAGAACTCCATAAAATCTTAGCTTTACCCTTTTTCCCAAAACCACAAAACTCAATTATAATCATACCAACACAAGATGAGTGAGAAACTGACAAAATTCCAACCAAAGAAAACAGTTTATTTCACAATTTGGAAGCCACTTGACATTGAAGGAAAAAGATGATCCAAAGATGAATACTCAGTTTTGCACAAAACGCACTATTGAGGTCGTAAACAATGATGAGGCTACTTTCTTTGGATCAAATCATTGGTATTTAATTTCTAGTGAACCAAAATCCAAGCAAAGACTTGAATTGCCCATTCTGTATTTCTTTACCAAATTGTTTCAAGATGGTTTGATGTATATGGTCCTACAAATGTATGAATACTAGGTATCCTATAATACTTAGCCAGCATCATTTGCACAAATGATTTACCAGATTAAGAGGATCAAGATTACCTTCAGCCAACCCCAAGCTGTTTCCCGCCCTTTCATACCAACATTAAGCCCAAAAATAGCATCTTGACTGCGAACCTAAATGAGGAGAGAAAGAAAGCTTAGCACTATTGAGTATCAAGAAATTACAGGTTACAAATTGCAAACTTCAACCTTAATCAATGATAAAAACAAAAACTGAGATACCTCAGGGGACAACAAAAAATTGAGAACTTCAAGCACAATATCTGGGTCTGGACAAGATCCTAAAGAACCTACAAGCATACAAGGGAGCTCAATTGTAAAAAAAATTGTATTAAAGATCAATAACTCCCTGTGAGGGGAAACTTCTTTTGTGGGATGACTGGCTAAAGAGATTTCCATTACAATCAAATCTTTTGCATAAAACTGAAAAACTAAATTGTTCTGACCTAAAATTCGTGTTTTTTCCTGGCTTTGGTCAGATTCTCTATAGATCCTCAGAAGAGATTCATAACCAGATTTATTTGATGTGCTGACATTTTGCATCACGGCCACATACGCCGCCTGCAGAAAGAAGGTAAAAAACAAGACAGAAGTGTAGAGGGAAATAGGCAAACTCAACGAAAAAAGATTTTTTTATTTTTTATTATTTTTTATTCATGTACCCTTCTTATGTCAGCTGGGAGTGCAGGTGTAGTTCTGTCACTCAAGAACATATCAAAACGCTTCCTTGCTTCATTTTGTGTAGCATCATGTCCAAACTGGGCCAGGGCAGTCAAAAGTTCCCCCCTCAACATGGCATCTGAGTGGCTCTCACCTTGTTTGGGATCCCAACCAAGTTTTCTGGAGAGCAATTCTAAGTATCAGAAACATTACAACAAAATTATGAGAAAAAATGAATGATGCTTGCTCCTTGGGTCCAAAATACAGAGGGATGATTGAGATAGTTCATATATGATGCAGTTTCAAAGCTGGGCAGAAACATAGTTCGGTTGGTAAATGCATCATGGAACTGACGGTCAAGCTCAAAATCAGACATGAGAGATGGCTATATTTATTTGGTCTAAAACTGGGCTTGTGGAACAATCATACAAATCTATACACATGTACTATAGATATAATTGTTCAGTACTTGGACAAGGACTTGAAGAGCTTTGCAAGGGATATTGAATATGCATAAGTCTCCTTTCTTTGTAGGACAATTTCATCCATAATTGTGAAGCAATGAAGCAACATCATTCAACTGTCTACCTTTCAAAAATTACCACGTTCATTTGCACACAAAAAATACCTCTCCAATCTCTGCCTATCTATTTTCTGCAACTCTCTAATTATTTGTGTACTTTTGTAGATTTGTAAATCCTGAAACTGTTAATCTTAATTCAACGAACTCACTCAGCAGAATAATGGAAAATGTTAACGAAAAATTCTCTAATGCAATCCAGCAATTCGGGAGTGGCGTCGGCTGCAATTCTTGTGATTTTGTCACTCATCTGTAGAAACAAAAAGTGGCAATCATGACCAAAGGTATGGTTGAAGATTTAAAGGTAAATGAAGACCAATATGGTAGTCGTAAGTACACTAATCAAGCTTGACAGAACAGTATATTCGAGTTCCCCCTTGTAAGCACTCATCAAGTTGAGTACAGAGGACAAAGGCAGCTGGCAAGCCATACACAAGGCATATGAATCATCCAAAATTCCTGTTGAAAGAATAACTTAATATTAACTACTCTTCTTGAACATTAGAAAGATATGTATGGGTTAGAGCGATAGAATTACCATATCTATCTGTAGCAGACAAGCATTTGGCCTCTATTGCATGTCTAAGCCTGCCTGCAAGGTCTTCATCATATTTCACTCTGTAGAAACCTGTTTGTTCTACATTAAGTTTTATCCAAACTCCTGTTTCCGTGAGGTTGCCTTCGGAAATTGAGCAACCAAGGAATTCTTTTATATCAAGAGTCTCGGATTTTCTTTTCAATAAAAAATTCTTGCGAGCATCATATGAACCACAACATAATGTCACGGGAACAATCCATTGTCCATTCCCATAGGTACCACTAAACAAGAATTGCAACTGCCAAAAAGTTAGAGACATGCAAGTCAGAATGTTTTCAAGTTTCTTATATCATAAAAATGAAGTTCATAAACGACGTAACAGATAGCTATGCAGTCCAGTCAAGATGTCCATTCAAGGTTTAAATATTCAATCAAAACCTGCTCAAACTCCAAGTGTTGATCTTTGACTTTGACAGAGACAACAGGGTAACCCTTTTGCTTTGTCCATGAATTCATAAGCATGTTCACAGGTTCACCAGATTCCTCCTCAAGTACATCCCACAAGTCTTCTGTCCTTGCATTTGAGCAAGCAAATTTTTTTATGTATGACGCAAGTGCCCTCTGATTGCATGAAGACATCACAGAAAAAAGTAAGATACTTTTCAGATAAAAATAACTAATTCTAATCAAACAAGGAAAATTTAAATTAAGGGACTCGAATAATACAGAAAAGCATAACAAAGTCAGCAATATATAACATTATTCATCTCATTTGCTTCGCATCATCATTATGGGCAAGCATCAGTTGTTATTTAACACGCTTGTGTTCTTATCAGACCACCATCAACAATTTTATGAACATATGTGAAACCATTGTGAGCCCCACTGACAAATGGACATAGGTAAGCATGTCAGGTTCATACATATGTCTTACCATCAACTCCTTTGAATTCCCAAAACTTCAGATTGAAGTAACATAGTTGTCACCCTAGGATGGGAGTCTGGCAGATAGCGCTCTAGATTGTTGATCTATGGATCTGGCGTGGATTTGGTTCTATAGATTTGTGAATTCATCTTAAGATAAATCACAGATTCATTGTGATTTTCTGATTTGACCCAAAATTGTGCAGCATGTGGCAATTTAAAGTCACATCTAGTGAACCAGAGCACAAAATGTGACAATTTGCATAACAAATCCGTACATGAATTCATCTTAAGATAACTCACAGATTCATTGTGATTTTCTGATTGGACCCATAATTGTGCAGCCTGTGGCAATATAAAGTCACGTCTAGAAAACCAGTGCACAGAATGTGGGCCCCTAAGATTCTAACATGTGACAATTTGCATAACAAATCTATACATGTTAATTCAACTACTACACCATTGTATTTGTTAGTACATTATTGTCACCCAACTACTTTTAGTCCTTAATAGAATATTTCTATAAATATTAGAAACAACATGCTATTCAAATACTTCTACAACTATTCATATGTAATGCAAACGCCATCTGTGCAAAATACTAGTTTTATTTATTCATCATATAAAAAGTATATATTTTATAAATTTATATAGCCACTCTTGAGTCTCAACATTATGCTGTTTGAAACACACAAATACCGTTCAAATGCTTCTACAGATATTGAAAGTGATGCACAAACCATCAATGCAAAATACATTTTTTATTTATTCGTAATATGTATATAAATATAAATTAATATATTGATACAAACACTGTTGAGTCACTTTTAATGTTACACTTTTTAAAAGTTGGCACTTTCACTTCTATTTATTCATAATATATGTAAAAATATAAATTACCATATTAATATAGACAGTCTCAAGTCACTTTTAATGTCACTCATTCTAAAAGTTGGCGCTCCCACGTCTTCTTGATACGTCCATGAATTGGTTACACAGCTCCAAATACAAAGACGTGGGCATGGGCATGGGTGTGGACAGGGCGAAAGAGTTGAAGCATCAAAAATTGAGTTCTTTAAAAATGCTGAGAAATGTAACTAAAGAACAAAGCGCTGATGTAACTAACTTGATCCTCATGATACTTCCTTCAAACATGTGGTGGGCAATACAGCATGCTTATTTTCTTCCTCCCCTCCCCCCCCCCCTAAACATATGATATGATGAGATAAAAAAAGAAGGAAAAAGGGGGGGGGGGGCACGAGAAGGAAAACTAAAGAGAAAGAAGACAGAAGGGCTAGTGTAAAAATAATAATAATGACAATAATAATAATAATTATGGTTATCAGGTAATCTGCAGAAGAAGAAAATATTAAACATCACATTGCTTAAGAACCTACAATTGAATCAAATAGAATAGAATATAAATGAAATTTGGAATGGAACGAAGGCGTCCCATTCTCTTGTTTGGTTGGAAAATTACATAATTCTAGAATTGAATGACCATATTTTATTTTAATATTAATTTAGATTAGATTAAAATAAAATAAAACAAGACAAATTCTTAAAAGTGGTGAAGGGTAGGTAAATAATAGTGACAAAAACCGGTGGCAGGGGGGTGACAAAGAGTGGTGATAGCGGAGGCAGAGGAAATGGAAACGGTAAAGGGTGATGGCGGCAAAAGGTGGGGGGGGCGCGCGCGGGGGAGAGAGAGAGAGAGAGATACTCACTCAAGGACCAACTTGAAAACAGTAACAACTAGGCAAAATGACATACCATGATACCAAGAAGAAAAGGACCAACCTGAAAACATTCAGGACCAAGATAGCCTTGCAGCATGCGGATAACAGATGCACCTTTCTTATAACTAATTGCATCAAATATTTCATTAATCTCGCCTGCATGATTTATCTCCACCTGGAAAGAAAAATATGCCCCATCTGAAGTTTTTGTGTATGCATAACTCTGAATAAAAAGAAGCAACAACCCTGAACACAGCATACAAAACATGCCTCGATGGGATGTGATTCTGCAAGCCCATCCAACCGAAGGCCCTCAGTACTTTCAGCCAGAAACTGTGTCCAAATTTTCCAGTCTGGAAACAATATATCAGTTGCTAGATGGCTCACCTGGACACAAGAAACCATTCATGTATGACTTACTATGTATCGTAATAAGCACAATTAAAAAAAAAAATGAATCTAAGCAAAATACCCATGTTGCAAATCCTTCATTTAGCCAAAGATGGGTCCACCATTCCATCGTCACAAGATTGCCAAACCACTGGTGCGCAAGTTCATGGGTCACAACAATTGCAACCTAAGCCAATGAATAATATATTTTTTGTTATGTTAATCAGACATAAGCAAAAAGAATCCAGGTCAAACTAGCAAGCCATGTTCATTAATTCAGATGTCCTTTCTGCATGTGTACATTACCCTCTGCTTGTTAGCAGCTGCAGAGTGCTTATCATCATACAGCAAGGCCGTTTCACGATATGTAACCAGGCCATAGTTCTCCATGGCTCCAAAGGCAAAATCAGGGATTGCAATCATATCCAATTTGGGCAGTGAATATGGCAAGGCAAAGTACCTTCATGACTTAAAATAGCAAATCAGAAATGCACATCTGGAGACTAAAGGTGTTAAGGAAGCACAAAAAGAGAAAATACGATTGATATCTTATTATTGCAGAAATGCAATTATAGCAAAACCAGTACTTGAATGTCATGGCCAGTCAGACGAAATTTATACATAATGAATAGTTATAAGCGATTCATAAACAGAAGACAAAACATACTTCTCATAAAGATTGAGTGTTTTGACAGCAACATCTAAAGCAAATTTTCCTTGATTTGCCTTACCAACTTGGCAGTAAACCCGAACATTAATCCCTGGTCACAAGCACAACTACATCATTACTTGTGCAACATACTTATTCAAGAGAATAGTGGAGGATGGAGTATGATACCATCAGATGTATGATCTTCCACATAATCAAACAAACCAATGACAACTGCCACCAAATAAGTAGACATGAGAGGTGACTCCTGATAGTGAATCGTCTTGATATTGCCATCAATTATTTCTTCAACAACCGGCATATTTGAAAGAGCAACAAACTCAGGTGAGACTTCCAATGTGATCTTGAATGTGGCCTAAGCAAGAAGTATTCATAATCAAATACAAAGTTACAAACACAACTCTGCAACTAGAGGGTGAATGCAAACTCAGGACAACATAATCTGCTCCTGGAAGGTTTGGACATGAAAATTAGTGAAGATCATAGTTTTTGTTCTTCAACATTTGAAATGGATTAATATATTGCATCCCTTTGACAATTTAATTAAATTCAAATTCTCTCTTTTGGAAATATAATTGGTGTTATCATATTTAATCAGATATATAGTGGACTAATGGTTGGAATGGTGATAGGCAATATGGTTCACAGAATTATTTTGGTCACACTTATTGATGGAATAAGCTGCCCAAAGAGAGGTAGAATTGTTATGGAAGAAAGGTTTGAGCTCCCTGATCACAAACTGATTTTTATCCCATGTTATTAAATATATATATATATATATATATATATATATATATATATATATTTGTAAAAAGAATAAAAAAAGGCATCTTTTTAAATTCATCCATATGCAAACACACAAGAGGAAAATGGCGAGGTAGATAACGAACTGGCACCTTATAAGCAGGCTCATCCCAACAAGGAAAGCACCTTCTAGCATCAGCTGGTTCAAACTGTGTGACTGCCATGTTCTTCTTCTCCCCATTATGCTCAAAAGTACTAAAAAGAATAATCATAACTAAAATAAAATCCACCGAATAAATGTCAATTTATAATAGACATTTTCTCATCATATATTTGTCCTTTATTTTATTCTGTTGAAATCTCATCCAAGGAGAGAGGGTGATTTTGACCTTCTGTAGAAACCTTTCATGTTGTCATTAAGGATTCCTGCAAAGGATATCGACAAAACCCCAACGCCAAGCGGGAGATTCTCGGGAAACTCCACCACGACGATCTCATCCTGTTCCAACAGTTCAACCTCCGAAGCCTCCAACACCTAATTATTAGTAACAATCAAATGAATAAACAATAAATTAAAGGACAAGCTAACATAAGTTCAATATCGACTAAAAAATTCAGTACCTTCGAACCGCTCTGATCTGTGAAGCGGACGGAGTTAGGGTCCACGGCGAGATCAGCGGCATTAAGGACAATAAACTGGGTGTCGGCGACGAGAACTTCGACGGAGATTTGGACGGCGCCGGAGAATTTGCAGGTGGATAGGTCCGGCTTGAGGTTGATATCATAGCGTTTGGGGACAGCGAACTTAGGGAGCCTCGGTTGGCCTTTGAACTGCTCGTACTTCTGACTCCGCTCCATTTTTGAGTGTCCGTCCAAGCGTCGGAAATTATTTATACATGGCCACGAAGCAGAAGCATCAAAACGGCGACGTTCGGAGGTTCGAGAGCAATATCTTTTTCAGTTCCCTGTTTCGGGACGCACAAAGTTCCCGAATATATTTTTTATCGAATTTTTTGGTGAATTATCTTTTTATGTATTTTGTCATTTTAGGTCCCGTTTGGTGTAAAAAAAAATAAGATAAATTGAGATAAAATATGATTTGGAGTTGATTTTAGTGTCATTTTTTTCTGAAAATTCACAAACCGTGGGATCGATTTGCCAAATCCGTTCCCACAGATTTAAAAAAATTCACAAAAAATAGCGATAATGGTACTCGTTTGAAAACTCTCAACACGAAGAATATGATTATATAAAAAATTTATACATTCGGATAACTTACTTCTAGATTTTTTATTTTTTTAGCGAAATATTAGAATTTTTTGAAATTAGTGATAGCGGGAAAATTAAAGATAAAAGAGTTGTTAGAGATTTATAGAGATTTTCAGTATTTTTTTATACCAAACGTAGCCTTTACGTCGAATAATTTGTATTTTTATCCGTTTTTCGAATTTTAGATATCCTAATTCTATTTATTTCAATTTAACTTTCAATAAAAAAATAAAAAAGAAATTGTAAAAACAAATATTTAAAACTTATTTGTTTTCAATTCCCTCGCAAGTGTGACATAGGACTTATTTAAAGTTAAAATAAAATAATACAAAATTTTACAAATCTCTACAAATATGAATTACGAGTTAATAAAATTTAAATTCTCTACTCACTGTACAAAATACGAATACGAGACATTAATTTTTATAATTTTATATAATTTTATACAACTCTAAATACACTTATAATTGTACACCGTTGTCGTTAGTTTTTTGAGTTTTTTTTTTTTTAAATGATTAAATTTATTCACTTAAATTTTAAGTTTATATTTTTATTCCAACCAAATAAATGACTCATATATAAGTGTCTTAATTGGTAAATATATATATATATATATATATAGAGAGAGAGAGAGAGAGAGAGAGAGAGAGAGAGACAGCTGAGTCGTTAGAGCTGCAAGCATCTTTTGATACGCTCTCCGTCAGCTTCTTTCTTTGCTCGTAGGTTTCCTGGCTTAAAAAGCCAATGATGATAATTTAAAAAAAAAAAAAAGGAAAAAAGAAAAAGAAAAGAAGAAAAAGATAACTGCAAGAGCGCCTTTTGATATTCTTGCCCGTGGGTTTGTCTTTATGCTTGACAATGTCTCCGGAATTAACAGTAAAAATATACACTGTGAAATCTAATGTGGGAATAGATTATTTTAATTAAATTTAACCATTTATTTTTCACGTCTAAAACAACTAAAATTTTTAATTGAACTCTACAATTAACTAAAGGTAATCACTCAACATAGATACTTTATCTATAAATTCTAAACTTATATTATATATATATATATATAACTCAAATTGAAAAGCAGAAATAAAAAATTATTCTTCTGATGTTTCCTTACGATTGACAAAATTAATCTGTAAACAAATAAACAATAAATTCTTAATAAATAAATAAATCACACACATTTTATCATTGACAAAATTCATCCCTAAACAAATAAATAATAAATCCCTAAAAATTAAATAAATCCCACATTTTGTTTTTCATTTTGTTCTCTATTTATCTTTTGTTTTAAATTTGTATCTATTTCTACTGCACTCATAGAATTGTTCTTATTTCAGTTATTTTTTTAATTTAAAAAAAGTGGTTGGATGAATTTATTTATTTATAAGAATGAATTTTGTCAATGATAAGATTAGTGAAATTTATTTCTTTATTTTAGAAATTTATTATTCATTTGTTGGAAGATTAATTTTATCACTAATATGATAAGCAGAGAAGATGAGTACACATTAAACTCAATAATATACCTTCTTATTTTTAACCCCTTAACCCTTAACAATTATTATAATTCTCTGAAAGAATGAGAATAAGGAAGATCAAAGGCAAAGGTAGTATCAAATTCTTTTTAACCGTAGTTAATGGAATCAAATTCTCATCGACAACCATTATGATTCTCTAAAAAGGAAGGAGAATATGGAAGATTAAAGGCTAACCTCGAATCAAATTCTTTTTTACAGCATTTGGTGTACTTCAAATAAACTAATTGCATGCGCAATGTGAATTGCTTCAACTTTACAATTACCTAGTAAATAGTAATGCATGGAGAGGTTAATTAGATTTTTATATTGATTTGGAAATTTAACTTTAATAATATAGAATAATTTTAACAATTTTTTCTCAGATGCAATCACAGTTTACACGTTGATGTTTGAATGGTCAAAAGAAATAAAAAATACAATTAAAATATAAAGATTTAATTGAAAGAAAGTACAAAAAGTTAATAAAATTAATAGGTTTGGTTTATTTTGGTGAACCAAACACCTTACCAATTATGAAAAATATAAAAATTATTGTGCAAACTAATGTTTCAGGACTGTATCAAATTATTTTAGAGCGTAAGGTTGAAAAAAAAAATGGACTTAGGACTGAAAAGCATGTAAAAATTTTGGATCAAAAAATTTTCTTATAAATGTAAATAATATGCTTAAATTTTACCCAAAAAAAGAAATAAATAAAATTTTAATGAAAAAACATATAAAACAAATGAAAAAAAAAGTTAAAATAAAAGTAACACATATGTTTATTACTAAATTAAATCCAATCAACTTAGTTAAGATAAAATATTCACATCATTTTTCAAGTAGGAGTCATCTGTATAAAATGTGAGAATATTTCAAATAGTACTTAGGAGTAAGTTAATTTTATAAAAAACTTGAAGGGAAATTAAAATATTTTAAAATTTTTATTTAATTAAAGATAATTCTTATAACTATTTGAAGCATAAAATTACTTATTGAATTTTAGTGTGACTCTTTAAATAATTTTTTTAGATAACTATTGTATAATTAATTTAGAATTAATAATTAGTAAATATATTTTCTAATTATGCCAGTTACTTGTAATTAAAGATGGGGGATAATATTTTATCCATGGTAAAAATAAAAAAATAGAGTCCATTTAAATTTTTTTTAATTAACATATTAATGATATTATTGTTTTTATGAATTAAAATAAATTTTAAAATTATTTGAGATTAAAATAAATATTAGAATTAAAGATATTAGAATTTAAAATAACTAAATATATATATCTACATATTATTAATTTTTTAAATTTCAGCCTGGATGGAAACCTTAAGTGACCTTGAACCAACCTTACAATATTTAAATTGCTCCTTCCTCTTATATGAGGATTATTATACTCATTATAATTTTTCTAAGTAAAGAAACATTGAGACATTCAAACAATAGCCTCGCTTGTTTTACGGGATAAGCGGTAGAATAAAATTATAATATTATGATAGAATAGGACAACTCGCATTTGATTGTACTTTTTACCACGGGATAAAAGCATTCTAATTGGAACATTCTAAGGCGATGGTGGCACGATATCTCCTGCAACAAGGGTTTTGTGGTATAAAGAAATTAAATAACTAAAATTCTCTTTAAACTAAAAAAAAAAAAAACATATTAAAATTATTTTTAATAAATAATATTTTAGTATATTAAATTTTATTTAATTTATTAAATTAAATTATTTTTAATAAATAATAATTACCTATTAAAATATTTGTTTAACCTAAAATTAAATTATAAAATAACTATTTTACCACGTGCTTTATTTTCATGCTAAATTACAACCCAAAATGTTTTAAAATATTCTCTACAAAGTTTCATTTCAACTCGGTAAATTAATATCAATTCAAACTCGAGTAAAAAAATAACCATTTTGGCCCTGTTTGATGTATCCAAAAAAAAAACTAACACTCCTCAAAATTTATCAATATCCTCCAATTAAATTCTGTTATATATTACTTTTACATCTAATTTTTGTATTTTTATTATACATTTTTCAGCCAAACACCTCCTTTATCTCTAATTCGTTTTCGATCTAAATACTTTTACATTTTTTAATTAAAATTATATAAATATATTTAAATTATTAATTTTTAATTTAACAATTTAAAATGTACAAAAAAAAAAACTAAAACTCATCAACATCTATCAATATCCTTCAATCAAATTCTATCACATATCACTTTACGTCAAATTTTTGAATTTTTATTCTATTTTTTTCAACCAAACACCCCCTTTATCTCTAACTCGTTATCGATCTAAATAACTTTACATTTTTTAATTAAAATTATATAAATATATTTAAATTATTAATTTTTAATTAACAATTTAAAATGTATAAAAGAAAAAAAACAAAAACTCATCAAAATCTATTAATATCCTTCAATCAAATTTTGTCATATATCACTTTTATATCAAATTTTTACATTTTTATTATATTTTTTTTCAAATAAACACTCCATTTATCTCTGATTCATTTTCCATCTAAATACCTTTACATTTTTTAATTAAAATATATTTCAAATAAACACTCCATTTATCTCTGATTCATTTTCCATCTAAATACCTTTACATTTTTTAATTAAAATTATATAAATATATTTTAATTATTAAATTTTAATTTAACAATTCAAAAGTGTACTCTTTCCAAAATGATATAAAAAACGATGACTCCCCCCCCCCCTCTTGAGACGCAATGTGGGCTGTTCCGTACTATCTCCCGCACTCTTCTTTTGCTTCTTCTTACGTGAATTCGAAGGAGTGGGGATAGCCAATCTGTTGATTGACATGGACTCCGCGTATGGGTATGCCAATCTACGTATTTTGGAGGTGTTTAAGTGGTTAAAAAATGTAATAAAAATATAAAAATATAATGTAAAAGTAATACGTGACGAAATTTGATTAGAAAAAAATTAATATATTTTGTAATTTTTGATAATTTTTTATTTTTGATTTTACCAAACAGTCGTTTTATTCAGTCAAAATTTTGCTTGATTCTTAAAACTAACTTAATTTTTTATTATGTTTTTTTACCAAAATTTATTTGTTTTTTAAAAAGATAACTTTTAAAGTTGATGCAGCATTTATACCAAAAAAATAAATAAATAAATTCACTCCCATTTTAATTTAAAAAAGATAAATAGAAAACATACTTTTTTTTGTTACTTTTTTTCTAACAATTGAATTTTACTCAAATGAATGAAAATTTTTTTATTTTTATAAGTACGATCAACACCTGTTAAAAATAACTTTTAAAACGAAAAGCAAATTTGAATAAAAAATTTTATAAAACAAAGGGGAAAAAAAAAAAGAAAAAAGAGAAAAAAGAAACAACCAGCTCTTATTTATTTTTTGGGTATCCCAAGCAAGCCTAAAGTCCCCAGGTTTTTGAAGGAGATTAATCTGCCGATTAATAGCATTGGGAACCCATCAATGAAGGAGGAAGGCCGTCAGAATGAAGGAGAGTAATCCAAGTACAATACATCATGCTCCTCGCATTGGCCGAGGTTGGGAGTGTTCCATAAAAGTCTGAACCATAGTTCCCACCCCCTCAGTTCGGTCTCGATCTTCAGATGGCTCCGGTTGGAGCAGTTTATTTTTCTTCATATTTCTATAAATTTATTTAAAATTTAAAATTTCTATCCATTACATAAATTAGGAGAAAATTTTTATCCATTGCACATTTTACAAAACTATCATTTTTATAAATTTAAACAACTCCGAACGAAGGAAGCTTGTTCAGTCGTAGCTTTTCTCTGTCAGAAACGCCACGAATTAACAGGAGGAGTTGAAGTTGAAGGTTCTACTCAACTCTCTGATGATAATGCGATTGAAATTGTTAAATGCGTGCAAGATCTGCTAAGATGATCTGATAGCCGTAGATGGGATGGTGGTGATGTAATTCAAAACACACGAAGGTTGCTCTAATTTTAAAGATCCTTTTTTTTTTTTTTTTGTGATGGAAGAAACAGATACCAAAGAAATGATGTTTGTATCCAAGAATTAACAATCAAAGAACTTGACTCAAATGATTCGTAACATGTCAATTCGCGTGTAAGTTCGCCGAGGAAGAAGGGATGGATAAGTTATAAAAATGCAAATAGGACGGCAAAATCACTTATTAGCTTCGTTGGATGATGTCACCGAAACCATTGCAAATGTTTTCTCTGAGAGGACAGAGCAGCAGAATCCACCAGACTTGGGTGTGCCGATAGTGAGCCTGATTCTCCAAGAGAGCTTCCTCTGGGACAATTTGAAGGGGAAACCCTAGATCCAGATAATGAACTAGTCAATGAGAAATATAAGAAATGCCAAGGATACCCCCAGAGACTGGAGCCCCTGCGAAGCAATAGATACAAGGCTTTCAAAAATTCTGATCACTCTAGGTCAAGTGGATTTGGATTCTCGAAGGTCATGAGAAAGGCTTAACCATTTGGACATAGCATGAAGATTTCTTGTGATCTATGAAGCCTCACTTCTCAGAATATATGCCCCTGCTATGCCCTGCTTTTATTTTTTGTTTTGTTTTTTTTTTTTTTTTTTTTTAAGGGGTGACTGCTAGGGCACTGCAATTATTATGGATTAATTAAAGGCGGAAACAGAAATTCTGTCTTCGATTTCAAATTCAATTAATTGGATGCTGGGTTTAGCCCTGACAGTGAAACACAATAACAATTAAAAAGAGGGGGTTTCAAGAAGATAGAAGAAGTCTGCGTTTGCGCGTCTATATATATATATA
This sequence comes from Vitellaria paradoxa, assembly GCA_019916065.1. Taxonomy (NCBI): domain Eukaryota; kingdom Viridiplantae; phylum Streptophyta; class Magnoliopsida; order Ericales; family Sapotaceae; genus Vitellaria; species Vitellaria paradoxa. The sequence goes on from CM034243.1 coordinate 37,179,469, forward strand.
TATATATCTATGTATATGTATATAAACAGAGCAATTTTCAAACAATTCTTTAATAAAAAGATAATCCATCAATGTACTAACTCCAACAGAACATCAAGCGCAACCGGGCATCGAGTTTTACACCACAACCCAGAGACCCAGAGATCGATTTCAAACCAAGATGCACCACCAAAACGGAAACAAAAAGACAAAATGAACAAAAAAGAAACAAAATAGTTCGATACCAATTATTTTATATATATAAGGAGAGGAGATGACGGCAATTTGATTCGACCACTATTAATTTCACGCAATCTTGACTTCAATGGTCTTAGGCTTCTTGGGCTCGGGAGGAGGCAGCTTCTGAACGGTCACCGTCAGCACGCCGTCCTGACACACGGCGGAGATGGCGTCCGTGTTGGCGTTCTCCGGCAACACGAACTTCCTCATGAATTTCCCCACCCTCCTCTCCATCCTCACGTACTTGGCCCCTTCTTTCTCCTCCTCGCGCTTTCTCTCTCCGGTGATCAGTAGTACATTGTCGTCCTCCACGTGAACCTTTATGTCCCCCGATTTCAGCCCCGGCATGTCCACAATGAACACGTACGAATTGGGATACTCCTTCACGTCGGCCGGAGTCGCCGCCATGGCCTTGGCGTCGCGGACGTAGGTGCGAGAAGGGGCATTGGAGGACTTGTCGGCGCCTGCGGCGGCGTCATCGGCAGCAGCAATGTCCATCATGTGCTGGAGGGTGTTGAAGATTGGGGAGTCGAAACCCATTAGCCTGAAATCCATTTTCCTCTTCCTCGATTGTGGAAATTTTCCCAAACTTTGCTCTATTTTTCACACTCGATCTTTCGGTTTCTTGTGGATGATGATGAGAAAGCATCATTCCCCCGACATATATGCAGGATGGAGTAGGGGTGCGAAGAAGTTTCTAGAGACAGAGAGAGAGAGTGTGTGGTGTGAGAAAGAAAAGAGCCTGGGATGTTCTACCAGTTTCTTTAAATTTCTTTTTCGTTATCCGGAACGTAGTAGAATTCTCGCTTATCGGAGATAACACTCTATCGAAAATACAAGAATAATATTGTGACATTTTTATAATAAAATTTTATTTTAATAGATAGTTTTTTTTTTTAATTTATGCAGATTGCATCCACATTAATTTAATTATTAATTTTTGTAAATATTTTTAATTACATACCATTATCCATTATTATTTGATACTTTACCCGCCAGATTTAGAGGTGAACATTTATTGATTTGGTTAAGTTTGATTTTTGAGTGTATTACGTTAAAATAAAAATAACTTTAATATATAAAAAAATAAAATTAAACCAATCCAAAAAGATTGAGAAACTTTTCAGTTTATCCTTTAAAATATTCCAGTTCAGAATTCTGTTAGTTCAATTTTCATATATTTATTTTATATTAAATATATATTTAGTAATATTTATGCATTGTATTTCGCTAGGTATCCAATGATTTGAAAGAGCTCTCTCGAAATTTAGACTCTAATCTGAGTATAAAAATTGTACTAAAAATCTAAAAATTTCGTTTTTTTTTTGCTTAACTTTATTTCAATTTTGTCAAGAAAGCAACCTCATTTTTCACTTTAAATTAGTCAAAGTATACAAAATTTCTTACTCTTTTTTAAGAGATTAGATCCGGTAATTGGGGACTCAAAATCATATAAAAATTTTTTTCCTCGCCATTCTATAAAAAATGATTGAAAGCGTACAAATCAAAATTGGAAAAATCTTTACTTGGTATAGAGCACAAACTTAAAAAAATTGAAAAAGTCTAATCATAAATTAAAAAAATTGGATTAGAATAATAATGTAATATCTTCTACATAAGGTGTATTTAAAATGATAAAAAGTGAGATAAAATGAAATAAGTTGTGAGTTCATAATTCGTGCAGTGAGATAAAAAATAAATAAATTTTAAAGATTTTCAAAATTTTTCAAAATTTTTTTTTAACGCCTCATATTTACAATGACTTTGATTATTTACTTAAGTTATATATAATACAGGTGAATGACCCCTTTTTTTTAAACCCTTGTTCCTTTGTTTATTTTCTTTTTCTTTGTACAATCAAGTCCATTTCTTTCTCTGCCTGCGATTTCTTTCTATCAAAGAATCGCACAGATGATTAATTCCCACGTGATAAAATTTGTATCGAAAGGGTTTTATCAATTTCAAGAAATTTTTCTTGTTTGCTATTTTTTTCCCCTTCTATGTAGAGATTTTTCTCTTTTCATGCAATAAAACCCTTTCACTTATAAACAGAGCACGAATCTGTTTTCCTTATTTCTCTGAGCGTAGGGACAAATCGCGAGATACATAATACTTTGCTATTAGACTATTAATAAATATTTCGTTGGATAAAGTTCAAAAATTATCGCCAACACTTCACTCTTAATTCACGTCCTAATTATTTTAATTATAACAATCAAATGCATATACTTTTGATCAAGTAATAATTAAATTTTTTTGTCTATTATCTATTATAAACTACTATTAAAATGAAAGTAAAATTATCATTTTATAAAATGATTTACATGACAAAGTAATAATGTGAATACTATTTATCATGTGTCAACACTCACTTTTTTATCGCATATCAAATACTCACTCATCTACGTGTATTAGTATTAATTTCTACCATAAAATAATTTTACTTTAAAAAGATAAAATATTACAAATTATACTACCACCACACATCAAACCAAAAAACAACACACATCAAACCAAAAAACTTGAGGAGGACTAACAACAAAACCAACTCACCAAAACCAACAATGAAACCAGCTCACTAAGAATTTAATTTGTGCAAAGTTGTTAAATAATAGATGTATTTAAAATGATGAAAAGTGAAATAAAATAAAATAAAATATAATTTAAAATTTTTTTTTATATTTAATACATGTATCTTAAATCGCATTTTTTTAAAATGAATAGTAAAACTTTCATTCTCACATATTAAATTTTCGTTTAAATAGATTTAAAATTTTTTATTACTCGTGACTTTTTTACGTTGAAATTCATCGAAATAATTTCTACAATTCATTTAAACGAAAATTAACTATACAAATCTGTCAAAATAATTTTTACAAAATAATTTCTACAATTTATCAGAACATTGTTTACGATCGCATAGAAAATAAACAAAATAAATTTTATTTGACAAATTAGAAAATTATAGTAAAAATGATAAAAAAAATTTTACTATTTAATTAATTAAATTCTAATTATTAAATTTTTTTTTAAGATATTAAACTTCTTTTAAATTTTAAAAAAGTAAAAATTCATAAAAATATATAAAAATTTTTTAAAATTTTCAAAAATTTTTGACACAACAAACGCACCCAATGTTTATAAATATCCAAAAACTTGCTCTATTTACCATTTTAAATTATGATTTTAAATTCAATCTATCGGGTGTCGGGTTTTGTCCTGACATAACAATTATTTACGAGAAAAAAAAAAAAAAAAAAACAAAACAGGGGACTTTCAAGAAGATAGAAGAGGGGCATATTTGTGCGCCTATATGTACATATATAGACAGAGCAATTTTCAAACATTTCTTTAATAAAAAGATAATTCCTTAATATATTAACTCGCAGAACATCGAGTTTTACACCATAAAACGGAGATCAATTTCAAACCACAATGCACCGCCAAAACAGAAACAGAAAGACAAAATGAACCAAAAAAAAAAAAGCCTGGTTCGATACCAAATATTACACACACACATATATATATATAACGAGAGGAGATGACGGTGATTCGATTAGACCACTATTAATTTCAAGCAATCTTAACCTCAATGGTCTTAGGCTTCTTGGGCTCGGGAGGAGGCAGCTTCTGAACAGTCACCGTCAGCACGCCGTCCTGACACACGGCGGAGATGGCTTCTGTGTTGGCGTTCTCCGGCAACACGAACTTCCTCATGAATTTCCCCACCCTCCTCTCCATCCTCACGTACTTAACCCCTTCTTTCTCCTCCTCACGCTTCCTCTCTCCGCTGATCAGCAGCACGTTGTCGTCCTCCACCTGAACCTTTATGTCCCCAGATTTCAGCCCCGGCATGTCCACTATGAACACGAACGAGTTGGGGTACTCCATCACGTCGGCTGGAGTTGCCGCCATGGCCTTGGCATCGCGGACGTAGGTGCGGGAAGGGGCGTTCAAGGACTTGTCGGTGCCAGCGGGGGCGTCATCGGCGGCGGCAAGGTCCATCATGTGCTGGAGGGCGTTGAAGATTGGGGAGTCGAAACCCATTAGCCTGACATCCATTTTCCTCTTCCTCGATTGTGGAAATTTTCCCAAACTTGCTCTATTGTTCACACTCGATCTTTCGGTTTCTTGTTGATGATGATGACAAAGCATGATTCCTTCGACATATATACAGGATGGAATGGGGGTGCGAAGAAGTTTCTAGAAAGAGAGAGAGAGAGAGAGAGTGGTGTGAGAAAGAATAGGGCCTGGGACGTTCTACCAGTTTCTTTGAATTTCTTTTTCATTATCCAGAACATGGTAGAATAATCGCTCAATTATATCATTGGAAAATAACTTGTTGAAAATTCAAAAATAATATTATAATAATATTTTTATTCCAATATATAATTTTTCAAATAATTACACAGAATGCATCCAGCTTAATTTAATTAATAATTTTTGTAAAAAAATTTTAATTACATAACATTATCCATTACTATTTGATATTTTACCCGCTAGACTAAGAGGTGAACATTATTTGATTTGGTTAAATTTAATTTTGGAATGTATTACACGATAATAAAATTAATTTTAATTAATAGAAAATAAAATTAAACGAATCCAATAGAAATGAGAAACTTCATAATTCGATTTGTTGAATTTTCATATATTTATATTATATTAATTATATTTAGTAATATTTATATATTTTATTTCAATAGGCTTACCAGCAATTTGGAAGAGTTCTCTCAAAAAATATTTAGTGACTATTTTGACCAACCCTTCAATAAAATTGAGGTTCTAACCTAAGTATAAGGATTGTGCTAGAAATCTAAAAACTCTAATTTTCTTTTTTTTTTTTTTTTTGTTTGCTCAAATTTATCCCAATTTTGTTGAAAGAATAACCTTATTTTTCATTGTAGGGTCTATTTGATGCGATGTAAAATACTTAAAAATTTTGAGAATCTTAAAAAATTTTTAAAAGTTATGTACTTTGTATCTCCCAATACAAATTATAAACTCATATATTATCTCAAATTATCTTATTTTATCTTATTTTTTATCACTCTAAAATCTCGCTAAATTGGTCAATATTATAAGAATGTTTGGTCAACTAAAATTTAATTAAAAAGTATAAAAAATTACAAAAAAATTAATATAAAAATAATATATAATAAAATTTTTAATTAAAAAATATAAAATATTAATAAAATTAATTAATTTTAACCAACCAAAAACAACCTAAAAATTTCTTACTTTGTGAAGGTAAGGGTCAAAAACGGATAAGAAGTTTTCCCCTTGTACGACTCCGTAGAAGATGATTGGAAGTGCTCAAATCAAAATCGGGAGGAACTCCACCCTACGTGGAGCAAATACCTAAAAAGATTGAAGAGGCCCGTTCAAAAATAAGAAAATGAGATCATAATTTTGATTGAATTATTAATATAATATAAATGTAAAATTTTATATAATATGATTGATTTGGAGGAATATTTGAAATTATAAAAATTAAAAAAAATATATTTTATATTATTCTTTAACTTGAACGAAAAAAAGTATACTATGCAAGGATAGAAACAGGGCAGATCGAAGGCGGATATAACATTATTTAAATCCAAACTTCAAATCTTCCGCCTATCTTTAAATTTGCCCCGAATTCTAAATAGATATTTTTTTAGACCTCCATCCCCGCTCCAAATGAAGAACAGATATATCCACGGATATCCAAAACTCTAAACCATTTGTTCACCTTCGAATTTACCCATAAGTTGTATGTAACCTATTACTACCAAAAAATTCATCTCCAAAATCAAAATAATACATAATAACATATTTTGTAAATAATGTAATACATTTCAATAATCTAGAGTCTCAAATGATAGACATTATAAAATTTTAAATTTACCTCTTTGAAGTTTTCTTAATTTTTGCGTATGAAAGAAATAAATTGAACTTTTAAAACTTTAATTTGCACAAAAGTATGAAAAAAATTAAATTTATAATATATTTCCCAAACACACCTTAATTAATACAAAATGATGATAATTTTTGTTTTAAATTTATTTATCAATATTCATTTTAATGATAATAATAGTGAAATTCAATAAGTGTAAAGTATTATGAATTTGAATATTATTTGTCATGATATGACGACAATATTGTCATCGTGATTTCAAATAATTTAAGGTTATCCAAATATTTTTTAGGACCGATCGAGACAAATCAGGACAAATTGGAGCAAATTTGAATTAGATATCGGATTCGGGGTAGATTGAGGCGGAGGCAATACCATCCCTATATTCGATCCAATATCTAAATTTTTTTTAAAAAATTAAATCCAAATCCGATTCAATCTCTAAAAAAAATTTAAATTTCACATCCATTCAAATCAGATAACGGATCAAATTCGAATGAGTCGGCCAATATGCCCCTCCCTAATACTATGATCAGTGCAATGAAATTTGTGGAGCTAGTCATGCCTTTGTGCGTGTGCCCAGAAACATAAGCCGACTATTGAGCTCACTCAACCTCAACCACACCACCTAAGATGCTTAAACTACAAATCAAAAAATAAAAATAAAAAATAAAAAAATAATTCTAATCGAATAAATTTGTACAATTTTTTTTTTTTTTATCCTTGCATCAAAACTTTTTATTAATGAGATTTATAGAAATTTTATTAAAATTTTTAAAAACTTAAACTGAAATTTGTAAACATTTATTAAAATTTATAAATATATATAAATTTATGAAGAGTATAAAGGTTTGTATAGTTCAACGTGAAAAATTTTTTTGTAAAAAATTATAAAATTTTTTTAAATTTTTAGATATTTTTCAATACTTCAAATGTACCCTGGCATCATATTATATAAGGCATAGAAAAATAAAAACTGAAAAAAAAATTAAAAATTAAAATTAAACCCAACAAAGCATAAACAATGGCAGTATCTCCAGCTACTATGCCATCATACACGGTGTATATATATACACACACACACAAACAGAGGAAGTATAAACACAGCGTAATTTAAGCATTTTCTTAACATAACATAACACAACCATTAAACATAGCCACCGAACAAAGAGTGGTCAAGCTCTACACCCACAAAACCAAGATCGTACCCAAAATACAATGCAGCCCCCAAAAAACAGAAGCCATTTCCATACATTACTACCAAAGCATTATTATAGTAGAATAAGATGATGATGGCGATTCCACCTCTATTTCAGGCAACCTTGACCTCAATTGTCCTGGGCTTCTTCGGCTCAGGAGGAGGCACCTTCTGAACCGTCACCGTCAGCACGCCGTCCTGACACACGGCGGAGATGGCGTCCCTGTTTGCATTCTCCGGCAACACGAACTTCCTCATGAATTTTCCCACCCTCCTCTCCATCCTCACGTACTTAGCCCCTTCCTTCTCCTCCTCACGCTTCCTCTCTCCGCTTATCAGCAGCACGTTGTCGTCCTCCACCTGAACCTTGATGTCCCCCGATTTCAGCCCCGGCATGTCCACGATGAACACGTACGAATTGGGATACTCCTTCACGTCGGCGGGCGTCGCCGCCATGGCCTTGGCGTCGCGCACGTAGCAGCGGGAGGGGGCGTTGGGGGGCTTGCCGGCATCTTCAGCGGCGGCGATGTCCATCATGTGCTGAATCGTGTCGAAGATTGGGGCATCCAAACCCATTAGCCTGAAATCCATTTTCTTCTTTGTTGATTGCGGAACTTTTCTGCGAAGATGCTTAAATTGACCGTCGAAAATTATGCAAATGAAATTGCCGTCGAGCTTGCTCTGTCGGATGACGAAGAGCTTGGTTCCTCTGTTATATATGGAGAGAGGGGTGGGGGTGAAGAAGTTTCTAGAGAGAGAGAAAAGGGGGTGTGGAAAAAAAAGTTCTAGCAACTTCTTAGAATTTCTCGTAAAGCCCAGAACATAGTGGAATATTCCCGGTAAGGGGGGCTGCAGTAGCCATTTACTGCATCGGTGTGCCAAAAAATTGGTGGGTTTTGTTGGACGAAAAGGTTAAGTGTAGAGTAAAAAAAAAAATTATAAATAAAAATAATTAATTTTTTATTTGATTAGATTAGAAAATAAAATAAAATAAAAAATATTTTTAATATGATTAAATAACTTTTAATAATTTTTTAACGTTTGGTAAAATAAATATATAAATTTTTAGTAAAGTTTAATAATTTTTTGTGTATTTGATAAAAATTTTTGAAACTTTTGAATTAGATTAAAGTAAAATAATGATTATAATCTTCACCAACTCATCAAAAAAAATTGATGTGCTGACAATTTGACACATAAGATTATTAACAACTTTTGTACTAAAAATTTATCCTTTAAAATATTCCAATTCAGAATTCTGTTAGTTCAATTTTCATACATTTATTTTATATTAAATATATATTTAGTAATACTTATGCATTGTATTTCGCTAGATATACCAATGATTTGAAAGAGCTCTCTCGAAATTTAGACTCTAATCTGAGTATAAAAATTGTACTAGAAATCTAAAAATTTCATTTTTTTTTCAATTTTATTCCAATTTTGCCAAGAAAATAACCTTATTTTTCGCCTTAAATTGAACCAAACAAATTAAAAAAATAAAATTCAAACAGTTCTATTTATTTTAATAAAAAATATTTTTTTACTTGCATCCTAAATTTATTAATTTAGATTATTAATCTTTTCTTTCATAGAATCATCTAAAAGTCAGTAAAATTTTAGTTTAATAGGACCAGATTGCCCATTGTATTTTTATTTTTCTTATACAACATTCAATTGACTTATCATTTTTGTAGGGTTTTCTCTTGACTCTGTTTGCATAAAAATATAATACATTTTAATTTAATAGATAGGACCAGATTACCCATTGTGTTCTTATTCTTCTTATACAACGTCCAATTGACCGATCATTTTTCTAGGACTTTCTCTCGACTCTATTTGCATAAAATTACAATGCATAAATAGTTATTTGATGAACAATTTTTTATTTAAATGTGTTTAACGTTTAATTTAGATTAATCAATAATGTAATATCTTCTAATATATTTACAAAGACTTTGATTATGTACCTAATATATATATTAAAGATGAATGACCCTTTTTTTAACTTTTAGGTACCGTTTGGCAACTCAAAAAAATATCAAAAGTTACATTTTGTAATTTTTGATGTGTTTGGCAAAATCATAAATTTTTTTACTTTTTTGATTTGTTACAGTAAAAAATACACTCCATAATTATAATTTTTTTGATTTATTACTGTAAAAAAATATACCAAACACAAAAAAATTATCACTTTTTTATTTTGCTACAGTAAAAAATTTACCAAACACTCAAAAATTACTAAAAAATACTAAAAATTTCATTTGGTTCAACCAAACACACAAAAAAGTACAAAAAAAAACCCAAAAATTTATCAAAACTTAAATTTTTTTGAACTTTCAAACACCCCCTTATTCCTTCGATTATTTATTTATTTATTATTATTTTTTTTACAATCTCTACTTGCGATTTCTTTTTATCAAAGAATCATACGAATGATTAATCCCCATGTGATACAATTTGTATCAAAAGAGTTCTACCAATTTCAAGAAATTTTTCTTGTTTGCAATTTTGTTCCCCTTCTATGTAGAGATTTTTCTCTTTTCATGCAATAAAACCCTGTCACTTAAAAACAGGGCGAAAATTTGTTTTCCTTAATTCTCTGAACTTAGGGACAAATCGCGAGATATATAATACTTTGCCATTAGACTACTAATAAATATTTTGTTGGAAAAGTTTTAAAATTATCCCTACACTTCACTCTTAATATTACATCCTAACGATTTTAATTATAATAGTAAAATGCATGTACTTTTAATCCAATAACAATTAAGTTCTTTTACCTGTTATCAATTATAAACAACTGTTAAAACGAAAATAAAATTATCATTTTGTAAAATGATTTACGTGACAAATGATAATGTGAATATTATTTGTCATGTGTTAGACGCTTACTTTTCTACCGCATATCAAATACTCACTCATCTACAATGAGTATTTATCATCGTGTATTAATATTAATTTCTATCATAAAATAACTTCACTTTAAAAAAATAAAATATTATAAATTATACTACCACCACACGTCAAATCAAAAAACTTAAGGAGAGTGAACAACAAAACTCACTCACAAAAACCAATAACGGAACCAATTCATCAAGAATTTAATTTGTACAAAGTTGTTAACTAATAAATGTGTTTAAAGTAATAAAAAATGAGATAAAATAAAATAAAATATAATTTAAAAATTTTTTTACATTTGATACAAGTATCTCAAGTCACGTTTTTTTAAGATAAATAATAAAATTTTCATTCTAACATATTAAATTTTTATTTAAATTTTTATTTAGACGAATTTAAAATTTTATATCACTCATTACTTTTTTATATTGTAATTCATTGAAATAATTTTTACTATTCATTTGAACAAAAATTAACTATGCAAATTTGTCAAAATAATTTTTACAATTCATTAAAACAATTTTTATGACCACATAAAAAATAGACAAAGTAAATTTCATTTAAAAAATTAAAAGTTCATGGTAAAAATAATAAAAATAATTTTAATATTTGATTAATTAAATTCTAATTATTAATTTTTTTTAAATATAAAACTTTTTTTAAACTTTGAAAAAGTATAAATTCATAAAAATATATAGAAATTTTTACAAATTTCCAAAAATTTTTGATACAGCAATTGCACCCAATGTTTACAAATATCCTAAAACTTGCTCTCTTTACCATTTTAAATTATGATTTTAAATTCAATTAATCGGGTGCTGGGTTTTGTCCTGACATTGATACATAACAATTATTTACGGAAAAAAAAAAAAAAAAAAAAAAAACAGGGGACTTTCAAGAAGATAGAAGAGGGGCGTATTTGTGCGCCTATATGACATATATAAACAGAGCAATTTTCAAACATTTTTTTTTTGGGTAAGTGCAATTTTCAAACATTTCTTAAATAGAAAGATAATCCTTAATATATTAACTCGCAAAACATGGAGCTTTACACCATAAAACGGAGATCAATTTCAAACCACAATGCACCACCAAAACAGAAACAGAAAGACAAAATGGAGAAAAAAAAAGCGTGGTTCGATACCAAATATCTCGCACACAGAGACACACATATATATAAGGAGAGGAGATGACGGTGATTCAATTCGTCCACTATTAATTTCACGCAATCTTAACCTCAATGGTCTTAGGCTTCTTGGGCTCGGGAGGAGGCAGCTTCTGAACAGTCACCGTCAGCACGCCGTCCTGACACACGGCAGAGATGGCTTCCGTGTTGGCGTTCTCCGGCAACACGAACTTCCTCATGAATTTCCCCACCCTCCTCTCCATCCTCAGGTACTTAACCCCTTCTTTCTCCTCCTCACGCTTCCTCTCTCCGCTGATCAGCAGCACGTTGTCGTCCTCCACCTGAACCTTTATGTCCCCAGATTTCAGCCCCGGCATGTCCACTATGAACACGAACGAGTTGGGGTACTCCATCACGTCGGCGGGAGTTGCCGCCATGGCCTTGGCATCGCGGACGTAGGTGCGGGAAGGGGCGATCGAGGACTTGTCGGTGCCAGCGGGGGCATCATCGGCGGCGGCAAGGTCCATCATGTGCTGGAGGGCGTTGAAGATTGGGGAGTCGAAACCCATTAGCCTGACATCCATTTTCCTCTTCCTCGATTGTGGAAATTTTCCCAAACTTGCTCTATTGTTCACACTCGATCTTTCGGTTTCTTGTTGATGATGATGACAAAGCATGATTCCTTCGACATATATACAGGATGGAATGGGGGTGCGAAGAAGTTTCTAGAAAGAGAGAGAGAGAGAGAGAGAGAGTGGTGTGAGAAAGAATAGGGCCCGGGACGTTCTACCAGTTTCTTTGAATTTCTTTTTCATTATCCAGAACATGGTAGAATGATCGCTCAATTATATCATTGGAAAATAACTTGTTGAAAATTCAAAAATAATATTATAATAATATTTTTATTCCAATATATAATTTTTAAAAATAATTACACAGAATGCATCCACCTTAATTTAATTAATAATTTTTGTAAAAAAATTTTAATTACATAACATTATCCATTACTATTTGATATTTTACCTGCTAGACTAAGAGGTAAATATTATTTGATTTGGTTAAATATAATTCTGAAATGTGTTACATTATAGTAAAAATAATTTTAATTAATAGAAAATAAAATTAAACGAATCCAATAGAAATAAGAAACTTCATAATTCGACTAGTTGAATTTTCATATATTTATATTATATTAATTATATTTAGTAATATTTATATATTTTATTTCAATAGGCATACCCGCAATTTGGAAGAGTTCTCTCCAAATATATTTAGTGACTATTTTGGCCAACCCTTCAATAAAATTGAGGTTCTGACCTAAGTATAAGGATTGTGCTAGAGATCTAAAAACTCTATTTTTTTTTATTTGCTCAAATTTATCCCAATTTTGTTGAAAGAATAACCTTATTTTTCATTTTAAGGTCCGTTTAACGCGATATAAAATATTTAAAAATTTTAAAAATCTAAAAAATATATTTAAAAGTTATGTACTTTTTATCTCACGACACGAATTACAAAGTTACATATTATCTTTTATTATCTTATTTTATCTTATTTTTTTTTACTCTAAAAACTCTTTAAATTGGTCAATATCAAATGAATGTTTGATCGGCCAAAATTTAACAAAAAAATTTTAAAAAATAAAAAAATTTAATATAAAATAATATGTGATAAAATTTAATTAAAAAATAAAAAATATTAATAAAAATTAATTAATTTTAACCGAGCAAACAGCCTTAAAAATTTCTTACTTTTGTGAAGGTAGGGGTCAACAACGCATAAGAAGTTTTCTCCCTGTACGACTCCGTAAAAGATGATTGAAGTGTTCAAATCAAAATCGGGAGGAACTCCACCCTACGTGGAGAAAATGCTTAAAGGATTGTTTAGCCTCTAATTAAATATTAAAATTTATTAAAAATTATGAAAAAATTTATATTTTTTTAATTAAATTTTACCACTTATCACTTTTACATTAAATTTTTATATTTTTATTGTAATTTTTGACTAACTTTTTTCTAACAAACACCTCTAAAAGGATTGAAGGGCCCGTTCAAAAATAAGAAAATGAGATCATAATTTCGATTGAATTATTAATAAAATATAAATGTAAAAGTTTATATAATATGATTGATTTGGGAGAATATTTGAAGTTATAAAAATTAAAATAAAATATAATTTGTATTATTTTTTAACTTGAACGAGAAAAAATTTACTATGATCAGTACAATGAGATTTGTGAAACTGATCATGTCTTCGTACGTCCAAAAATATGAGACGGTTATTAGCCCACTCTACCTCAACCGCACCACCCAAGGTGCTTAAAATACAAATAAAAAAAAATTCTATTCAAATAAATTTGGATAAAATTTTTTTAATTTTTGCGCCAAAACTTTTTATTAATGAGATATATAGAAATTTTATTAAAATTTGTAAAAACTTAATTGAAATTTATAAAAAATTTATTAAAATTTATAAATATATATAAATATATGGAGAGTATAGAGAATCATGTAGTTCAACATGAAAATGTTTTTGGTAGAGCATTTTAAAATTTTTTAAAATTTTTAAATATTTTTTGATACTCCAAATAGACCTTTGTAACCATATTAAAAAAGTCAAAAACTAATAAAATTTTCAGATTCAACCAAAAAAATTAAAAAAAAAATTCAGGCAGAATATAAAATACTTTCTACTTGCATCCTCAATCTATTAATTTAGATAATTAATCTTCTTCAGTAAAAATTAAATTATATAGAAGTAAATAAATTTTAATTTAATAGGACCACATTGCCCATTGTGTTCCAATTGACCTATCATTTTTCCAGGGTTTTCTCTTGACTCCTATTCGCATAAAAGTACAATACATCAATAGTTGTTTGATGAACAAATTTTTCTTTGAATGTGTTTTACGTTCGAATTAATCATTAATGCGATATCTCCTACCTATATTTAGAAATACTTTGATTATTTACCTTATATATATATATATATATATATATATATATATAATTTATTGAAATTTATAAATATATATAAATTTATGGAGAGTATAGAGAATCATGTAGTTCAACATGAAAATGTTTTTGGTAGAGCATTTTAAAATTTTTCAAAATTTTCAAATATTTTTCGATACTCCAAATAGACCTTTGTAACCATATTAAAAAAGTCAAAAACTAATAAAATTTTCAGATTCAACCAAACAAATTAAAAAAAAAATTCAGGCAGAATATAAAATACTTTCTACTTGCATCCTCAATCTATTAATATATATACTCTCCATAAATTTATATATATTTATAAATTTCAATAAATTATATATATATATATATAATTTAATTTTTACTGGAGAAGATTAATTATCTAAATTAATAGATTGAGGATGCAAGTAGAAAGTATTTTATATTCTGCCTGATTTTTTTTTTTAATTTGTTTGGTTGAATCTAAAAATTTTATTAGTTTTTGACTTTTTTAATATGGTTACAAAGGTCTATTTGGAGTATCGAAAAATATTTGAAAATTTTGAAAAATTTTAAAATGCTCTACCAAAAACATTTTCATGTTGAACTACATGATTCTCTATACTCTCCATAAATTTATATATATTTATAAATTTCAATAAATTATATATATATATATACCGCCAGAACTGCTGACCACGCCAACCGAAAATACAATCGACGACCTGCCGAACACAGACAGAAGGAAGGTTACGGCCGGAGTGGAGGTCTCTGGCCGGAAAACCCTCCAATGCTTAAGTCAGTAAGTCACTCAAAGAAGAAAGCTTTTTAGAAAAGAAATGAGTAAAAGTTTAAGTTGGCAATAGTCAGCTTACCTTAATTGTTCAGTGGAATCTCCTACTTATAGTAATATGAACAGTAATAAAATATACCTGTGATCTGACATCATTCAGCTTCCGTGCACCTCTTTTCCTTCTCTTTCTTAAATGCATTCCACCGCTCATTTAATGCCTCATATCTTTCATTAAATACTCCATACCTTTCATTTAATGCTTCTGGTAGTTAAACACGGCAATATAGCCAGAATTTCGTGGTCAAACTGTCTACCTGTCACATCCGTCAACTACTCATAACGAAGTGAACTGAGCTAGTTACTCCCTCAGAGATAAATACCTAGTTCAGTCATAACTACGGTGCATTTATGGTTATGAGCCCTCTCTAAGGCTGTGGATCCCAGGCTCAACATTTACTAGCCGCCAATCGATGGGCCGAACAAACTAGCTATTGAGGTCCTCGGCTATAGCCACGTAGAACATACTATTCATAGGTGCTGAGGTTCAGGGTATCCTTTGGAATATTAACCCTAAGACGTGTGTTCATGTATAACACTCACGTGGAACTCTCGTGCCATCAATCAGCTGTTCGGCGGAACGCCATGTGTCACGATGGAACGTGCTCGGCGAATGATTACGTGGCTCACACAAATATACTCGGCACTGGGCCACGTAGCGCCTTAACTACACTTGCTTGGCATCCGTACATCTAAGTATTATTTTGCCCAACATTTTGCCCCCACTCTGGTTGGAAAAAGATATTTTTCGAGTAGAGTAGCAGAGCAGAAAAGCCTTACCTTACCAATCCGTTCCATCTTCCTCATGCGATTTGTCATTTAGTGTCCTCCTGACGTGCTTCTAATCTGATTGGACCCTTCTCTCTCTTGGTAATGACACGCGTAATGCCCTTTCAGCTTTTCATCTGCCGCGCTGCTTACACAGATCCCCAAATATGGAGTGTTAAAATGTGGGTGGCCAAAAATTCGAATATTGGGGCGGTAATAAATGCAATTTCTGCCGCTCGCTGCCTTTTCATTGGTGACGCTTCGATTGTCTCCCACAGATACACACACATATGCATATATACTTGATTCGTCTTCTTTGCTTCTTTTCCGCTACTCGATCTATCAAATCTCCTTTGCTTTTTTCTTTGAGTTTTCATCTTTTCGAGCTTTCATCCCTCCTGTAGATCTCCGCCCCTGGTGAGTCAATCCTTCTCATTTCAAATCTTCCATTATGGGTAAACTCGCGAATGAGCTCAACTCTGAGAAAAAAATTAGGATTTTCAAGGAGAAATACCAAATTCCTCAGAATGTGAAAATTAGGCTCGCCCAAGAGGGCGAGCACGCACCAGGGGAATTTCCCATAGTTGCCATCACTGAAGGTGGCCTTAGGTTCCCCTTACACCATTTTCTTCGCTCTATGATAAGCATCTTAGACCTCGGCCCTAGGAATCTTACCCACAATTTTTATAGGATAGTCAATGGGGTAATAGAAATAAATAGACGATACGGATTCCACATATCTGAGTGGGATCTACTTTATTGTTACTCCATCCAAAAGGTGAAGAAGGATGAGAACAGGTAGTATTTGAAATCCCGACCAGAAAAAGCCTTGGTCTATATGCTGCGTGATACGATTAAGTCAGAAAGTGGCCTGTGCGTCGTCACGGGTCACCGGACACACGACCCAGACGAAGATCATTATCCAATCGTCCCTCTGGTTTCTTTGGGCTCAGGTTAGTTGATTTCGAATATTACCAACTCTTACTCTTCTTCGACTATCTATTTTTTGGAAGCACACTAACTGTTTGATTTGATTTCTATGCAGCCGACCAAGCAAAGAAGTTCTGGGCTACTGGTATTCATGCTGACAGGGATCATCTCACACAGGTGTTCAAATTCCTTGGGGGTTCTGATCTTTATCCCTTCGCCCGAGCGGTCCCAATTTGGTTCAACTTCACCCTTAATCACCAAACGTTCATTGCTCCCCCTCAAGGTTTCGCCACCTCAGAAGCTATCAGGCGTCTCCAGTAGTGGTTCAGGGCTTTTGCTGAAGATAAAGAGAACTTTTACGCCTTGAAGCACCCAGAGTGGGTTCATCCACCTCCGTTTGCTCTCCCGTTGGTTGCCGAGCACGCTCCTGCCCCGGAAGCAGTGATTTCCGATCCTGCCGAACAACCAAGAAGGCGGAGACTTATACTTTGGGAGGAAGAGGAGGAAGAGGAAGAAGAAGTTGAACCATCTCGTGCTTTCGAATACTTCTCCAATCCAGAAGAAGAAGAGGGAAGAGATATGGCTCCCAAAGTTGACTATAAGAAACTTGCTTTGGCAAAAGCCAAGGAGCAAAAAACTGAGGAGGTGAAGAAGAAGAAGGCTGAAGAGCAAAAGGCTACTAGGAAGAGGAAGTTTGATGAGGGGAAGGCCCTTGCTCTTACAACCATCGAACAAATCCTCAAAGTAAAAATGGAAAGGGGGAAGGAGCAGGAGGCTCTTCGGCAAAAACCTTCTGGTCCCCCTGAATCGAAGAAGGCCAAGACGCTACAAACCGAAGCGGTTCAGGTCACCAAGCAACCAAAGCTGCCGAAGGGGGCTACTGGAAAGGTGGCAGCACCTTTTAAGGATGTGCCACCCACCAAGGATGCACTGCCCAAGACCACCGAGCCATTGCCTTCTCAGCCGATTGGGCTTGTGCCTCTTGCCATTGAATTCCTAGCCAATCCGGTTCGAGACTTTCCTCCATTCGTACCACAAATCCTCATCCCTAGCCTTGAGTTTCCTCAGGGCTGACCATTCACCATCCAAGACACAGCCTTCAATCACGCCGAAGAATATCTCAAAGGTGTCCTCCCTCCTCAGGATGTCCATGCTACGAGAAAAAATAAAACGGAGGACATCCATAAGATCCTGATGAAGAACGGCATTTCTGTAAGTGTAATGATGTTCCTTTCTGCACATCCTTTTGCCATTATGCTCTTTCTAACTCTCTGCTCTTTCTACAGACTTCTCTCTATACAATGGAGCTCATTGCTAGGAGCCAGGCCTCTAATGCCAGAGCTGAGCCGAATAGATCTGACATAAAGGATCTAAAATCAAGCGTAAGGGCTTTGGAGAAGGAGAAGAAAAACCTCAAATCCAGCAATGACGCTCTGACAAAAGAGAGGGGCGAGCTTCGAGACGAGAAGAAAGAGCTCGAGCAGCAACTTAATACTGCCCTTGGCCAGGTAGCAGGAAGCAAAGCTCGTGTGGAGTCCATGGACAAAATTCTGCTCCGTAAAGACGAAGAGCTACGGGAGGTCAAGGGCAAACTCTCCAAAGCCGAGATCGAACTATCCTCTTCGAAAGCCGAGCAAGAGATACTTTCAAAGGAGTTGGAGGCTTCCAAGGCCAAGCAAGTCAAATCGAAGCAGGAGCTTGCTAGCCTCCGAGCAGAGCTTGCACTTAAAACTCGGGCTCTGGAAGAAAAAGACACCGCCTTCCGAGGAGCCGAGGAAAAAGCTAAGGTTAATGTTGAGGCCCAAATTAATGACTGCGTGGAACAGATGAGGGACGCTCACAACGATTTCTTCCTTGAGGGTTGGGAGGCTGCAATGAAGAAGAACAACATCGATCACACCAACCCCATATACACAGAGGTCCCTTATCCTGATCCACAGCGTCCAGCTCCTCAGTTCAGCTTCGAACGTCCACCTCAAACTCCTTCAATTCAAACTGCTAAAGAAACCATTGACGAAGGGGAGGTTGAGGTAGATAGTTCCCAGAAGGACACCTCCTAAGCACCTAAACAAATTGATCTTGTCGTGGAGAGTGATCCCACGAAGGAGGGAGAGAAGTGAGCCTCTTTTTTTTTTTTTATTCAGATGTAAAAACGTGATGAACTATGTAAAACTTCTGACTTCGAATGAATGAGAATACTCCAGTCTTTTCTAATCTTGCTTTGTTTTTCATGTCTTTGCTTCTTTAGAACTATTGATGAACTGATTGGAGAATACCTTGACTTGGTTGCTGATGAGGTTATAGGAGGTGCAGCCGAAGAGTACCTTGATGTATTTTCATACGAGATAGCTACAAACCCTTATAATAAATGTTAATGTCTTGTCTTAAATTTAGAATAGTCTCTTCAATTGACAGCTATGTAAAGTATACTGTAATTGTACTATGAAATACATAATACAAGCTTTTGAATTGTCCTCAGGTATGCTTTCTCCTATTAGGAGTCTACTTTTTTTCTATTCATATGTTTTGTGCTTGTGTCAAAGTATATACTTTGAATTAATTTGTACCAATAATCAAGCAATCATAAAATTTAACAAGTTCAAGTAATAGTTTGCTTTTCATCAAGTAACTTCAAGCTTTTGCTAAAGAGGCATAATTTTAATAAATCTCACATACCTCAATGAGCTCGGCTGTCCTCCAGCTTTCATGTAATAACGGAGGAATTTACCTTTTGACAAAATTTCGCTTTTCAATTTCATGCCGAGCATCGGAGAAGTGAATCTTTATGATATGAGGGCTTTTGCACATCAAGGCTGAGCTTTTTTGAAATGACTCTTTGTGTTGTGAGAGCTTTTGCTTCCATTGTACCAACGCTAAGCAAACTGAGCGTGGCTTCTATCATTTTTAATCAATAAGCCAAGGAATCGAATCTTGACTTAGAGAGCGTGTCTGGTCAATGAATAAACCAGGATTGGGCCAACATCAGAAGTGATGTGGATTCTTTCTGTACCAACGGTTGGCAAGCCGAGCGTGGCTCCTTTTGATAATCCTTTTCAGAAAACTGGGGAATTGAATTCCAGTTTAAAGAGAATACCTGGTCAGTAAATAAACCAGGACTGTGCCAACGTTCGGTAAGCTGAGCGTGGCTCTTTTTGATAATCCTTTTCAGAAAACTGGGGCATTGAATCCCAGTTTAAAGAGAATACCTGGTCAGTAAATAAACCAGGACTGTGCCAACGCTCGGCAAGCTGAGCGTGGCCCCTTTTGATAATCCTTTTCAGAAAACTGGGGCATTGAATCCCAGTTTAAAGAGAATACCTGGTCAGTAAATAAACCAGGACTGTGCCAACGTTCGGCAAGCTGAGCGTGGCCCCTTTTGATAATCCTTTTCAGAAAACTGGGGCATTGAATCCTAGTTTAAAGAGAATACCTGGTCAGTAAATAAACCAAGACTGTGCCAACGTTCGGCAAGCCGAGCGTGGCTCCTTTTGATAATCCTTTTCAGAAAACTGGGGGATTGAATTCCAGTTTAAAGAGAATACCTGGTCGGTAAATAAACCAGGGTTGAACCAACATCCAAAGGGATGTGGCATCTTTCTGTACTAATGCTCGGCAAGCCGAGCATGGCTCCTTTCTGAACCACTACCCAAAGGTATGTGGCATCTTTCTATTGAACAAGTAATTGTCTCAAGCTTTTACTTTATTTGCTTTCATAAAAGAAGAGCTTTTCAGTGAATGTACACAGTCTCTAACAATGAATGTACAACAATATTAATGGTAATAGAGCTTCAAGTGGGCTATGTTCCACAGTCTTTTGATTGGCTTTCCTTCCATGTCAGTCAACTTGTAAGCTCCATTGCCAAGCACTTCTGAGACGAGGAATGGTCCCTCCCAATTGGCTCTAAGCTTTCATTCGATTTGATCCTTTCTGCTTCCCATCAATTTTCTTAACACCAAGTCGCCAGCACTGAATTCTCTATGTCTTACCCCTTTATTAAATTTCCTCTTTGTCTCTCGCTGGTAGTTGGCTAACCTTAATGTGGCAAGTTCCCTTCTTTCATCAATCAGATCTAGACTCATCGCCATGGCTTTATCATTCTCCCCTTTATTAAATGCTAGAGTCCTGATGCTCGGCAGGTCAACTTCCAACGGGATGACGGCTTTCAACTCCGTAAGCCAGAGAGAAGGGAGATTCTCCAGTTGATCTTCTAGGGGTTGTTCGGTATGTCCACAGTACTGATGGCAATTCATCCACCCATTTCCTCTTTGCCGCTTCCAGTCTTTTCTTGATCCCATTGAGAATGACCTTGTTTGTAGCTTCGGCTTGACCATTGCTCTGGGGGTAAGCTGGTGTTGAGTAAATATTTTTGATTCCATATCTAGAACAATACTCCCTGAATGGGGCACTGTCAAATTGCATCCCATTATCGGAAATAAGTGTTCTAGGGATGCCATACCTGGTAATGATGTTCTTCCAAATAAATCGAATGGTATCAGCATCTCTGATGTGGGCCAAAAGTTCTGCTTCCACCCATTTAGTGAAGCAGTCAGTGCCGACCACTAAAAACTTTCTATTTCCCGAAGTAGTAGGAAGGGGTCCCACAATGTCGAGCCCCCATTGAGCGAACGGCCAAAGACTGGTCAGCGGACTGAGTTCTTGGGCTGGCTGGTGAGGAATGGAAGCAAACTTTTGGCATTTCTTGCACCTCCGAACATAGGCTTGAGCATCATACCCCATCTTCGGCCACCAATACGCTTGTGTGATCGCTCGGTGCGCCAGTGATCTGCCCCCAGTATGTGCTCCACAGACCCCTTCATGTAGCTCATAGAGGAAGTCTTGCACTTTGTCAGGATGAACACAAAGAAGATAGGGACCTGTGAAGGACTTCTTGTATAGCTTATTGTCAGGAGAGAGCCAGAACCTGGTGGCCTTTATTCTCAGCTTCTTCGCTTCTGTTTTGTCCTCAGGGAGAGTCCCATCCTTCAGGTAAACAATGATTGGATCCATCCAAGATGGGGTTAAGTCAGCACACATTACCTGCTCATCTTTTGTTATGCTCGGCCTCTTTAGAACTTCCAAGAAAACTTGATCAGTTAGCTTATTCGAGAAGAGGCAGCCAGCGTTGCAAGTGCGTCAGCATGAGCATTATGATCTCTCCCAATGAGTTCCACGCTAGCTTTATTAAAGCCTTAAATTTTTTTCTTTGCCAATTGTAAATACTCTGCCATCTTCTCACTTCTAGCTATATACTCACCCTTCAGCTGATTGGCAACCAACTGAGAGCCAGTCTTTATTACAACATCGTTTGCCATTAAGTGTCGAGCAAGGTTGAGCCCGGCTAAGAGAGCTTCATACTCTACTTCATTATTAGTAATCTCGAATTCGAGCTTTATTATATATTCTATAGTGACCCCTTCCGGCGTAGTCAAAACAATGTCTACCCCACCGCCCTTCCTAGACGAAGACCCATCAACCTCAATTTGCCAAGGTTGTTCGTCCTCTCCATGTTCGGCTGGAGTAGACCTTATTTCCACTTGCCATACTCCTTCCGTCGGGCCAGGAGCTAGGGTGGTAAATTTCGCTACAAAATCGGCCAACACTTGAGGCTTTATTGCGGTTCTTGGAATAAATTTTATGTCAAATGCACCGAGGAAAACTGCTCATTTTGCCACCCGACCAGATACATCAGTCCTTTTCAAAACATGGCCAACTGACTGATCGGTGACCACCTGAATGGTGTGTGCATGGAAGTAATGAGCTAATTTCCTGGACGCCATCACCAACGCCAAGGTCAATTTTTCTAGGGGAAGGTATCTGGTCTCTGTCTCTTGCATTCTTTTGCTGACATAGTAAATAGGATGCTGCTTCCTTTGTTCTTCCCTTCGCAGGACGGCACTGACTGCATGTTCTGAAACTGCCAGATATAGTTGCAAAATATCCCTCGGCTGCGGTGTTAACAATATCGGGACAGTTGTCAGGTATTCTTTAAGTTTCTCCAGTGCTGCGTCTGCCTCAGCATCCCATTGCATCTTATTTACACCCTTTAGCAATCTAAAGAATGGTCGGCATTTGTCAGATGATCTACTGATGAATCGATTGAGTGCCGCCACCATCCCTGTGAGCTTCTGGACTTCCTTCTTAGTGCGCAGAGGAGAAATAGATTGGATGGCTTGTATTTGATCAGGATCGGCTTCAATTCCCCTTCTGCTCACCAAGTGGCCCAAAAATTTACCCGAGCCAACTCCGAAGGCACACTTGGCAGCATTTAGTTTTTACCCATACCGATCAAGGGTAGAAAAAACATGCTGGAGATGTTGAAAATGAGTGTTCGGCTCCTTTCTCTTTACCACCATATCATCAATGTAGACCTCCATCATCTGTCCGAGGTCGTTGATACGTAGCTCCAGCGTTCTTCAATCCAAATGGCATAACCCTGTAACAGTTTATACCTCAAGGGGTTATGAAAGAAGTCTTCTCCTCATCAGGGCCGAACATGGGGATCTGGTGATATCCCCTATAAGCGTCTAGGAACGAAATCCTGGAACATCCAGCGGTTGAGTCAACGAGTTGGTCGATCTTTGGTAGGGGAAATGGATCCTTCGGGCAGGATTTATTTAGGTCTGTGTAATCTACGCAAACTCTCCATTTCTCATTCTTCTTTTTGACCACGACTGTATTGGCCAACCACTCCGGGTATGAAACTTCCCGGATGGCCTCAGCTTCTAACAATCGGCCGACCTCCTCTATGACAGCCTCCGCATGCTGGAGAACTGACCTCCTTGCCTTTTGGACCACAGGTTTTACCCCCGGATTCCCATTCAGCTTATGAGTTATTACTTCGGGAGAAATACCTGGCATTTCATGCGGAGTCTAGGCGAATGTTCCAATATTTTTCAAGAGCATCTCTGTTAACTCGAGTTTCTCCTCGGCGCTCAGATTTGTGCCGATCAAGAAGAAATGTCATCCTCAGCAGGGCCAATCTGATACTTCTCCAGGCCTTCAATAGCTTTCTTCTGTGGATCACCGCCGACATCATCGATCTTCGGGGCATCCTCGAGCAGCTCCGTCAATTGGACTTGCTCGGGAATGGTCTTGGATTTTAGGGGCAGTGAAGCACTTTTGAGAAATATTTTGATCCCCCAAAATAGAGATCACTTCCCCACCATGGGAAAACTTCAGCACCTGATGGTAGGTTGAGGGGACCGCCTTCAAAGCATGAATCCACGACCTTCCTACTATAGCGTTGTAGGAAGAAGGGGAATCCACAACAGTGAACTCAACCTCTTGCTCCACTGGACCCACACGGACAGGAATAACAACCCTGCCCAGAGGCCAGACAGGGGCAGAATTGAATCCTATGAAGGGGCACTCTGCCGGTTCCAAATCCTCTTCAGTCAATCCGAGCTTCTTAAATAAGCTCAGGAACATGACTTCTGTTGAGCTTCCTGCGTCCACCAAAATTCTCCTCAATTCGGAGTCGAACATGCCCAAAGTGATTACCAAGGCGTCATTGTGCGGCAACTGAACACCAGAATACTCGTCTTCACGAAAGGTGATTCATTTTGTGGTGGCTTTTCTTGGGCGTTTGCTCGGCTGACTTGCAACACCCAAGATTTCTTGACTTTGTGGATTAGGGGCATGGTTGATGACACTCTGGGGCCACTACTCCATATGGATCACATGGATGACTGCAGGTCTAGGAACATTTCTACGTGCCCTGGCTCTTGGTGGGGGTTGCACCTCCCCGGCAATCTCTTCTCGTTGCCTCATTGGCTCTTTGTCCTGTGGGGCTGCTTCCCTAATTCTGCCATCATCTACGAACTCTTTAAGATGGCCCTTGCGCACCAATTCCTCCAGATGGTGCCGCAACGATCGGCAGACTCCGGTGCGATGCCCCCTGTCTTGATGATATGCGCAATAATCCTTAGAATTCTCCTTCCCAGGGAAGTCTGGCAGCTTTCCGGGCCATCTGAAATATGGCTTATTTCTTATTTGAGGGAGGATCTTGAAGATCGGCATCTTGAACACCGTATTGACCGCTTCGAAGACGGACTTCTCTTCATCTAGGAATCGGCGGCCTCCTCCCCGGCTTTTATCTCATCTTTGGCCTTGGGATCTCCTTTCTTTTTGTTTGGCCAGCTGTGTCTCGTCCTCCACCGTGGTGTATTTTTCAATGCGGCACATAAGGTCTGACCTGTTGGCCGCAGGCTTTTTGGTCAAGGAGAGCCACAGCCTATCCTCCTTCCGCAACCCCAACTTGAATGAAGTTATGGCTAATTGCTCCGAACATTCTCCCACCTCGTTGTAGAGCTCCAGGTAGCGGCGGGAAAAATCTCTCAATGATTTTTTGGGTTTTCTTTTCATCGTGAGGAGAACGTCAGTGGTTTTGGGCTGTTTTGTGTTAGCCAAAAATCGAGTGACGAATTCCTCTGCGAGTTGCTGCCAGCTTCGGATATTGCCAGGGGGCAGTTTATGGAACCATTGGAGTGCCGTATCCCCAAAACTAGAAGGGAATACTCTGCACATAAGATGATCGTTGCTGCTCCATAGTGTCATGGCTTGCATGTAATGGCGATAATGGGCCAGGGGGTCAGTTCTTCCATCATAGAGATTAAGTCTTAGAGTTTGGAACTTCTCCGGAGGCTCTCCGTCAGTTATTTCGTCAATGAACGGAGAGGCAGAGATTCGCCCCAAGGCTTTCCTTGCCATCATGCGTGTGCTCTGGCCCTGAGCACCCCATTCCTCTTCATGCCCTCACTCCTCTACCTTTGCTTTCCCCGTTTTCTTTCATCTCAAAGTTATCTCTTCTTGCTCTGAGCTCTCTGCTTCTTCTGAGTGCGCCTCCGGAGTCTTTTTCGAGGAACTCTTTTTATGATGCACCTTGGTGAGCAGGTCAGCGTCAGATCTCGCGTCACGTTTTGTAACGATTTTGGCATGGCGCGAGCCCTTCCTAGAAGGAGTGACATCACGTCGTGAGCGAGAACACACCTCCTCTTGTTCATGGGTGTCCCCGTCATCTTCCTCAGTGGGGTCCTCGTAAAGAGTATCATAACTTTCGTCAGATTCTGAATCAGATTGATCAGAATCGGCTGCATGGCTTGCGGTAGACTTTCCATTTTCCTTACTTAATTCCAGCAAAATCTCCTCCAATTCTGCTTGCTTCTCACTGGCCTTAGCCATCAATTCCTCTCTCCGTTTCAGTGCTTCTGGGTCCTCCATTTTCCTTCTCCTGGCGTGCTCCAGACCTGGAGTCCGGATAACCAATGCACTCCCTTTAGTTTTGGCAGGGGTGGAACCGTCCCTTACCCGTGGAGATGATGGTGGAGTAGTGTTTCCTCCTGAAGTCATTATGTGGACAAGTGCTAGAAACTTGATAAAGAAATGAGAAAAAGGCTGATGAATAACAAGACTGGGCTAAACAACGAGCCCCACGGTGGGCGCTAAATGTTCGGCGGCAAAAATTACTACCGAAACTGCTGACCACGCCAACCGGAAATGCAATCGACGACCTGTCGAACACAGACAGAAGAAATGTGACGGCCGGAGTGGAGGTCTCTGGCCGAAAAAACCCTCCGATGCTTAAGTCAGCAAGTCACTCAAAGAAGAAAGCTTTTCAGAAAAGAAATGAGTAAAAGTTTAAGTTGGCAATAGTCAGCTTACCTTAATTGTTCAGCGAAATCTCCTACTTATTGTAATATGAACAGTAATAAAATATACCTGTGATCTGACATCATTCAGCTTCCATGCACCTCTTTTCATTCTCTTCCTTAAATGCCTTCCACCGCTCATTTAATGCATCATATCTTTCATTAAATACTCCATATCTTTCATTTAATGCTTCTGGTAGTTAAACACGGCAATATAGCCACAATTTCGTAGTCAAACTGTCTACCTGTCACATCCGTCAACTACTCATAACGAAGTGAACTGAGCTAGTTACTCCCTCTGAGATAAATACCTAGTTCAGTCATAATTACGGTGCATTTATGGTTATGAGCCCTCTTTAAGGCTGTGAGTCCCAGGCTCAACATTTACTAGCCGCCAATCGATGGGCCGAACAAACTAGCTATTGAGATCCTCGGCTATAGCCACGTAGTAACATACTATTCATAGGTGCTGAGGTTCAGGGTATCCTTTGGAATATTAACCCTAAGACGTGTGTTCGTGTATAACACTCACGTGAAACTCTCGTGCCATCAATCAGCTGTTCAGTGAAACGCCACGTGTCACGATGAAACTTGCTCAGCGAATGACTACATGGCTCACACAAATATGCTCGACACTGGGCCACGTGGCGCCTTGATTACACTTGTTCAGCAACATCCGTACATTTAAGTATTATTTTGTCCAATAGCATATATAAAGATGAATGAATTTTTTAACCTTTTTCCTTTGTGAATCTTTTTTTTTTTCTTTCCTCTCTCTCTTTGTACAACCAAGTCCATTTCTCTCTTTACTTTTCTTTTAGGTGTTTTTTTTTTCAATACACAATTAATTCAAATATTATTTATATAAATAGATATTAAAATACGGCATATATTTATAGAAATATATATTTTATAAAATTACAAACTAATATAGATGCATAATTTCTATAAAAATTTATTACACCAACATATGATGTGTGTGTATATATATATAACAACATGGATCAGATATTAAAATGTAGATAATTATATATTCTATTAATTTTTATTCCAAAGAATATATATTTTTTTAACTTTTTTTCTTTTAGAAAATGATATATTCTATTAATTTTTATTCCAACAGATATGTATTTTTTTAACTTTTTTTTTTTTTTTTTACAATTAACACATTTTAAAATTATATATTCTAAAATAAATTAAATGTTGTTAAAAACAATTAATGATATGTTCTATTCTAACATGTAGATAATGATATATTCTATTAATTTTTATTCCAACGGTTATCTATTTTTTAACTTTTTTTTTTTTTTTTGCAAATACAATTAGCATATTTAAAAATTATACATTCTGATATAAATTGAATTTTGATAAAAAAAATATATAAGACATAGAAAAATAAAAACTGAAAAAAAAGTAAAAAATTAAAATGAAACCCAACAAAGCATAAACAATCGCAGTATCTCCAGCTACTCTGCTATGATACAGTGTATATATATATATATATATATATATATATTACATATACACACACCAACAGAGGAAGTACAAACACAGCGTAATTTAAGCATTTTCTTAACATAACATAACACAACCATTAAACATAGCCACCGAACAAAGAGTGGCCAAGCCCTACACCCACAAAACCAAGATCGTGCCCAAAATACAATGCAGCCCCCCAAAAAACAGAAGCCATTTCCATACATTACTACCAAAGCATTATTATAGCAGAGTAGATGATGATGGCGATTCCACCTCTATTTCAGGCAACCTTGACCTCAATTGTCCTGGGCTTCTTCGGCTCAGGAGGAGGCACCTTCTGAACCGTCACCGTCAGCACGCCGTCCTGACACACGGCGGAGATGGCGTCCCTGTTTGCATTCTCCGGCAACACGAACTTCCTCATGAATTTCCCCACCCTCCTCTCCATCCTCACGTACTTAGCCCCTTCCTTCTCCTCCTCACGCTTCCTCTCTCCGCTTATCAGCAGTACGTTGTCGTCCTCCACCTGAACCTTGATGTCCCCCGATTTCAACCCCGGCATGTCTACGATGAACACGTACGAATTGGGATACTCCTTCACGTCGGCGGGCGTCGCCGCCATGGCCTTGGCGTCGCGCACGTAGCTGCGGGAGGGGGCGTTGGGGGGCTTGCCGGCGTCTTCAGCGGCGGCAATGTCCATCATGTGCTGAATCGTGTCGAAGATTGGGGCATCCCAACCCATTAGCCTGAAATCCATTTTCTTCTTCGTTGATTGCGGAACTTTTCTGCGAAGATGCTTAAATTGACCGTCGAGAATTATGCAAATGAAATTGCCGTCGAGCTTGCTCTGTTGGATGATCAAGAGCTTGGTTCCTCTGTTATATATGGAGAAAGGGGTGGGGGTGTAGAAGTTTCTAGAGAGAGAGAAAAGGGGGTGTGGAAAAGAAAGTTCTAGCAGCTTCTTAAAATTTCTCGTAAGGTCCAGAACATAGTGGAATATTCTGCGTTGTTATTTCGCTTTGCAATCCTAGAATTTGAATACCTATTATTTAATATTTTGTTAATGATAACATTGGTAGCGTTTGTGGTGATAAAAAAATAAGAAAAAATATAATTTGGAGTAAAAAATAGTGTTTGGTATTTTTTTTTCAAATCGTATTTTTTGAAGATGAACAATATCAAAACTATTAGAATGATTTTCTCAAATCTGTTCTAACGGATTCAAAAAAATACTTTTTTCTCTTTGGACAATGCCAAAACTGTTAAAACAACCTTCCAAATCCATTCTAATGGATTCTATATCGGTAAACCGTTAGAACTATTTGTCCAAATCCGTTCTAACGGATTTAAAAAAATAGAGATAATTAACAATAATGATATTCATTTGAAAATTTTCGACGCGAATATTATAATTATAAAAAAAATTTCGCACTCGATTAATTTTATTACGAATTTTCTATTTTTTTAGTGAAATATAAAAATTTTTTAAAATTAATAAAGGTAAAAAAAGTAAAAAATGTAATAAAGAATTTTAGTGAGTTATAGAAATTATTAGAGTTTTGTAAAATTTTATAACACTTCGAATGGTGCCATTGTTATAAAACTAGAAAATTCTATCGAATCGGGAACTAAAAAATGGCATAATAATAATTATGTAAGAAAGATATTTTAAATAATTATTATTTTTAAAATGATTACACAACAAATCAACTATTATGATTATATTTTTATCAAAATTTATCAAAACTCACAAATTTTAACTATGATCAGTGCAATAAAAGTTAAAAATTTGTGAAACTAATCATGTATTTGTGCGTGCACCCACAAACATAGGCCGACTGTTAGGTCCACTCTGCCTCAATCGCACCACCCAAAGTGCTTAAACTACAAATAAAAAAAAATAAAAAATAAAAAAATAATTCTATTCAAATAAATTTGAACAAATTTTTTTTTAATTTTTACGTCAAAATTTTTTATTAATGAAATTTATAGATATTTTATTAAAATTTGTAAAAACTTAATTTAAATTTGTAAAAATTTATTAAAATTTATAAATATATATAAATTTATGAAGAATATAGAGATTATTCAACATGAAAAATTTTTTTGTAGAGAATTATTTTTTCGATACCCTTAGCACCATATTAAAAATTAAAAACTAATAAAATTCTCAAATTCAACCAAACAAATTGAAAAAAAAAATTCAAGCGGAATATAAAACAATTTCTACTTGCATTCTCAATCTATTAATTTAGATAATTAATCATCTCCGGTAAAAATTAAATTATACAGAAGTAAATAAATTTTAATTTAATAAGACCACATTGCCCATTGTGTTCCAATTGACCTATCATTTTTCCAGGATTTTCCCTTGACTCCTATTCGCATAATTTTATATATTTTATAAAATTACATATTAATATAGATGCATAATTTCTATAAAAAAATTATTACACCAACAAGTGATGTGTGTGTGTATATATATATATATATATATAAAATTAAATAAAACGACATACATCAGATATTAAAATGCAGATAATTATATATTTTATTAATTTTTATTCCAAAGAATATATATTTTTTTAACTTTTTTTTTTTTTTTGTAAAAAATGATATATTCTATTAATTTTTATTCCAACTGATATATATTTTTAATTTTTTTAGTAAATACAATTAACACATTTAAAAATTAGAGAGTGTTTCGTTGACAAAAAAATGAGAAAAAAAATATAATAAAAGTAAAAAGATGTGACATAAAAATTTTAATTAGAAAAAGTACAAAAAATAATTAAAATTGGTAAATTTTGACAAATTTTGATAATACCAAACAGGAACTTATACATTCTGCAGTAAATTGAATTTTGATAAAAAAAAAAATTATATAAGAGATAGAAAAATAAAAACTGATAAAAATTAAAAATTAAAAATTGAAATGAAACCCAACAAAGTATAAACAATCGCAGTATCCTCAGCCACTCTGCTATCCTACAGTATACATATATACAGATAAAAACAGTGGAAGTATAAACACATCGTAATTCAAGCGTTTTCTTAACATAACACAACACAACCATTAAACATAGCCACCGAACAAACAGTGGTCAAGCCCTACACCCACAAAACCAAGATCGTACCCAAAATACAATGCAACCCCTCCCCCCCCAACCAAAAAAAAAAAAAACAGAAGCCATTTCTATATATTACGACCAAAGCATTATTATAGTAGAGTAGACGATGATGGCGATTCCACCTCTATTTCAGGCAACCTTGACCTCAATTGTCCTGGGCTTCTTGGGCTCAGGAGGAGGCACCTTCTGAACAGTCACCGTCAGCACGCCGTCCTGACACACGGCGGAGATGGCGTCCCTGTTTGCATTCTCCGGCAACACGAATTTCCTCATGAATTTCCCCACCCTCCTCTCCATCCTCACGTACTTAGCCCCTTCCTTCTCCTCCTCACGCTTCCTCTCTCCGCTTATCAGCAGCACGTTGTCGTCCTCCACCTGAACCTTGATGTCCCCCGATTTCAGCCCCGGCATGTCCACGATGAACACGTACGAATTGGGATACTCCTTCACGTCGGCGGGCGTCGCCGCCATGGCCTTGGCGTCGCGCACGTAGCTGCAGGAGGGGGCGTTGGGGGGCTTGCCGGCGTCTTCAGCGGTGGCGATGTCCATCATGTGCTGAATCGTGTCGAAGATTGGGGCATCCAAACCCATTAGCCTGAAATCCATTTTCTTCCTCGTTGATCGCGGAACTTTTCTGCTAAGATATGCTTAAATTGACCGTAGAAAATTATGAGATTGAAATTGTTGTTGAGCTTGTTTTGTTGGATGATGAAAAGCTTGGTTCCTCCGTTACATATAGAGAAAGGGTTGGGGATGAAGAAGCTTCCAGAGAGAGAGAGAAAAGGGGGTGTGGAAAAGAAAGTTCTAGCAGCTTCTTAGAATTTCTGGTAAAGTCCAGAACATAATGGAATATTCTGCGTTGTTACTTGGCATTGTTATTCTAGAATTTTAATACCTATTATTTAATATTTTGTTAATGATAACATTGTTATAAAATTAGAAAATTCTGTCAGACCAGGAACTAAAAAAAAGATGTAATAATAATTATATAAGAAAGATATTTTAAATAATTATTATTTTTAAACTGATTGCACAACAAATCAACTATTATGATCACATTTGGATTAGTAAAATTTATCAAAACTTATTTTCTTTCAATTAAATTTCTTCACAAATCATTTTTATGTTATATTTTTTTTATTTTTATTGTACTTTTTTATCAATTTTTTTATCAATCAAACACACCGTATATCATGATATTTTTATATATAAATTTTTTTATATAACAATTCTCTTTATTAAAAGTGGCCCTTTCGTTGTACATTTGATAAGAGGGATGGCAACAATTCCTCAATATATATATATATATATATATATATTTGTACGGAATAAATATTAGAGTGGT
Organism: Vitellaria paradoxa; assembly: GCA_019916065.1. Taxonomy (NCBI): domain Eukaryota; kingdom Viridiplantae; phylum Streptophyta; class Magnoliopsida; order Ericales; family Sapotaceae; genus Vitellaria; species Vitellaria paradoxa. The sequence continues at coordinate 37,211,920 of CM034243.1, forward strand.
GTAACTATTCTCCTCAAATATTTTGTACATCAACAACAAATAAATATAAAGCTTATATGTTATGTCAAACAATAAATACAATTATTTCATAGGTAGATAATCAAAACAAGTAATTGGAACTAATAATCGTAACAAGTATAATTTCATCAACTAACTTATTTTTATTTTCAAATCCACCCTATTAACTGGTAATTTTAAAAGGAGAATGGGTTAAAATTATCATTCCTGTAATACCATATGTGTAAAGGACAAAGCAGATTTCTTCATTGTCTCACTTCATTATTCGTCACATCTTGATCTCAATAAGATGAGTTTGATAAACAATACATGTGATATTCCAAAAAATAAAGCAAAATGTGATATTTTACCAGGGCTAATTCTATAATAATAATAATAATAATAATAATAATAATAATTGAACATATGTCTTCAGCACAAGTAATCAGAGAAAGAAGTCGAAACAAATAATAAGTTATGTATCAATGCCTCTATTCGATAGGTTGACTCTGATCGGATCCATTGCATTAATTATTGATGGAGCATTTCCAATTTAATTTAATTTAATTTTATAATTATTATTATTTGGTGAGAACGTTATGATTTAGGTTTTGATGAATGCAATGCTATATAAATATATATATACACATAACTAGAGAACCTTGCAAGGGGACATTGTACTTAATGAGTACAACATGCAAAATGACATTGATATATTAGATAAATGTAATAACATCACGTTTCTAACTTAATTATTCGGGACAGACGGTATAGGAAGGCGAAAACTAAAACAAACAATAAAATCTAATCTAAATTCGATTCACACGGAATTAAAGTTATCAAAATACGCAAAATCATTACTCATTCCCATATAAAATAGTATTTGATTTCATCACTATCCACTTGTCAGTAACACAATTTAACTCTCAGTTAAAAAATCTAAACACAAATGTTATCATCCGTAGTTAAGACTGGACTCAGGTTACTCTAGCCTAAGCTGTCTATATATCCCATCTCGAGAATCAGGTCATCGTAATTCTTATTTCATTATACAATGTTCACAATCCAACCCATTATCAACAAATCAAACATTAAACATCATTATAATTAACAATATCAGTATATCAACACATAATAATAATCCATATAATCTCATGCCGTGAGTAATGATGGAATGCGATACCAATGCATACTTTCTAACCTACATCGACTCGCAACCTTATTTTGCGATGAGTGACACCTAGCAAAATACGCGAGATCACTAATCACACTGTTCACATTTACGGCGAACGTATATCTCAATATGTATCATAAATGACGAACCGTGTTACACCCCCAGTTAGCTAAGATTCAGGGGAACTGTGTTACACTTCTTAGACTTTCTGCTAAGGAACCGTGTTACATCCCTAGTCAAGCATCTGTTTAACTCAAGCAGGGTAATAAATATAAATGACAGTTGGGGAACCTTGTTACACCCCCAATCAGTTAAGACTTAAAGGAACCGTGTTACCCCCTCTAGCCCTTCTGCTAGAGAACCGTGTTATACCTCTAGTCAGGCATCTGCTTATCTCAAGCAAGAGCTAAGACTCAGAGGAACTGTGTTATACCCCCTGGCGTTTCTGCTGGGGAATTGTGTTACACTTCTAGTTAGGCATCTACTTATCTCAAGCAGGGTAATCAATATAAATAGCGGTTGGGGAATCGTGTTACACCCCCAATCAGCTAAGACTCAGGAGAGCCGTGTTACACTCCTGGCCCTTATGCTAGGCAACCATGTTACACCCCTAATTAGGGATTTGCTTATCTCAAGTGAGGTCTGGCTGCAGTCCAGAAAAATCTCATAATATCTCATCTCAATATTAACGTCCAACTCCAATTGACTAACCTTTAGTCATATATATCAATTGGGGATTATCTGATATTTTTAAAATCTTATTTTCTCATTTTTCTTAAATCGTGAACCCAATCCGCATATATAACCCGTCCCTCAGTACGTCAAAATATAAATGTGGCACTCTCGACCAATCAATATCCTCAACATAGACCAAATGATACATCCCAGCCCAATGCACATGATATGCTCGATCATGCATAATAATTCTCTTCAATAACCCACAATATTAACAAAGCATGCTATATTAAATCATCAATTATAACTCATATAATTCAATCATCGATTATATCTCATGTAACTTAATCATACATAATAATTATTTTCTACAATTATTAACATAAAACAAAACATGCTTTGAAATATCAAAATTTACAATTCTTTTCTAACCTTTTCAACATCAACTGTAATTTTTCATAACTCTAGGGAAAATATTATTATTTTTCACAATTTTTAGGGGTAAAATTATAATTTTTCAAAACTTTAGGGGTAACTTTGTAATTATTTGAAACCTTTAGGATCACTTTCTAAATATTTAAACTTTGGGAGTCAATTTGTAATTATCTAAAACTTTGGACCTAAATGATAATATCTCTAAGTATTTTCTTACACTTTTTCTTTTTTTTTTTTTTTTTCTCTCTCGTTTCTTCCAGTAAACACCCCTCGCACGCTAGCCTTTCAAATTGGACTGATTTTCTGCTGTCAGTCTAATTTTAATCTTCTTTATACAAAATAAACATATAGAAATTTATCCTAAAATTTCTATATATCGTTTATATAATTTTCATAGCTTCAAAGTATACAAAACTCAACAACTATATGTATATATATACACATCCGTGTATATATATATATAATCTAGTAATATTTTATCAAATCAAACATATAAATATACCAAAATAATCCTTATAATGTCTAGAACACAAATATATGTCCCACATATCTCATATTTGAAGAGAAAAAAAGAAATGAAGAGATTTTAGTTTTAGCATATAAACTTTTGACATCGATTTCTCTCACCTCGAGTGAAATCACGCAAAATGGACACTACCACAACGTTCACAGTGTTGGGAACTACTCGAGTCTGCCTTCCTTTCTTCCCAAATTGCACTCTCTTTCTACCATCTTTCTCCTCTCTCTCTCTTCTCTTTCTCCCTGTCCTGTCCTCTCTGGAAAACCGTGGCCACCAAAAGAGAAAAAAAGAAAAGAAGAAAAAGAGAAGGAAGAGAAAAGAAAAGTTGGGTCCGGCCCACTTGTCCAACCAAAGATCGATTTGGGCCACACCCGGTCTAAAGAAAAATAAAATAAATTTCTTAATCTCATTTTAATTATTTTATTGGCTTAAATAACACATAAATGATCAAAATTAAATATTAGATACTACAAATAATGCAACGAAGCCACTTGCCAAACAATTTCCACTAAAGAAAAAGAACAAAATCAAACACGAGATCGCCCTCCATGAAGTAAACTTGTCCATGTTTTCGGTTGAATTCTGAGCGATCGAATTGAGTTAAATTTAAAAATCCTGTCAATGGCCTTATTCCGACTCCTCCTCTCTTCGACCAATTTGGCTCCCAAACGAACCGCGTGCAGCAGGAAAAGCAGCCCCATCACACTGCACCAGACAATCACTGCAACAACAATTGTATGACTGAGAGATTTCCTGTCCTTCCTAGGCGTCACCACAACAATCGAAAACGCGTAAGTAAACGCCATGGAAGTAATCGTCAGCCACATGATAACTACCAGAATGAACATATAAGCCCTTTTTCTGAAGGGCAATCCACTGATCAGCAGCAAGATTGTGCTCAAAGACGCAACAAATCCTATTGTGTTAGAGCGAAGGAAATAGGGATACGAGTCTGGATAATTGTATGCCATCACAGCCTCCCCAGCTCTATATGTGCCGGAACTTGAATTCTCTTGCCAAAAGCCTCCTGGAGGGTTCACACCGGCTTGGAATGCCATTGTTGCGATGAGGGAGGCTACGACCATTAGGGCGTCTCTTTTCTTGGTAAGCCAATCGCTTTGTACTAGATCTTTGGCCCTTCTTGCTTTGGCTTCTCTGAGGAAGTCTTCGATATTGAGCTCTTTCAGATTTTCTTCCTGATTATCGTGATTATCTTTCTTGCTGTTTTGTGTTAGAAATAGAATGTCCATTGCGGTCTGGTTATTTGTGTTGGTTGAATTCACGTCTATCTTGCTGTTCTTGAGCACATGTTTTGCAATCTGAAACATTATTAGATACAATAGACATTTCAAAGAGATCACATTATCGATTATTGATCATATCATATCTCTAAATGAAAGAGACAATAATGACAATAACAACGTTAACTAATAATTGATAGTACTATTTTATCAATTTTGGTAATACAGTACTATTTCATCAAACTGAACACGTCTTTTCGGTAATACTTTTGATAAGCTAATAAACTTCAATTAGATTCAAGGGTTAGGCGTAGGTCTGGTGCATCGGTCCGTCCAGTGCACCGTGGACCGTCGAATCATCTATCCGTACATTGTACGGTATACTGTACAGATAATCCAACAGTTCGCGGTGCACCGGACCTAACCCCTTCCGTTAGATTCAGTGCGTTGCTAATTTTTACACTTTGTTTCGTTTGGATTGAAGGAGGAGAAAAGATAAAAGGGAATAATCAGTTCATTTTTTTTTTCAGAATATTCAATATTATATTATATTATATTTTATAAGCCAAAGTTTAGACCCACTTCATGAGATACAAATCCACAACCAATCTTGCGGACGAATGAACTCAAATAACTTAAAGCTATTCTTTAATCTTCAATTCAATTAGGTTGGAAAGGGAAGGGAGGGGAGGTAACGTATTTAATTAAACAATTAATAATTAAATAAAGAGAATTGAGGCAACATTTGTTATTATTTTTATTTTTTTTTCAATTTGGACAACTTATATAATAATAAAGGGAATGGATGTAAGGAATGGAATAGAAACATTAATAAATGTTGATTGTTTTATACTTCTTTTTTTAATATAAATATATTTTTTCCCCAATTTTAGGAACGGGAGTAAAGTGTTAAAAAAAGGGGGGGTGGGGGTGTTATTTCTCCTTTCCTTGGTGAAAAATTAATCCAAATAAAAAAAAAAACGTTTGGGTATTTTTACACCAATCGAAAAATATATTTTATTAAAATTATAAATATATTTTTATGCACTTTTAATTTTTATGCATAAAAAAATTAGTTTTTAAAATCCAAAAATCAAAAACCAAGTTTTGATAACCAAACCAACCTAAACGGAGTGTTATAGCCCGATTTTTCGGACTTCTTTCTTTAAAAAAGTTTTTTTTTTTTGGTGGAAATGTTCTTTAAAAAAGTTCACTTTCAACTATTTGTAACTTTTTTTTTTTATTTCTTAAAATTTGATATCAAACTGGCTAAAAAAACATCTGGTAAAAATTATATATATATATATTATAAAGGTACCTCGAATTGCTTGTTGGAAACAGCTAGATGTAATATGGTGTTGCCGTCGATATCTTTGGCGTTGACGAACTGTTGACCTCTAATCATCTCCATCTTCAGCAACACCTCCAAAGCCTTCAACTGATTGTGGTTCACACATTGGTGCAATATGGTCTCACCCCCATCCACCCTAACTCTAGCGGCGTTGGGGTTGGCTCGAGCCAGTTCCTCCAAGACCTCGACCTGGCCCTCCACCGCCGCAACATGGAGGGGGTTTCTACCATCTCGATCACGAGCTAGGCATGTGCCGGGACTTGCCTTAATCAATTCTCTCACGATCTGGAGATGCCCTTTGGACGATGCCAAGTGAAGGGCCGTCCGATGTTGGGAATCTAACACTTGCGAAAGGTCTGGATTGAGACGAAGAAGCTCCTTCACAAACTCCGTGTGCCCGTATGATGCAGCCGTGTGCAGAGGATTACTGCTGCTACTCCCTTCGAAACACCCAGCCACGATTCTATCAAGAATTAGTCCATCTTCTGCCACTATTTCGTTCAGTGATTCTACATTTCCCTCAATTGCTGCTTCACAGAGTTTCCTCTCCATTAATTCTCTCTCTCTCTCTCTCTCTCTCTCTCTCTCTATCTCTCTCTTCCCCCTTCAATTGCTGCTTCAGTTCCTCAATGGGGATGTTTTGTATCTGTTGTATATAAACACACACACACGCACACGCACACGAAGGGAGAGAGAGAGAGCACAGAAATTTCTTGTTGAATAATCTCTATGATTTGGTCACGAAGTGAGACCGCGTGTGATATGAAGCAAAGAAATAAAATAATGGGGCGGGGGGTGGGGGGGAAGTAGGGGAGGATGATTCAGGGAACCAACAACCATCATAGATTCACAGTTTATTGAAAATATATATTTTTTTAACCAGTAACTTTTATTAAAAAATTTATTTCATAATAATGTGTACTTTAATGATCAATGTTATATAATGAAAGATTATATGCAATCCATCTCAAATGAAACAATTACTGTATATTAATGTGCCAGGAAGCATATAGACAATCTCTCTCTCCTAAATTACCTTTTCTACTTGGAGGGTGTTTGGCAACTCAAAATTTAGTAAAAAAATACCAAAAGTTGATTTTTGTGTATTTGGCAAAATAACAAATTTTGTCACTTTTTTGATTTGTTACAGTAAAAAGTACCACACAATAATTACAACTTTTTTGATTTGCTACAGTAAAAAACAAACCAAACACCTAAAAGTTACAACTTTTTTCTTTGCTACAGTACAAAATTTACCAAACACCCAAAAGTTACTAAAAAATACTAAAAATTTCACTTGGTTCAACCAAACACACAAAAAAGTGTAAAAAAAAAAACAACCAAAAAACTACCAAAACTTAATTTTTTTTTTTTAACTTCCAAACACACTCTTGGTAAATAGAATACATCCATGTTGATAGACATTTCATACATACATATATATATATATATATAAAATTCAGAGCAAGGGCAAAATAATGCCCAGAAATTAATTCAGTGGCGTTCGAAAATTTCAAAAAAATAAAATAAAAACTTCAGCTGGAGGTGGGGAGAGAGCCAGTGAGAGAACCCATATTGACCAAGCCCAAGGCGTCCTTGCTGACTTTGAAACCGAGCGGGTACTAGTCAATTCATACACCCGGTAGGACCTCTTCAATAACTGTCCTAGTTTTACCTCATCTTTTACTTCATTTCTTCCCGAACAATCACAAATATTTTTTTATTATGAATCTATTACCAAAAATTCAATGCTTAATCTTTTACTTTGAAGTTTTCATGTCTCAATTGACAATTATGCCCATGGGATACTCCGACTCGATAGACTAAAACATGGTACAGCAGGGTGATTCTCGTGAAAATGTAGAGGCAGTTTAGACATTCTAGTTTTTCGATATTTTTTTTTTTTTTTGGTAATGCATTCTAGTTTCTCGATATTCCAAGGAACTCGATTTCTACCAATGAACGACCCTTGAGGAATAGTTGAACGCTTAATATTTTAAATTTTTCATAGTAATGTGACTTTTCTCTGAGATTTTGCTCGGTAAATTTTTGGTTAAGGGGGTGTTTGGTTGAAAAAAAATTGTCCAAAAAGTACAATAAAAGTATAAAGATTTGATGTAAAGGTGATATGTGGTAAAATTTAATTAGAAGAAAGTACAAACTTTTTATAACTTTTGGTGAGTTTTGATATTTAGAAGTTGGCCAAACAGCCCCTAAATGGATTACGTATTTACGTGGGAATCTATTTGTGCATCACCTGACTGCTTTTAAGTAGCTCTTTAATGGAGGATTAATATGGTAATAAATTAAAATTTTGTATCCTTAAATGTTAAAATTAAATATTTGTCAGGTCATAAAATAAAATTTAATAAAAAAATTTCAAGGCGCAGCATTTAATTTAATAAAAAAAATACAACCTAGTCAACAAGTTTAGGATGATGTTAGGTACCATCCCAGTTTATCTAACACACCCTTTCTAATCCAACAAAATAAAACAACGTCCTATACGTTTGTATATTATTGTCAACTGCCTCTGGCAGTTTTAGTTGAGAAAACCAAATTGCCACACTTAAATCCAATCTCTTGCATCTATGTTTACACCCTACTAATTTGTACTGGTTATTCAAAGCAGTAATCAGTGTATTTTGTTTAAAATCATCACAGCTCCACGATATGACCTTCTACCTTTTTTTTTTTTTTCTTTTCAATGGCAAAAGCGACGTCGTTTCTTGCGACTGTGATGATTTTGAACGAAATATACTGGTCACGACGGATAGTGACCAATACAAATTGACGAGGTGTAAGAGATTGGATGTAAGCGTAGCATTACTAGTTGAGAAAATGCCTTATTTGTATGCGAAAGTAGACTAATAATTTAGACTATTAAACTTGGTTTTAATCTTACTAGGATGGCAAAAATTTTGGAAATGAAAGAATATGAAGATAGTTATTACTTCACTAATAAGTAATAGGATACAAGTTAATGATATTTATATTTAAATAAAAATTTCCATTTAACCCAATAATATTCCTATTAGTACTGTATTATTCTTATCCTATATTTTTACAAATTAAATTATGGAGGAATAACTTATGTCAAATAAAAGTTATCTAAAAAATGGAGCAAATTGTGAGTTAAATTAAATCAGTCTTTTCTATGTGGATTTGACGATGGATTCACAAGGTTTATTAATTGACAATATCTTGTGCACTCTTGAGCTTAGAATACACTTTTTAAGTTTCAACCAATTAGCATCCAAACCTGAACCAAACGCTTTATCATCTCGCCTAAGTTACCTTTTCTATTTGATAAATAGAATACATCCATGTCGATAAACATTTCATACATACCTACGGGAGAAAAAAAAAAAGGGCACTTCAGACATACATACATGCTTGCGCATATATGTATATATATATATATATATATTCAGTGCAAGGACAAAATGGTACCAAGAAATTAGTTCACGAGATGTTTGATTGGTTAAAATTAATTAAATTAATTAATTTTTATCAATTTTTTTATATATTTTTTTAATTAAATTTACATCAAATTTTTTATATTTTTATTATATCTTTTAATAAAATTTTTACCAACTAAACATCTAAACGGAGTTCGAAAATTTCGCAAATTATGAGAATGAAATTGTTGTCGAGCTTGCTGTGTTGGATAATGAAGAGCTTGGTTCCTCTGTTATATATGGAGAAACGGGTGGGGGTGAAGAAGCTTCTAGAGAGAGAAAAGGGGGTGAAAGTTCTAGCAGCTTCTCAGAATAAGTCCAAAACATAGGTCGCATTTGACAGCATAAAAATGTGTAAAAATTTATCAAAAGTTGTAAAGTGAGCATTTGGTAAAACTTTTTTACTCTGTTACAGTAATTGTTCTACTCAAAAGTTACTAAAAATTTTACCAAACACACAAAAGTTGTTAAATATTGCTAAAAATTGTACCAAACACTCAAAAGTTGCTAAAAATTATTAAATATTGTCAAAAATTTTACCAAACATCCAAAAATTGTAAAAAATTGCTAAAAATTACAACTTCTTTTATCAAACACACCAAAAATTATAACTAACAACTTTTAACTAAAAATTGTTAAAAAATATTAAAAATTATGCTACTAAATACCCCTTAAATAAATGTTTTGCGTTGCTATTTGGCATAGTAATCCCAGAATTTGAAAGCCTATTATTTAATATTTTTTTCATGATAACATTGTTATAAAACTAGAAAATTCTGTCAGACAGGGAACTAAAAAAATGACGTAATAATAATCATGTAAGAAAGATATTTTAAATAATTATTATTTTTAAACTGATTGCACAGCAAATCAACTATTATATCAAGATATTTTTCTATACAATTTTTTTTTTTTTTAATTTTATAGCAGTTCTCTTTATTAAAAGTGCCCTTTCGTTGCGCATTTGATAAGAGGAATGGCAACAATTCCTCATAAAAATATATATACATAATATATGTACGGAATAAATATTAAAGTGGTATAATTATTCTCCTCAAATATTTTGTACATCAATAACAAATAAAGACAAAACCTATATTTTGTATCAAACAATAAAGACAATTATCCCATGGTTAGATAATCAAAACAAGTAATTAGACCTAATAGTCATAGCAAGTATATATTCATCAACTAACTTATTTTTATTCTCAAACTCACCATATTAACTGTTAATTTTAAAAGGAGAATGGGTTAAGATTATCATTCCTATAATACCATATGTGTAGAGGATAAAGTAGATTTCTTCATTGTCTTACTTGATTATCCGTCACATCTTGATCTTAGTAAGATGAGTTTGATAAACAATTACTGTGATATTCCAAAAAAAAAAATAAAAAAATAAAGTAAAATGTGATGTTTTACCATGGTTATTTCTATAGTAATAATAATAATCATAATTGAACGTGGGCTTTCAACACGAGTAATCGAAAAAAGAAATCAAAACAAATAATAAGCCAGGTATCAATGCTTCTGTTCGATAGCCCAACTCTGCTCAAATCCATTGCCTTAATTATTGATGGAGCATTTCTAATTTTATTTTATTTTTATTATTATATTTTTTTCGTGAGAACGTTATGCTTGGGTTTTGATGAATGCAATGTTACGTATGAATGATACATTTAGAGTGACAAAAAGTGAAATAAATTAAGATAAAGTGAGAAAATTTATGAATTTGTAATTCGTGTAGTGAAATAAAAAGTGAATAACTTTAAAAATTTTTAAAAATTTTCAACGTTTTATAGCAAATTAAACGTATCAAAAATATATATATATATACATATAACTAGAAAACAAATTTTTAAAAATTTTTAACGTTTTATAGCAAACTAAACGTATCAAAAATATATATATATACATATAACTAGAAAACCTTGCAAGGGGACATTGTGCTTAATGGGTACAACATGTAGAATGACATTGATGCATCGGATAAATACAATAATGCAAAACAAAGCCCCGCGTCAAACAATTTCCACCAAAGAAATTAAAGAAGAATAAGATCAAACACGAGATCGCCCTCCATGAACTAAACTTGTCGTCCCTACTCTCGGTTGAACTCTGAGTGATCGAATTGAGTTAAATTTAAAAATTCTGTCAATGGCCTTATTCCGACTCCTCCTCTCTTCAACCAATTTGGCTCCCAACCGAACCGCGTGCAGCAGGAGAAGCAGCCCCATCACACCGCACCAAACAATCACTGCAACAACAATTGTATGACTGAGAGATTTCCTGTCCTTCCTAGGCGTCACCACAACAATCGAATACGCGTAAGTAACCGCCATGGATGTAATCGTCAGCCACATGATAACTACCAGAACGAACATATAAGCCCTTTTTCTGAAGGGCAATCCACTGATGAGCAGCAAGATTGTGCTCAAAGACGCGACGAATCCTATTGTGTTAAAGCGAAGGAAGTACGGATACGAGTCTGGATAATTGTATGCCATCACAGCCTCCCCGGCTCTGTATTCGCCGGAAATTGAATTCTGTTGCCAAACGCCTTCCGGGGGGTTCACACTGGCTTGGAATGCCATTGTTGCGATGAGGGAGGCAACAACCATTAGGGCGTCTCTTTTCTTGGTAAGCCAATCGCTCTCTACTAGATCCTTGGCCCTTCTTGCTTTGGCTTCTCTGAGGAAGTCTTCGATGTTGAGCTCCTCCGGATCTTCTTCCTGATCATAGTGATTATCTTTTCTGCTGCTTTGTGTTAGAAATAGAATGTCCATTGCGGTCTGCTTATTTGTGTTGGTTGAATTTACGTCTATCTTACTGTTCTTGAGCACATGTTTTACAACCTGAGACATTATTAGATACAATAGAAATTCCAAAGAGATCACATTACCGATTAATGATCATATCATATCTCTAAATGAAAGAGACAGTGATGACAATAACAACATTAACTAACAAGTGGTAGTATTATTTCATCAATCTGAACACGCCTTTCTAGTAATACTTTTGACAAGCTAACAGGTTTCAACAGGATCCAGTTCGTTGCTAATTTTTACACTTTGTTTCTTTTGGATTGAGGGGGGAGAAAAGGTAAAGGGAATAATTACTTCATTTTTTTTTTAGAATATTCAATATTATATTATATTTTATAACCCAAAGTTTAGACCCACTTCATGAGACACAAATCCACAACTAGTCTTGTGGATGAATGAACTCAAATTACTTAAAGCTATGCTTTAATCTTCAGTTCAATTAGGCTGAAAAGGAAAGAGAGGGGAGATAACGTATTTAATTAAACAATTAATAATTAAATAAAGAGAATTGAGGTAACATTTTTTTTTTATTAGGACAACTTATATAGTAATAAAGGGAATGGATGTAAGGAATGGAATAGAAACATTAATAAATGTTAATTATTTTATACTTCTTTTTTTAATATAAATTATATTTTCTCCCCAATTTTTGGAACGGAGTAAAGTATTGCAAAAAAAAAAAAAAGGGCGGGGGTGTTATTTCTCCTTCCCTTGGTGAAAAATTAATTCAAATAATAAAAAAAAAGTTAGGGTATTTTTACACAAATCGAAAAATATATTTTATTAAAATTATAAATATATTTTTATGTATTTGTAATTTTTGTGCATAAAAAAAAAACTTCAAATTAATTTTTTAAATCCAAAAATCAAAAACCAAGTTTTGATAGCCAAACCAACCTAAACGGAGTGTTACAGCCCGATTTTTCTGACTTCTTTCTTTAAAAAAGTTCCTTTTTTTTTTTTCGAAAGGTTCTTTAAAAAAGTTTAAACTACTTGTAACTTTTTTTTTTCCTAGCTTAAAATTTGATATCAAAGTGGCTAAAAAAAATCAGATAAAATACACATGTATATATATATATATATATATATATTATATAGGTACCTCGAATTGCTTGTTGGAAACAGCTAGATGTAATATGGTGTTGCCGTCGATATCTTTGACGTTGACGAACTCTTGACCTCTAATCATTTCCATCTTCAGCAACACCTCCAAAGCCTTCAACTGATTGTGGTTCACACATTGGTGCAAGATGGTCTCACCCCCATCCACCCTAACTCTAGCCGCGTTGGGGTTGGCTCGAGCCAGTTCCTCCAAGACCTCGACCTGCCCCTTCACCGCCGCAACATGGAGAGGGTTTCTACCATCTCGATCACGAGCTAGGCACGTGTCGGGTCCTGCCTTGATCAATTCTCTCACAACCTGGAGGTGCCCTTTGGACGACGCCAAGTGAAGGGCCGTCCGATGTTGGGAATCTGATACTTGCGAAAGGTCTGGATTGAGACGAAGAAGCTCCTTCACAAACTGTGTGTGTCCGTATGATGCAGCCGTGTGCAGAGGATTACTGCTGCTACTCCCTTCGAAACACCCAGCCACGATTCTATCAAGAATTAGTGCATCTTCCGCCACTATTTCGTTCAGTGATTTTACACTTCCCTCAATTGCTGCTTCACAGAGTCTCCTCTCCATTATTTCTATCTTTTCTCTCTCTCTCTCTCTCTCTCCCCCTTCAATTGCTGCTTCAGCCTCCTCAATGGGGATGTTCTGTTTCTACACACACACACACACACACACACACACACATACAGAGGAAGGAAGAGAGCACAGAAATTTCTTGTTGACTAATCTCTCTATGATTTTGTCAGGGAGTGAGACGGCCTGTGAGTATGAAAACAGAGACTTGAAGAAATAAAATAATTGGGGGGGGGGAGTACGGGAGGAAGATACAAGGAACCAACAACGACCATAGATTCATAATTTATTGAAAATTATTTTTATTTTTTTACCAGAAACTTTTTTTTTAATTTTTTAACCAGAAACTTTTATTAAAAATTACCAAAAAAATTTATTAAAACATTTATATCATAATAATGTGTACTTTAATGATCTTTGTTATTTAATAAAGATGCAATTAATTTTTTTATTATAACTGATACTGTAACGAATATATATACAATCCATCTCAAATGAAACAAAATGGTACCAGGAAATTAATTCAGAGGAGTTCGAAAATTTCGAAAAAATAAAACAAAAACTTCAGCTGGAGGAGACAGCCCATGCTGACCAAGTCCAAGGCGTTGTTGCTGACTTTGAAAAAGAGGGGTGCGCGTGTCAGTTTATACACCGTGCAGGACCCGTTCTTTGGCTTCGAAATTTTCATGTCTCAATTGACAATTATGCCCATGGGACACTCCGACCCGCTGGACTAAAACATGGCGCAACAAGATAATTCTCATGAAAATGTAGAGGTAGTTTGGACATTCTAGCTTGCTCATTTTCCATGGAACTTCGTTTTCTGTAAATGAATAGATCTTACGAAATAATTAAACGCTTAATATTTTAAATTTGTATGATAATGTGACTTTTCTAGGAAATTTAGCTTAGCAACTTTTTGGTTAAATGGGTTTTATGCAGCAATCTTTTTGTGCATCGCCAGTAGTTTTTAACGAGGGCTAATATTGTAATAAATTAAATTTTATATTGTAAGATGGTTTGGTCATATTAAAAGGCGTCCAGCAGAGGCACCTGTTAGAAGGTGTGAAAGTATGGAGATTGTCAGAAATAGGAGAGGTAGAGGAAGACCCAAGAGAAGCTGGAAAGAAACCATTAAACATGACTTGACCTACCTAGATTTATCGGAGGACATGCCTCTAAACAGATCTAATTGGCGTCGACAAATCTAATGTTACTTTTCTATGAAATTTTGCTTAGCAACTTTTTGGTTAAATGGGTTTTATGCAGCAATCTTTTTGTGCATCACCATTAGTTTTTAACGAGGGTTAATATTGTAATAAATTAAATTTTATATTCATAACTATTATAATTAAATTGTCAGGTCATGAAATAATACTTAAAAAAAAATTAAGGTACAGATGCATTTTATCCAAAATTAAATTATTCGTTGCATTTAATTTAATAAAAAAATAATACAAACTAGCCAGCAAATATAGGATGATGTTAGGTCCCATACCTTTTTTTTTTTTTTTTGAAAGGTATGTTTGGTACCATCCCCATTTATATAAAAGATATCTTTAGGGTTGTATAAAATTATAAAAATTAATGTCTCGTATTTTATGTAGTTAGTGAAAAATTTAAATTTATTGTCTCGTAATTCGTATTTGTAAAAATTTATAAAATTTTATAGAATTTTGTAATGTTTTATTTTAACTCTAAACGGGCCCAAAACTCCATTTCTAATCCAATAAAATAAAGTAACGTACCATATGTTTGTATATTATTGTCAACTGCGTCTGGCGGTTTTAGTCGAAAGGTATGCTTGGAACTAAGACAATCAAACTTGGTTTCAATTTTATCAGTGGACAAGAATTTCCACGATTTTAATTGTCTTCTTTATTTGAGAAATTTCAACTCTTCTATTCTGAAAACAACGAAATTAACAAAAAAAACAAATATTACTATACAAACATTTTAACTTCTCAATATTACATGAGAATACTAATTGTAGATATATTCTTATTTCTCAACTTAATCGAGATGGGATATTAATATTTTATTAGAACTTCATTCGGTTTTCGTTTTTGTTCATCCTTAATTCGTTTACCCTTCTTCTGTCCCAGCGCACAAACTCCAATGGAGTAGAATCGGATTAAATTTTCTATTTAATATCCCCCCCCGGGGGTAATATTGCTATTATCGTATTATTCTTGTTCTATTAATTTTTAAGTAGACTAAGTCATGGAGAAATAACCTTCTCTTAATAATAGTTATTTGAAAAATAGAGTAAGAAATAAGATGGTTGAAGGCGAAATGAACTCAATTCTAATGAAACAAATGATACAAAAGCATGGCTGTTCACATAAGTTGAATTAAATTCCAAGGCACAGAAGCTTGATTTTATTGGCGGAGATGGAATGGAGAGTAATGAGAAAATTATACTCTTTTTTCATTACTTCGTAAAACATTTCCTTGAACCCTTTTTTAAGACTACATTCTCTCTCAACATTTTAAATGTAATATAATTACTATCGAATAATATTGACTCTATCAATCTAAATACAAGTATTATAAACTTGTTACCCTCTTATGGTTTCAGGTGCTCTGAATTTCAACGTTAAAGACTGCCATTGCCACGAACTGAACCGGAAGATTTTCCAGACGATGATTTCCATTTTCTGCGCTCGCTATTCAACCACCTCTGCGTCAACCGAAACGTGTGCCCAAGGAGAAGAAGCGCCATCACTCCACACCAAACCGGAACCGCGATATACATCGTGTGACGGAGAGGTCCCCTGTCCTTCTTCGGAGTGATCGCAACGATAGAAAACGCGTAAGTAAACGCCATTGAAGTAATCGACAACCACATGATCACCATCAAGAACCACATGAAGACCCTGCGCTTGAAGGGTAATCCGCTAATGAGCAACAAAATAGTACTCAGAGACGCCACAAAGCTTATAGTATTTGCTCGCAGGTAATATTTATACGTTTCTTCATAGTTATAACCAGCCACAGCTTCTCCTGCTCTGTATGGCTGTGCATGTGCTGATGAATGAGGATCTAGGATCCCATCTTCTTGCCAAACACCGCCCGGAGGACTCAGCCCGGCTTGGAAAGCCATTGCCGCTAGAAGCGAAGCAACCACCATTAAAGTGTCCCTTTTCTTCGACAACCACTCACCCTGCGTCAGATTATCTTCGGATTTATCTCCTTCTGTGGATGGTTTAGTTCGGTCGAGTCGCAGGAATGAGGGTATCTGTGGATTGTTTCCATTCCCAGGCAATGTCGAAGCTTGATTGTGTGCAAATACTTGGGTATGTGGATTAGCTCCTTGTGTGGGCAATGGCGTGGAGTGGGGAATGGCAGTTAAAGGGACGTTTGCAGATTTTTGAGCTCCGGCTTCTTGGAGAGCGTTTCCAATGTCCCAATCTTGCACGCCTCTTCGGCTCTGCGCTAGAATGTCCATTGCGGTGTACCCATTTGCATTTTTGGCTTTGACATCCACTTTGCCACTCTTAAGCAGATACTCTACAGTCTGCAAGACGGTAATTTGTTGTCAAGTTTGATGAGAGAATAATGGTAGCTAGTAAGTGTGCAGTTATAATGTTTAGTCCAACAGTTAACCCCTAAAGAGTAAATACAGATGAAGTTGAGTCCAACAGTTTGACAATTTCACATAACAGGGCTTGTGTCATTATATACAAGTGCTTGAATCATATTGAAAATTATTTTTATATGATCATAGACTTTGAGTGATTGGCTTCGGGCAATAAAAGATTTCTTCATATTCTACATTAAAGTTTTAATGTGTGAGTATTGCAGAGTATGGAGGTTTGAAGTGATACTACATTATAAGTTGCATTTATATTTATGAATTCAAAATCAAAGATAAAACAGCAATCACTCCAACATAACTTTGTTAATTTAGACATGAATTTAAACGATTCAAAATGATAGATTTGAAATCACCTCATAAGATTTGAATCTATTATATTAGGAAATTGGGACTGCTATAATAGTAATTATTATAACTTCTTTAATATATATAAATTAGTTATTTCTCTTATATTTCAACAAAATTTAGTTTCACCTCTATCTATAATTGAAATCCACTTATCTACGGAAAATATTTAAGGGTAAACAAAAGGATAACGGAAAAGGAAACATCTGACTACAAAGGCTTCATTTGATTTGGAGAAAATAGAAATGAAAAAAAAGACTTTACTTCTTGTTTGGTTGTTGAGTTTGGAGGGAGAAACATATTTAATTGAAAAAAAAAAAAAGACTTTCTCCTACTTTTCCCTCCACTTTCCTTCTTTTTCAATTTTTCTTCACTAGGTTCGAAAGCGCGAGCAAGAGGCCACTTGACAGCACAACAAGGGAATGAATAAATAAATAAATAAAGGTGATAGATATCACCAACCAAATAATGAGACTTGTCATGTTATGAAAGGGCTGTTTGGTCTTATCAAAGAACCAGCCTACTACTATGATCAAGTTGACCAATTCCCTAGTTCCAATCCAAACACAATTCGGGGAAATTTATGAACGAAAGCGAAACAAAAAGAAGAGAAAACAACTTAAATCAATTATTTCTATAAATGGGTAAATTCACAAATCAATTAATCATTGGTAAAGCTCCATAACTAGGGAGGACCATTACCTTGATTTGCTTATCTGCAACAGCCAGATGAAGTGTTGTATTTCCATATTCATCCTTAGCATTCATCAACCCCTCATCATCGTCTATGGTCTCCATTAACACCTTCAGAGCCTCCATCTGACGGTGGTTCACACACAGATGAAGTATGGTCTGACCCTGGTTCACCGCGACTCGAGCCGCGACGGGCCTCGCTCCAACCAACACTCTCAAGACCTCAACCTGGCCCTTCATGGCTGCAATATGGAGCGGGTTTAATCCATGCCGATCCGGAACAGCGCACGAATCGGGTTTTGCCGAGACCAGTGCCTCCACAATTGGGAGGTACCCTTTAGCCGCCGACAAGTGAAGAGGCGTCGATAGTTCGGAATCTAGAGCTCCGGCGAGGTCTGGGTTCAGACGGAGAAGGTGATTGACGAAATCAACGTGGCCGCGCAATGCCGCCACGTGAAGAGGAGTCTCGTCGAAAGAAGAACTCACCAAAACTCTATCGAGAAGGGTCGGGTTTTGTTTGTGTATTTCGAGCAGTGATTTTGTATCCCCCTTGAGCGCTGCTTCTTCAAGAAGAAGAAGAAACCTCTGCTGCTGATTCTGCTTCATTCTCTCTCTCTCTCTCTCTCAACGAAGAGTTGAGGAAAGCTAAAAAGACTCGATTTTTTGCAATCTCTCTCTCTCTCAATGAAGAGTTGAGCAAAGCAAAAAAGGCTCCACCTTTGTTGACTTGAAAAGTCTTTTATCATTGTTTTCTTCTCAGATTTTTTTTTTGTTGGTAATTAAGTTTTCTTCCGAGAATTTTTTTTTTTTTTTTATAGGTAAGTAAGGGTGGGGCCGAGGTCGAATCCTAGTGGTGAGTGGGCACAAGTAATGCTTTGCCAACCAAACTAACAAGTAATACTTTGTCAACCAAACTAATAGCCACACTCAATTTTCTTCCCAGATTGTTTCTAACACTAGGTGAATCATTCTAAATTAGGTATTGTTTGGAACCCGAGCTTGCACCTGCTAGCTAATTAGCTTTTTTTTTTTATACACTATGTGGGTGTTTGGAGTGAAAAAAGTGAGATAAATTGAGAGTTCGTAATACGTGCAATGAAAGAAAAAGTTGATGTGATATAAAGTTAACAGAGATTTATAGAATTTTTTGTTAATTGTTTGCAAACCAAACGGTGCCTATAGTAGTTAATTGTTGAATTATTTTTAAATTATAAAACTACCATTTCTTAGACACTATAAGCATGTAAATTTTTAAAACAACAAATAAGATCGATCCCGTTAAGAAAAAAGAGGTCGATCCCTTTTGACAGTAAGCATGTGAATTTTTAAACCAAATAAATGGGGTTGACTCTATCAGGAAAAGAGATCGACCTTTTGGTAGTAGGCATGTAAAATTTTAAATCAACAAATGAGGTCAACTCATTTCTTGATGGGATCAACCCCTTCTAGCAGTAGACATGTGAGGACCTAGGATATTTGTGTATTCAAGGATAATTTTAGAAGATAGTTTGAAGTATCAAAGGCATAGATGTCAATATATAAATTTATTAGAAAATCTAGGATAAAAAAATTAACTATCTTGACTTCCCAAACACAAAAAAAGTCGATTTATTTTAGTTAGTTAGTAGTTAGCTAAAAATAGGCGAGCTTATTCGGTTGCCAAACCAAGCCTTAATATACTCCTATTAAATTTAGTATTGTCTTATGATTGAACCCGACGAAATATCATATAAAAGTTTTGTTTGGTACGATGAAAAATAATAAAAAATAATAGAAACATATAATTTGAGAAATTTTTTAATGTTTAATGTTTGACGCATAATAATTAAACTCGTATTTTTCAGAGATAAATAGTGAAACATTTTATCTTTTGCGTCACCTTTTTAGAGAGAGAAACTGTTCAAATAATTTTTTGCTTCTGTCTATGTCAAAATTTATTGAAAGTGTTAAAAAAATTTTAGAATTTGTAGAAAAATTATTGTTGTTTGTCAAAATATTATTAGGATTTGTAAAAAATCAAATAAAGTGAGATAATTTAAAATAATTTATAAATTTATACAGTGAAATAAAAAATAAATAACTTTTAAAAATTTTTAAAATTTTTCACTATTTGTCAGATTGCTAAACACACACTTAAAATGTTAATTTTCAAAACTTAAGTATACCTGACATTTTGTTGACTTGAAAATCTTTCTATTATTGTCTTGCTTCCATGTTGCTTCCACGTGGTTTCCCTTTTTTTTTGAAAGGTAATTCCATGTTGTTTCCATGTCGGTCATTTAGATTATGGGTACATTTGGATGGGTAAAAAATAAGATGAAATGAGATAAAATAAAATAAGTTATAGGTCATAATTTATGTAATGGGATAAAAAGTGAATAAATTTTAAAAATTTTCAATAATTTTTTATCATTTTTTCAGAATTTTTGCCACTCCTAATAGAATTTAAGTGGTGTCAAATTGGTATTGTGTTATGTTTATGTGTTGATTGAACACGGTGAAATATCGGATAAAATTATCTTATTTATTTATGTCATTGGGATAGATTAATTTAATAAAATAATAATTATATTGATAAAATTAATATAATTTAATAATTATATTGATGAAATATAGGATAAAATTATCTTATTTATTTATGTCATTGGGCTAGATAAATTTAATAAAATAATAATTATATTTTTAATCTTAAATTATTTATCTAAATAATAATTTTAAGCACATCTTTTTAATTATTATAAATTTAAATATATTTTTAATCTCCATTTGAGAATATTTTTGTTTAATATTTTTTTGTTTATGTTTATAAATTTTTAAAAATTAGCAACAAAAACATATTTGATAATTTTTGTTTATTTTTTAGTTGCTAAAAATATGAAAAGTTCTTTAAAAATAAATAATAATTATGTATTAAAATAATTTTTTTATTAAATTAAAATTAATTGCTATTAAAATAATATTATATTATTAAAATAATTCATCTTATTTAATTAAATTACTTTTAATTAACAACAAAATTTTAATAAAATAAATTATTTTATCATGTAAATATTATTTATTAATAAATTATTTTAATGATAATTAATTTTGATTTATCTATTAAAATATTTTACTAAACTAAATTATTTTTAAATAAATAAAATAATAATTTATTATTAAATTTTCTTTATTAATATGATTTATTAAAATTAATTATTATCAAAAAATTAAATTAACATCTTTTATTAAATTAATTTATTAATTTAATAAATTTAAATTAAATATATTAAAATAATTCATTAATTTAGTATAAGTATATTTTATTAAATTAAATCTAAAAAGCATTTTTAATAACAATAGATATTTTAAGATAAAATTGTATTATTGTAATTATTGTTGTAATCAAAATTATATTACCAAATATATTTTTATTTGTGTAGTGTTATTTTTTTAATACCCTAAAGGCAATACACTGTCCATTCATCAAAAGGAGTCAATCCCTGGATTATCCTTCCCATGTACAAGGGATTATCAATCTCATTTATACGGTTAGTTCCAACTAATTTTTAAAATCAAACGTGCCCAAAATCTTTTCATAGAATTTTGTGAGGAAAAAAAATGATATTTTGATTTTGAATGTAATTGTCAAACTTAAGGTATGGAGATGGATATGACAAATATATAGTTAAAAAAATAATATTTTTATAATTTTTTATCAATTATATAAATAAATATTATATCTACAACAAAAATAACTCGATACATAATTTTATATGCAAAATATAGTAAAATATGAGATAATTGTTTTTTTTTTTTTTAGTTGTAAGAACTTTAACTACTTAAATTTTATGTTTTTTTTTTTTAAGCATATGTTTGAAAAACATGATAAAATAATTAGATATACTAGATGACATGTTTAAAATGTATTTCATAATTCTAAAAAAAAATATGTATACTTGATAAATCTTGAATATATATATATATATAATATTTATTTTTAAATATTCGTACTTCATAAATAAAAACTTTTCACGTAATTAAAATAATAGGGAGGCTTTCTGGACTTCAAGACTTGGGCGAGTTTTCAGGTCCCACGAAGTAAAGAACTTTTCACAAATAACAATATTAACAGAGTAAAATACATACATACATATATATATATATATATATATTAAAGTTAACGAGTTTTCTGTTAACTTTCAAATGATTAGAAGAAGTGTTTGTAATTTTATATGTTTATAGAATTTTCTATAATAGTTAAATGATTGATGGAGATCTCTACCATTGCCATTAAATTATTCAAAAGGTTAAATTATCTTTTTGTGCAACTTTTTAATGCTCATTAAACGGAAAATAACAAAATAAGACAATTGTTGACAATATTTGAAAATAATTAAAAAAAAAATTCTACGTAAGTTTCAAAAAAAAAAAATTATGTAATTACACTAACATTAAAAATAGAATCATATTTTAATAAATCTTGAAAAAATAAGACTGTCTCAAACAACCTTCAACCATGGAGAATCAAACGCACCATTTGTCACGCAAAGAAACCAAACTAAAGTTGGCTGAACTTATTACAAGTTAAAACAAAAATACAGCAGAACAAACCGTTCCTCGACAGCAGTAGCATCATGAGACAACAATGGCTTCTAAAACTATAAATTTCCAATTGCAGGTCCTTCATCTATGAAACGACATGAATAATGACAAAGCAAGGATCAGGGAAGTTCAAAGCCATTAACCTTAATTCAACTTAATAGACAAAGCCAGTACAGTTACATATAGAGAAATCATATGGACACGCTAAAACTACAGAAGACATGAAGAAAGCATACATAGATCAACGAAACATAAATCGGTCCTTTTACCAGGATGAAGAATCAATTTCCCAACCGAGTACATACAATTTAAATACAAACAGACATCTGTGTTTGCAACCTACATAATAACTCCAGATATTCATTCGATATCTAAACATATTTTAAAAACCGACGGCACAACCGGACCAGAACAGAACAGCTCGACCAACTAGACAACTAGCAGAATCCAACCTGACAGGGATACAAGTATTGAGAGTCAAGCTACCCAGCCACTATCAAGGACGACCTCTCTTGTTGCTGCAAGATGGGCACTTGTACTGTTTAATGTGCTCGGCCCTTGCCGGGGTGATCTTAACACACTTGCCATGGAACCACTTCTCACAGATGTCACAACAGATCCAGAACTCGTCGGATGCATAGTTTTCTCCGCATGCACCACATAGCGTCTCCCCATGCTCCTCTTCGTCCTCCTCTTCCAGACCCTCCTCTTCCTCATCTTTCGGTTGTGATCCTTTTGAATTCTTGCCTTGGGATTCAGAGCCCCGCTGCTTTTGCACCAAAACTTGGCATTAGGAAACAAATAACAATCTATCCAAATAAATAAACTAAATCAAAAAAAGAAAAAATAATAACAATAATAATAATAATAACAATGCTAAGAGTCGCAACGATACATCGAGTAGTTATTTTTTTCTCAAATGCTTCCATGTTAAATGGATGGGGAAAATTCATGAACTTAATCCAATTAATTAACAAGCATAGGAAAAATGGCATGCTGAAGGATTTTACAGTAAAAAACAAATCAGACACAATCAAGCTTATAACAACAATGATCAGTAATTGGTTGCTGGACATTCTAACATCTAAGAAAGCAGGTAAGCATTACTGGTTTAGTGGACGCTAATATATTAAATGATATGAAGCATCAGACAAGTACCTTTGTGTAAGCAATGCACAAAAAACCAAAACTACGTTACTCCCAACGTCAATTTATTTTCTGGGATTGAAAAGTTCCAAAAAAAAAAGGGGGGGGGGGGCAGAGATCCCTCCTTACCTTAGAATTTGACTTGGATTTATTACTGCTGTGATTTGAGACCGATGACTTCTCCTTGGTTTGTTTCTTGGCTGTTCCTGTCACAACTTCAAATATCGTTGGAAGATCATTTATCATGTTAAAAAGACGCTTCCTGCAACAAAAAATATCAACGAGATGTAATTAGGAAGATGACCCATAATATTGAACCCAATTGCAAATTCTGGCCATGGGTTCGAGTAAACCCAAAAAAGCAAGAGTTCTTGCTGCACTTCAAGGTGCCCATTTTAGCTTTTCGAGATCATCCCCCTTTTTTTTAGCACTTGCATAATGAAACACACTTTTCAATTTATGGATTCAAATGAAAGGAGCATAGCACATTTAGAAATATTTACTCGTGTGGGAAGGGGTGGAAATTTCTGCTCACCAACAAACAGACTAAAATTTCCCAAATTCATCCAATGAGCCAATGGAATGTGTTGACTTCAACTAGTTCGAGTATGGCATACTAGGAACATACAAGTTCCTATTCTATACGTTCACTTGCATAAAGTAAATTTACCATTGCCATTTTCTCCAAATCAATTTATCAATAGGGTTAACAGACGCACCAAAGTACCACTTCAAAATTTCCCAAATTTGGTGGTCCAATTGGAGAAGCTATAGAGACCAAGATGGGTTAAACACTGGCCAAGCTGGATTTTGACCGAATTTCCATCTTTTAGAATGTCAATTTATGAATTTTTCTGCCTTTAACAACTTTTTGTTTCTGTTGTGATTAAGTTTAGAAATTTCAGTTTTTAGTGCTATTTGTCTTGGCATGTTTACTTTGATTTCTAGTGTGCCATTTTTGGTTATTTTTCTTAATTTTGCGTAATTAAAGTCTTGTTATTTTACTCTATATAAACACTTATGTCATGGTTACAACCTAAATAGATTTGAACTGAGTAAAATCGAAGGAATTCCCTTGTTTTTCTCTAACTATGGAGATCCAATATGAATCAACAATCATGTGTAAATCAAAAAATTAGATAACCAATTCCTAGTACTCTCTAGGCAAATAAATAAACTCTTGACCATCTATACTTCTTCATTGGATAGCAATGCATCACTAAGTCACCATGGAGCAT
Source organism: Vitellaria paradoxa (assembly GCA_019916065.1). Classification (NCBI taxonomy): domain Eukaryota; kingdom Viridiplantae; phylum Streptophyta; class Magnoliopsida; order Ericales; family Sapotaceae; genus Vitellaria; species Vitellaria paradoxa. Next base: position 37,236,893 of record CM034243.1, read on the forward strand.
AGACTAAGACTCACATAGTTGCCAAACATCAAATATGCATGCTTGCATATCATACACATTCAGTGATGTACATGTCATGCACTCATGCTAATAGTAAGGTGCTAAATAAGCCACATAACGCTTCTAATTCAACTAGGATCCAACTCCAACCACACCAAACCCCCCCCCCCAAAATAATAAAAATAATAATGAATAAAATAAATAAATAAACAAACAAAGAAAGACGGATTATGATGTCAGAGATCAAATCTCAAAAGGATGATTTGATCGTTTGGGAACAATGTTAAACATCATCTATGGTAGGGTCACCAAAGGGCAGGGGGTAAAGTCACAAAGAGAAGATAATTCTAATGGTGATAATAATGGTGATAATGACGATGATCTCCTTGTGAAGGAGATAGAGATAATATATATAGGGCCAAGATTAGTCCTTTAGGGCAAATGCTAAGGCATTGCATCCTCTTAGCGAGAATTCAATCCTACGTTGGCACATCCCTACATGATAAGGACAATTCCCGATTATCTATCTCTAAATCAATTGAGGGGTCCTCCACGAGTCCCTTGATTCTATCTACCAAAACATTGAGTCTCGACATCCCGTTGAGAAGTGAATGAAAGTCCCCATTTGGAAAATCCTTAAGGCATGCTCCAAGCCCTGGAAACTCCTATTATGCCCCCAATAAGCATGGTTCGAAGTCACAGTCACTGTATCAGCCCGAGAAATTTTGATGCAGACGTAGCATCGTAGCGCGGTACCAAGTGATATGCAACTTTTAATATTTTAACTTACAAAAAAAATTCCAAAAAAATAATCAAAAAAAATAGGACAATTCTATTTAATAATGAATATTAGAAATTTATATTTTCATAAGTTATTTCATCAAAAATAATTATAAAATTATTGAATAATACTATATTTTTTCAATCAGCTATTTAATTAATATGATTCTCAATATATTAGTCTCAATAATTACTATAATTTAATAATTTGATTTGTAAAAAACATATTGTTTCATCATAAAAAAAATTATAAAGTTATTGAATAATAGCGTAGTATTTTTTTAATTAATATGATTCACAATATATTAGTCACAATAGTTACTATAATTTAATAGTTTGAGTTGTAAAAATATTATAATTCTATTTAGTAACTAATATTACAAAGTTTTATTTTCAAAATTTAAGGGAAAAAAGAAGTAAATACTATGATAGTAGTCAATAAATAAATACAAGGGGGAAAAAAAGTAAATATTACGATAGCAATCAATAAATAAATACAAGGAAAAAAATTCAAGATAAAGGGAAAAAAAGTGAATACTATGATACCAGTCAATAAATAAATAGATGAAATATTATGATAAAAGTCAATAAATACAAGAAAAGGAAAAAAAAGTAAAAGAAAATTAAAAAGAAAAATCATATAGCAGGAGGGAACTCAAAGTGACAACTTCAAGGTTGTTTGAAGAACTCAGAGAACTTGTCGATCGATGATCAAGGAGGGACAATGACGGTTACAGCAGCGGCGAGGCTGCGACGATGGTTACAACAGCAGCTACTACGGAAATAGCTCTACACTTTCCCATTTAGGTCTCTCTCTCTCTCTCTCGCTTTGCTTCAGTCCAGATTTAAAATTTTTGGATTGACCTTCTCGAAGAGAACTCTACACTTTCCGAAAAAGCCTTCTCCCTCTTTTTATAATTATCTTGCTTCTACATCATTTGCATCGCCGAGATATCGCCGTAATTTCTCTAAGTCTCGGAGTATCACAGATATCTCGAATTATGTCATCCGCAAGAAGCCGATTTACACAGTTTGTCGACTCGGGCTGAGATTTCAGCGCAACCCCTCATGATACCAAGTCGAGACACCGAGATATCGATTGTCTCGGACCATACTTTGAACTCTGCCAATAAAGGGCTTGCCACGGATGGGCACTTTCGAGGTGACATCACATAGGAGAGTCCCTCTTGCTAGCTGGGTCCTCCCGTGGTGGCATCATGCAAGAGGCTTCCTTCTGATGTCTTTTTTGGGCATTGACATGGAGTGCATCCTACTGGCCTAGCTTAAGTACTCATACATATTATACAAAATCAGCAATGTACATGTCATGCTAATAGTGAGGTGCTAAATAAGCCACATAATGCTTCTAATTCAACTAGGAACCAACTCCTCCCCCCCCCCCCCCCAAAAAAAAAAAAAGTCGAGAAAAAGAAACGAAAGGAAAAAGGGTAAGATATTAGTAATGTAAATATATTATAGTAAACCCCAAACACGTTTAATTTGATGACAATGTCAAAGCATTAAAAATTAGTTCCTTTAAAAAATTAAAAGTCTAAGGCTTACCCATTTTAGTAAATAATTCAAGGTTTTCCCGTTGAATATGCTATCAAATGAACAGATAAACAAGGCACCCCCCCCCCCCCCCAAAAAAAAAAAAAACAATGAAGCAAGAAAGAAATAAAAATAGTAATAAATTTGAATCATCGTAATAGAGAACCAAAACACTTAATTAAAACACTGAAATCAATTTCTAATTTCTATACCCAACCAATCACATTTAGGAAATTGTCATGGAGCCAAATGTCACAAATCATTTACCATTTAGTGAACAGAAGGAAGTTACCTATCAGCTTTGTCAAATCCAAATCTGGCACCAAAATAGAATGCAACAGCAAGCAACCATGCATCACTATGGACAGCAACTAAAGATAGCCAGTCCTTTTCTTGCATGCCATCTCTGGCAAAGTTAATGCCCAGTGCAGGCTCAGGAAGCTCTGGGGGCACCTCTTCAGCAGGTAAATTGACTTCCCACTGTTCACTAGGAAATCCGTAAAGGCAAAGATTTTCCTTGTCTGTCATTTAAAACAAAAAATATAAATGGAGCCGGATCTTAAGAAAAATATTTCAGATGTTTGAGCTATAGTATTATATATATATATATACACACACATATGTTGAAAGATACAGAAGTTTCAAGGCACAAGGAAGAAATAAGAATCCAAATAGTTTCTGTATAATGTTTCCAGATATGATATTTATGATATAACACCACAGAAGCACTAATAGAAGAAAAAGGAAAAAGAAGATGAACTCAATAAAATCACAGTTCCCAGGAAAATCTCTTTAAAGATTGATTTTGCCATGAATTCATTTTGAGTACAAAGATATAAGTTTCATGAATTTTTAGAAAAACATTAGGAAATAATTTAAAAATCCTATAGTTTTCAAAAATATGTAGCACACTACTAGACATCTCAAGAGAACTTTCTAGAAGAACATTCTCATAATTTCTATTATTTATTAATGCTCTCAAACAATCTTTTTCAACAATAATATGAAGACATTCTTATAAGTAATCTTGAATATTGTTTAGTATCAGTATTCTAATTGGCTATTAAAGCAGCCTAGTGCTTTGTGTTACTATTTATATAATTTCTGATGAATTTCCTTACCGGTCCTATTCATCCTTGTACTAGTGTCTCTAGTTTCCCATTGATTACATTTCATGTGTCCATTTCCTATCGCTTCCTATTTCCAATTCCCATATTGTCAACTATGGGCCTACTATATATAATTATAAACTCACAGGATACAACATTGCCCCAAGAACAAAGAGAAAATAAAAAACTAAAAAAATAAAAAATAAAGAAAATAAAAGAACATTAGCTAAGAAGCATGGATATGTACATGAAGATACAACCATAATACAAGTTCAAAGAGGGCTATAAAAATGGGGCAACCCAATGCACAAGACTCCTATATTGTGGGATCCGGATAGAGTCAGATATAGGCTGTCTTCTAGGCCCCAATACAACAAACCATAAGTAAATCAAGAGGAACCAAGGGAAAAGTATAGGACTACAATGAAAAAATGGAGAAGCTTGAGGGGGAAACAAGAAAAGAAAAAAGAGGCATTAAAGTAGTTAATCAATAATGAAAACTATGTAACAATACTTTCAACTTTTTCAGCTTTAAAGAAAATTGTTAAGTTGGTCTAGTTATTTCCTACTAAAAATTTGTCACTAACCAAAGAGGAAAAGGATTAAATCTAATAGTTAATGCCATAATTTAAATTGTAAGGAAGAAACAAGAAAACAGAAAAAGAAGTAGAATTACCCACTACTCCAGATAAACATAGTATTATCACGAAACAATAAACATAGTATTATGACAAAACAAAAAGCTTGTGTCACATCACAAGTTATTCAAAACCTCTAGGAATCAATATCAGAATTAATATTACAAAATTCATATATTTGTTTATATAGGCTGCATTTAGGGATGGGCATCTCGGCCAACCCGTCCGAATCCAATCCGTTATCCGATCTAAATGGATGTAAAATTTAGATTTTTTTTGGAGATTGGATCAGATTTGGATTTGATTTTTTAAAAAAAATTGAATATTGGATCGGATATGGGGATGGCATTGCCTCCGCCCCAATCTGCTCCAAATCCGATATCTAATCCGAATCTACCCCAATCTACCCCGATTTGTCCCGATCTATCCCGAAAAATATCTAATAAACCCAAATCATTTGAAACCACGATGACAACATCATCACTATACTATGACAAACAATATTCACATTCGTAATACTCTAAACTTATTGAACTTCACTATTATTATCATTAAAATCAACATTGATAAATAAATTTAAAACAAAAAATGTCATCGTTTTGTATTAATTAGGGTGTGTTTGGGAAAGAAATTATAAATTTAATTTTTTTTCTTACTTTTGTGCAAATTGAAGTTTTAAAAATTCAATTTATTTCTTTCATATGCAAAAATCAAGAAAACTTAAAGAAGTAAATTTAAAATTTTATAAGGTATATCATTTGGGACTTTACAAAATTATATAAATCCCTTTAAAATTTAAATTTTTACTTACTGCACAAATTATGAAACTATAATTTTTATAAATTTATATTAATTTATACAATTTCAAACCCCATTATGACTTGTGAACTCAATTGTTTTTAGAGAAATATTTAAATACAAATTTTAAAAAATAATTAAAATATTTTATTTGCTATTTTATTTTATTTTTCTTATTTTTAGTACAAAAAATTACTGTTTCATTAAGTAACTTCTTTCTTGAACTTTGAATAGTTGATTATTTTCCCCGTATTTTTAACATTTTTAGCTAAAATATATTTTTAAACTTTTCAATATTGATATTCAAAAGAGTTCTCTAGAAAATAGATTTTTCAAATAATTTAACTAAAATGTTTCATGAAACATTCAATATTTTTTTATAGTAGAAATTATTTTTTTAAAAATATATAGAGAATGCAACTTATTAATTTTTTTTCTTAGATAGTTTGATAAGTGCAGATAATTATATTTTAAATTTTTTGAAAAAATTTACTTATGCAGATGAGTTATCTTATTATGATAAAAATTTATAATTCTATGTTATTCTAAAAAATTATTTGTTATTATAAAAAAATTAAAAATTTTTTGTAGTTTTATTTTTTTCTATATGTGAATGGTGAGAAAAAAAACCAGTTATTCTATTTTGAAATTAGGTTGATGTAAAAAGTTAATAGGGACAAAAAAGAATTAGAAATTTAAATTTACAACTTTTATTTTTATGTTTGTAGATTTTATATAAGAAAAAAAATTTAAAAGCTAAAATAAATTTTATTTTTATTTATATTTTTAGCAATCATAAAAAAATAAATTTAAATTTATTTGATTAAGATATAAAATAAATTAAAATTTATTTACAAACTTTTGGCATGTTTTTTAACATTTCAATATTTATTTATTTGTTACAATTCTTTTAAAATTTATTTATTTTAAAATTTACCAACTCATGTTTTTTCTTATATTTTAATCATTACAGTATTTTTAAATATATTACTAGATTATTGAAATATATTACATTATTTACAAAATATGTTATTATGTATTATTTTGATTTTGGAGATGAATTATTTGGTAGTAATAGGTTATATACAATTAAAGGCAGATTCAGAAGTGAACAAATTGTTTGGAGTTTTGGATATCCGTGGATATATCCGTTCTTCGTTTGGAGCGGGGATAGAGGATAAAAAAATATCTGTTTGGAGTTCGGAGCAAATTTAGAAGTAGGCAGAGGATTTGGAGTTTGGATTTGGATAATGTTATATCTGCCTCCGATCTGCCCCGTTCCCATCCCTAGCTGCATTTGGGCGACATGAGTTTTTCCTTTAAAGAAAAAAAGTCAAATTTCTTTTTTTATCATCTTATATGGATTTGTTTGCCAAATTTTGATTTTCTTTTATGTGTATCTGTGTGTGTGTGGTTTTTTTTTTTGTTGGGGGGGGGGGGGGTAATATCTTCCAGGCACGTTGTTCACATTATAAAATATTTGCAAAAAAATGCTTAAAAATAGGAAAATTCACGTATGGTGAAAAAAAAATGACTTTTTCACCTGTGCGTGGATTTTCCTATTTTAAGAATTTATTTTGCATTTTTTTAATTAAGGATAATATGCCTAATAGATACTTTAAAAAAAAAAAAAAAGAATCAAATTCTTGTGAAAAAACCATATAAGATGAAAAAGTAGACCAAAATAAGACAACTTATTTTGGGTTGTCAAACAAAACCATAATCTTGACAATATGTATATGCCTACGTACATAAACAAAGGAAAATTTTGTACAAAACGTGAAGAAACAGTTGAAGAGGAAAAAAAAAAAAAGAACCAACCTCAGAATTTGTAAATACAGATCTCCAATCTTCAGTCATAAGACTATATTCACAAGCATTAAACCAAAATGTACAAAAATTTAAAAATTAAACTGAAAAACTTGACAAAATAAAGAGTAAATTAGAAAGGAAACGATAAATTATAAAATTATAAATAGGGGGGGGGGGAGAACAAACCAGGGTCACACTGCTGATAAAATTCTTCAACATCTGCCAAAAAAAAACAAAAAAATTAATAACTTAAAATGAAACTCAAACTTAACAAAGAAAGAAAGAAAAGAACAGTAGGGAATTAAACAATACAAGAAGTGTCAATTTGATTTTATACCAGTTGTAAGGGCTTTAATCATGCCAGCTCTTCGACCTTTGAAATCCCTGAAGACCTCTTCCACCGTGCGAGGATTGTACGGTTGACCTCCGTCCATCACTTTAAAGCTAGCTGAAAATTTAAGCTCTACAAAGAGATAGATAGATACAGAGCAACCAAAATAAAAAAGCACAACAGAAATTGAAGACGACACAGTTATGCAGAGTACACAGAGAAAAAGCAGTAGAGAGAGAGAGAGAGAGAGGAGAAGAGGAAGAAGAGAAGAAAGGAGGGAAAATGGGGAAATATTTGACCTCTGGCAGTAGAATAGAGTAGGAAAGAGGAAAGAGAGAAAGGAGGGTCTGTTGAGGATTTGAGTCGGATTTATTGTTGAAAAATTAAGTGGATTTGATAAGAAGAGGGAAGTGTCCGGACGGAGACCAAATTAGGCCCATTCTGTTGGAACGGATAGCCCTAAAATTGGCTTCAAGAAATTACGATGGGCCCACATTGGTCGTTAGATTGATGGCCTGACCCTATTGGGCCAACTGATCCCCATTCAATTTTTTTTTTTTTTTCAACCAAAGAGAGAAAATTAGACGTGTGAAAATTTTCAGTACTCCAAAACAAATAAACAAAACTCAATATGCCTATATATGACACTCACAAATGTACTTTTTTTTTTTTGTTTTTTTTGGTAATTAAGTGTTTTTTTATTAATAAAAAATATGTACATTATCTTGAGAGTATACCCACTTACATATGTACTTAAATAAAGAAAAATGTTGAGACTAAGGAATAGATCAAATAATTAGAACTCTTCCACTCATAAGATTGGTTATGAGTTTGGGGAGCGGGTGTTGATATTGGGGTTTGATATTGGGCGGTTGACATTAAATTCTCATCATACATTATAAGATATTTTGATTAGTTACCGTTAAAATCAAGGCAAGGCCAAACTTGATGAGAGTAGAAAGCCAGTAATTTTGAGTTTCTTTCATTTTTCTTTTTTTTTTTTTTTATCATTCTTGAATTACAACCAAAATTCTTATTTTTACTTTTTTTTTGTTGGAACATAGTTCAAATAGCAAAAATATCTTTAAATTACTAGCTTGGTATAATAATTATATTGAATATTAAAATATTTAAAAATAAAACTTATTAATGTAATTAAAATATTATAATAAAAATCCATTTATTGTAAACATTTCAAAATTTAGTTAACAATATCTACTTGTTACTGGCTTGATATAATAATTATATTAAATATCAAAATGTTTAAAAATAAAATTTATCAATATAATTAAAATATTATAAAAATTTATTTATTGTAACCTTTTTAAAATTTAGAAAACAATATCCGTTTGTTTCTTAAAAAATAAAAAATAATATTTATCATTATAATTTAATTTTTAATAATAAAAAATAAATTTTAAAAAATTTTTAAAAGAATAACTTATTATTAACTTTTATAATATGAAGATAATTCATGTGTTATAAGTTGAATTTTTATATTGAATATAAGAGTTAAAAATAAGTTATTCTCTTTGAAATCTATTATAATTTATTTTTAATATAGAAAATATTTTTATATGAATTCAGTGAAGTATATATAGTTGTTATATTTTTTATCATAATTGAAGTTTTATTATAATGTTTGAAATTATATTAATTAATTTCATTTTTAAATACTTTGCTATTCAATATAATTAATATATCCAACCAATAATTCAAAGATTTTTTTGTCATTTGAACCACATTCTAACAAAATAAATAAATAAAAATGTTCATTTGATTGTTATTCGGCTGAAAATTAAATTATACTATCAAATTATTATTTTTAATTTTTTTAACAAGCAAAGAGACATTATTACTTGAATTTTAAAAAATTTTACAATAAATGAAATTTTTTATAATATTTTAATTATATTGATAAATTTTATTTTTAAATATTTTAATATTCAATATCATTATTATATCAAGTTAGTAACAGACGAATATTGTTACCTAAATTTTAAAAAATTTTACAATAAATGAATTTTTATTATAATATTTTAATTATATTGATAAATTTTTATTTTTAAATATTTTATTTTTCATTATAATTATTTTATCAAACCAGTAATTTAGAGATATTTTTGCCATATGAACTATGTTCCAACAAAAAAATAAAAATAAAAATAAAAATTTTGATTGCAATTCAAGCATAATAAAAAAAAGTTTGAGGAAAATGAAAGAAACTCAAAATTGCTAGCTTTTCGCTCCCTCTGGGTTTGGCCTTCCCCTGACCTTGGTGGTGGATGATTAAAAAATCTTCCAGCGTGTGGTAAGGATTTAAAAATGGCAGCTGCTTAGCACCAAACCCCAATATCAATCCGCTTACTCTCGTGAGTTTGAGTCTCGTAACCCTGATGATTAGCTCAATTAATAAAATTTTTAGTGATTACTAGTTCGAATCTTTTCAAAATCACTTGAGGGTTTTTTCGATAGTTAATTTCGAGATTTAGAGATTAGTCGAGATGAGTGTAAACTGACGCAAACATCTTCAGTTACCGAAAAAAAAAAATTTTGAGTCCCATATGATGAGATTAGATTTCGGATTAATGAATGTAAAATAATTTGAAATAATCTCGTCAATTGTGTGTGGCTCTTCGTAACTCAAGCGCTTACAAAAATATATTCAATTTAAAATTGTCATTACTAGTGACAAATCCAATTAATAAAAAAGTTAATTTGATTTATCAAAAATTAATTTTTTTTTTTTTTTTTTTTTTTTGCTCATAGAGGTCGTGATTCCTAACAATGTATTCACTGAATGGTCACTTTAAAGTTGCGGTTTTTTTTTTTTTACTTTTCTTATATTTAGCTAATATTTATTTACGAATAATAGTTTTTAGTTAAAATTTGTAGTTTCAAAATATGTGTATCCTAAAAACCTCATAGAATACCTCTATAATTATAGCCACTAAGAGAACTAATTAAATATGGACACTAATTTTTACCAGTCAACCAAACAATTATACATAAAAATAACTCCATAACTATTGTCAGTAAACGACCCAGTTAAGATGTCACTATTTATTTCGACCAAAATCAACAGCAAACAATAACACTAATAAAATCAAAAAATTTTGGAACTAAAAAAATTACTGGAACAAAACAGAATAGAGCCAGTGAAATAAAATTTAAAATAAAACTCATTTTTATTTTCACTGATAATAACAAAAATAAGAAAAATTATAAAATGCTACATTTTTTTTTCTATTTTTGTTATCGTTAGTATAATATAAATGCTATTTATTGGAGGCCCATAGAGATATTTTTTATTTCTACTAAAGTTAACAAAAATAAAAGAAAAAAACCTGCAGAATATAAGAATTTTATTTTTTTTAAAAAAATCAAAAGATAATAACTTGGTTGCCATAACTTTTAGTTGTTAAGATATTTAATTAAACTACTAATTTATTTTTGTTATATCTGGTGAAAAATAAATTAGCAACAATATTTAATTAGGTTGACCAAAATTTTAGAATTATTCGATAAGATTTCTGAATTTCAAACTCTTGAGATTCTTTTTTTTTTTTTGTTGATGTTAGTAAATTAGTGTCCATCTTTAATTAGTTCTCTTAGTAGTAATAATCATTAAAGTGACATTTGGTTTGCTTTTATGTTTTCTATTTTCTGTTTTTGTCTTATGTGTTAAAAATATCAAAACGAGAAAATAGAAAATACTTTATTTTCCTTGTTTTGAAATTTTTTTATTTTTTTGTTAAAAACTCTCAAAATAACTTTTTATCATTTTTTATTTCATGTGTAAACTCATTTTCAGTTTTCGAAAATAAATTTTGAAAACACAAGTAATAAAATGAATTTTGAACTGTTTTCCTTATTTTAAAAAACACAAAATAAAAATTGAGTTTAAAACAGAAAATAAAAAATAAAAATAGAAAACAGAAAATAGAAAAACAAACCAAATGAGCCCTAAGTTATTCTAAGAGTTTTTAAATTTGAGCATAACTTAAAATTATAAAGTTTTATTTGAAAATTAGTATTCATAAATAAATATTGACTAAAAATAAGATTACTTTAAAATATCTAAATTTTCACTGTATTTCTTTACGGAAATTTTAGACTTTTGAATAAGTATTGATAGTGCTAGTATTATCATAAACTCTACACATTGAAATCACCAATTTCAAACTAATGAATTTAATGGCCTCGTTTGGCATACAAATTTCCTCTATAAAACTCTATAAATCTCTAGCAACCCCTATACTTCTAATTTTCCCGCCATCACTAATTTCAAAAAATTCTAATATTTCACTAAAAAAACAAAAATATCTGAAAATAAATTAATCGAATATGTAAATTTTTTATACAATCATATTTTTCATGTCAAAAGCTTTCAAATGAGAACCATTGTCGTTATTTTTTGTGAATTTTTTTGAATCCGTGAGAACGATTTTTCAAATCCATTCTCACAGTTTGCTATTTTTCAGAAAACAAGGATAATAAAATTAACTCCAAATCACATTTTATCTCAATTTATCTTATTTTTTCTTACGTCGAACGTCATCAATTTTTGACGTTTTATGGCTCAAGTGAAAGGTCTGCTAAGTATTGACTTGGTTGATTGCATCCCAACCCTCCAACATACGTCACTATCAACACTTAACTTTGCATCAACTGTACATGACTTAATCGCAAAAATGCACCAAATACAGCCATTCCATGGACCATAACGAAAAGGACAATTAACAATAGTCTTTAAAAAAAAAAAAAAGAAAAGTTCAATTCCAAATTGAAAAATAAAAACAGCACCAGTACTATTGTCTTCCCACAAACAACCAGTTCATCTTCTGTTATTCTGAACAAGAAAGGAAACAGCATCACCCATCACACAACAAAACCAAATCAACAACCAAAGTCACCCATGGACTTCTATTTGTCTATCTAATTAAGCACCCGAAACTAAAACCAACAATGTAAAGGATGAAAATGAGTTAAACTTACAATCCACTCCCGTCTGCAAAAACAGGAACTGAAATAGCCAAGGATGAAATGCCGGTTATCCATTGTAGTGCAGGATACAAATTGCAGCAGCAACTGCAATTCGTTGTCTGCAGCTCTCTCAGTGGATAGCACGAGGCGTAGCGCGCTATTTTTCTCCGCGCTTGACATCCCCCTTACCGTGCACAGTGGGACCTGCACAAAGAGGATAGTTTGAGACAGTAAGCTCCGGTTGCTGGAAAATGTCATCGTTATTGAAGATGCTCGTGACATCAGACCCGGCCGGCGTGGGAGGGCCCAAATTCCCAGTTTCTGAAAGATGGAAATCAGGGCCGGATGCATTTCCAGCAAGCTGTAGCTGAGAGAAATTTTGACCTTTGGTTGAGGAGGATGAAGGCTTCGATTTTTGCAGATTCTTTGTGCTTAGAAAGCGTCCACCAGATCCTCTAACCCTATTTAATGCATGAAGATGCCGAGACTCATGGAGATATGGCTGCACAAGTGAAATGCATGGTTCATGCTTGCAAACGAGGGCCTTGGTCCATATGTTAGTGCGATTAAACGAACAAAGGATCAGTTCATAATTTACCTTCCGAGCTTTGGCGAGTTTGTTTTGAGCCATAAGTTTTGCGCGGGCTTGTCTACGCCTAAGGATCCCACGATACTGTTTTGGATTGACATGAATGGGTAGGTTTCCAGCAAGATCGGGCAGAAGTGCAGGCCGTCGAGAGTCTTCAGACGTCAAGCCAATCATTTGAGGATAAATCTAGTAGGGGAAAAAAAAAATTGGCATAAGTTATTTACCTGAAAAAGAATATGAATTATTCAAAATAGGCAGCTTGCTTTATCAAAGATGAAACCACCAACCTAACCCAGAAAGCAGTTTAATTGGAACGTGTTGAAACAAAACACAGAATGGTAAACAATACCATCCAATTCCTCCAAGGAATCTTTCAAGATTACTAAAAATATGTGCACACTTAAAACAAGTTAATGGGCATCCACATGATTAACTATTGTAGACACTACACCCCACTTTGCCCCCATCAGGGTGGAAAAATCCCCAGCGCGACAATCAGGCAGAGTAAATATGTCATGATGTCAAGGTATTGTAACCGAAAATCTTGAAATCATCACATAATCATAGGACACCTAAAATGAATGTTAATGACACTCTGCGGCTATTTGGAGTCGGAATACTTTTTTTGTATGAGTGAATTAAAACAGGGATGAAATCTTGAAATTGTTTGGAGCATCAAATGGTGGTTAAAGCAGTCCGAAAATCTCTTCTGTCTTCATAACATGAAGACTCAGGGAAGCAAGGTTTTAAATTAAACTAAATCACCAAAAGTCACTCCGTAATTAATTAATGTCACTCACTCTTCCTATAGCCTTCTGCATTACAAATTTTAGTGGTAAATCACCAGGTCATGAGTCCAACAGGCAGTGGGGTAAAAAAAGAGAATATTCTAACCAGTCTTCTCAATTTTAACAGCAGAAATTAATATGTCATCAACATTTTTATGTTTAGTATTCTTAATTTAAAAAATATGTCTTATGAGTGAAACAGTGACAGCAATGTACTTCTCACTTACCACAGAGTTTGGTCCGTAAACAGCAAGTAACCCAGCAAAGTAAGGATCAACATAACGGTATGATATTTGAGCCTGGAGCAGAAATGAATAAACATAAGAGTCATGATGCTAATAGAGGTTCTGCTAACTTGCAATTGTATTACTTTTATCTCGCGATTGCTGCAATTGTCAATGACAACAATCAAAGGTACAGAATGCACTGCCATCATTTTATTTCAGAAACAGAAAGCACAATGCAGGACATGGCAATCAAAAGAATAGGGCCCTTTTGCTCTTAAAGTTCTTCAAAATGACGTCAACGTCAGTATTTACAACCTTAGCATGACAAGCTCAGATGCATGTCAGAATTGCAAAATGCAGCAACAAAACATATAAAGAAGCTCAATTCTCATTCACAAATTCTCAAACAAAAGCACAATACCAACTAACCATGGACTGGCTGTAATCAAATTGTAACTGATGGCTGGTGTAGGTTGGATTTCCAAGAGGGAAGGAAGATTTTAAGCCGCCCTCCAAGCGCCTCCCATAAATTTTATTGCAGCCTAAGCGGAATAACAAGAGGCAAAGAAGGTTCAACACAATTAACACGCAACATTAAATCCAGAAATAGTTGATATAGGGACAAGCTTTGCTGATGTACTTTCACATGAATACATGGTGTTAGCAAGTGAGTTTCTCCATGTTAATTAATATGGGTGGTATTTTTGTAACTTAGACACTGTTTAATAGTATAAATATATGTGAGGTGAAAGAGGCAATCTGACGTTCTTCCAAGCCTTTTCTCTCAAACTCTATTTCTTCTTTGCTATGTTTCTCTCTCTCTTTAGGACTTTGCCCAATTTTACATGTTAACTTAGTAACAGAGCACTAGGGACAAGCTTTGCTGATGTACATTCACATGAAAACAGGATGTTAGCGAGTTTCTCCATGTTAATTAATACGGGCAGTATTTTGTCATTTAGACAGTGTTTTTATAGTATAAACATATGTGAGGTGAATGAGGCAATCCGATGTTCCTCCTAGCCTTCTCTCTCTCTCTCACACAGAGGATTTTGTCCAATTTTACACGTTAACTTGGTATCGGAGCACCAATCCAACCCTAAAAAACACTATGACCATTGAAAAGAAGAAACCCAAAATCTGCTAGAGCTGACGTCATCACTTACAGATCTCGGACAAAAGAACAATATTGTGATCTCTCTTCAAGCTGATATTGATGGTGACCTTTTCCAAAAATTTTTTAAAGACTTTTTTTTTTTATGGGTTCTAAATTTTTTTGATGGGTATAAGTCAAATTACACAACTTAGAGCAATTTTCTTTCAATAATTTTGATTTTTTTTTTCCAAACTAATCATGCAAAATGACATTTCTCGGAGCACTATCTCCCATTGTTGTTACAAGCCCTGCAAAAACTCCACTTTCCTAAGTTGGGATTGTTAAATTCACCATCTCAGGAGTCAGAAAAAAAATATATCATGTTTCAAAATGTGCTCCATAATATAAATAGCTATCTTAGCTTTTTTTTTTTTTAAACTAACATGGCTCAAGGCAAGCACCCTGCATAGCAAATCATGTCAAAAGCATTATATCAACTAAAGCAAAATCAAGTTATTAACTTATTGCCAGTTCTAAGGGTTTTAGAATGTTGAAGTGTTCATGTTTTCCTGTTCTAAGCACTTCCCAGTTGCTTCAAACCACAAAATTCATTTTCTTTACCTTGAATTGCTACCCTTGGGTTTGACATGCTGTTGCAAGCTTTAATAGATATAAATTGATCAGCCAGAAGTCCACAACTAGTTAGACATAATATAATTAAGCAACCATTGTACTTACCAGGCTCTGGCGAAATGCAATGCATGTAAGAGTTGCTGGCTGCCATGGTCACCCCTTCATTATGAGAAGACTGACCAGTTGACAGAGTTGAGGAGGAATCCTGGTCTTGAACTTTAGAGTCTGAGTGCTTCATATAGCTAATATTTTCAGTTACAATTCCTGATTTCTGTTCACAATCTGGGAAGAGAAGACTTTAGTGGCTCGACGGAACTACACAAATACAACAGAACCAAGATCCCCATTATAAGATTTTCTATTATCATATTTTCTTGGCCGAATTTTGCATGCAAATTAACTCAATTCAACCAGACAAACTTAATCTCAAAGCAAATTATACTTGTTTCATGTTTCAGGGCTGTGAAACTGTATGGACCTTGCTGGTAAACACTAGAAAATCAAGAACAAATTGTCCAAACAAGGCCTAATTTCTGAAAGCCGTCATAATCACAACAGTAATCTAAAACTAATGAGCTCTTGATTAAAATAAATTGTGTGGGTAGCTTCTACTTCGGGTTATGAAGTATTCTGAGGCCGGTGGTTGGCTTATCGGATAAAACCCCACATGAGATCAGACAAATGCTACGCTACTAAGAAGTAACTGCCCAGATTGAGCCTGGCATTAGAAGTGAAGTGCCTGACAATTAAATCCCCATTTGGTACCAAATGAAGAAGTGTATATGGCACAGACGAATAATACAATAATTAAGAAAGAAACCTCGTCAGAACAAAAGCATTACAGAGTAACTAAATCGTGTAAGAGAGGTCCGGTGTGGATATGTAAGCAGCCAGCCTTTGATAACCCACCAATCTAATTATATTATATAATATATATATATATTACAATGAACAAAAACATCACAGAATTGCTCCCCAATTAGTCATGATAATATCGACAGAAGTTGAAGTCATCGAGACCAAATGAGCAAAATACTGATTATTGAAATATCAGGAAAGAGACTCACTAACACCATTTGTGAGGAAACAAAATTGACGAGGATCCCATTCCAGAAACCAGAAAACTTCATGGCAGAAGATTAAATTTATTGAAATGAACTTGCAATACCAACGGTACTACTACTAATTCATTTAACTACATGAAAGGAAACAAGGCAAAATAACAAAACACAAAAATTGGCCACAGAGAGAGAGAGAGACCTCTGGTTGAAGAATGTGGGTTGGATCCGGGGGCAAGCGTCCCTTCTCTAATAGAAATTCTCTTCTTTCTTGCCTCTCTGAGGCTGAGAGCCTCTACTATTTTGACCAGAAGACTACTGTTAGTTGACCCATTTCATTTCACACAAGAAACACAGACCCACAAAGAGGAAAAACCCACCCCACCTCTCAACAAATCCAAACACCACCAGCCGCCTCCACCATCACCACCACCTCCTTACTTTGTCTTCTTCTTCTGGCCTATTTTGATATGAGCGCCCATTTGATAATCGTGCTTTCCAGGTTTGTAACAGTTTCAAAGAAATGAAAGACAGATCCTCAAAAATAAAATAAAAATAAAAAGTACAATGACAGGCAAACCCACGACATAAATAATAAGCGGCGCCCAGTTGGTGGAACTACGAGGAGGTGCTCAAATCGAAAACCCAATTTTAAATAATTTAAACCGTTAACATCAAAGAGGCCCACCTGACCGCCACCACAGAATAAATACATATATATATATAAATCCTCTGTGCACCATCTTGACAAAAAAAAGAGAACCCCAGTAAAATAACAAAAATGGCTTACTTTAAGATTTATTTTCTATTGTAAATTGGCTAATTAATTAATATATTATTTATTGTGTCACTTTTCGTATACTCGTACAATAAAATGATGGTAAACTTAGCTATCTTCAGACAAAACCGAAAGTATGGAATTTGGGACAGGAGTAGTCGGTAGTCATGCTTACGCATAACACACATATATATATACATATATTTTTTTGGGTGTTTCTTTTTTCCTTCCACAGAAGGGTTTGCTATAAAGCATTATTATTATTATTATTATTATTATTATTTGCCCTTTCGGTTTCCTATTTGAGAGAGGAGATAAGATTATGCAATTTACGAAGAGCCGATATCAATTTTAATACTAGTCTTGTGGCAATATAATTTGAAATATTAAATTAAAATTTAACATTTTAAATGAATTAACTTATTTTTTAAATATATTTATAAATATATTTAAATTGCATTAATAAATATATTAACTTATTTATAAATATATTTAAATTGTTAGATTTTAATTTACCAAAATGTCATAGAATTGGCATATTCCCCTTTTCGTGGTTTACACCATATAAATATGATACTTAGTATGACTATTCACAACATCCTTATTATAAATTAGAAGGTATATTTCATTTATTACCTTTGAAGTGTACACTTAATCTTACTTTGGGGCCGTTTGAAGTGTTAAACAAATAAAAAAAAAAGTGAAACTTTTTAAAATTTGGAGTGTAAAAAAATATAATGGTTGAATTTTTGTATTTGATTTAATATAAAGTTGCTAAATATTATATAAAGTAACATATAACAAAATTTTAGTGGAGAATTTTAAAAATTTTTGAAATTTTGTGAAACTTTTTGGTACAAATATCAGTCTAACTTTTTCAAAAATCTGGTAAAATCCATTAGAACGCATTATAATGGTTAGTTTCAACGAATTTTGACATATTTTTTGAAAACATTAGAATTTTTTTGGAGTTTAAAAAAGATGAAACTTTTGAAATTTTTTGAACTCGGTTAAAGTTTTAAACGACCCCTTTAATTCATGTATTTTTAGTTAATTCATGTACTGTTAGTTATAAAAAGTCAACTCACTTTTACTTCTAACTTATGGTTTGATGTCATGTCTAACCATATATGATTTTTCACAAATTTTAGCTTTTCCTCCCATCCAAGTTAGATTTTTTTTTTTAGAATCAAGATCACATACTAGATTTAGATAATGAATTAATTGTCACCGAGAGCCTTCATGTAAAAGAACATTTGGTATTTACAATTATAAATTTAAATTACGACAACCGATGATCCTAAATTTGAGAGAACTTAAGCATGCTCCTCGTATAAAGTTTATTGCTATTTTTGGCAATGCGTCAGCCTTGTGGTGGTCAAGGTGCCAGTCGATGGCAATGTATTTTTTGATCATTACTCTAACAACGAACTTATAAACGTCAAACATTTCTGTACTGATCAAGTTCCAAAAGGAATTGAACACTACCATCAAAAGTATTGAAAATCTTTGTCATTGTTGTTTTAGAGTATTTAGTCATTGTTTTAGATAGGTCTTGTTTGGTGTTTGTTTGGATGGAAACCCTTTAAATAGTGTTTATATTATTTTAATATGGAATGAGAGATGATGTATATTAAAGTTTTGTAATGAAATTGTGTATGATGTACAAGTTGACCTAAATGATAACATGTGATTATACTGTCAATTGATGTGACTGAATATTGGTTTAGGTTTTATTTGATTCAAATTAATCCGCATTCTCTCATACTGTCCATCCTAAACATTTTCAGTTTTGGGGCATGATAGAAAGAGGGATGATAGCTTAGCGACTAAATACTCCATAATGGCGACATAGATTTTTAATATTATTGGTAGTGGTGTTCTCTTCTTTTTAGACCTCAATCAGAAACCATTAAGGTGTTTTATGTTTATGAGCCAACAGTTTGAGTAACGATTGAAGAATGGCAAAAGGCTCAATCAACTTGGGATTGAAACATTACTGAAAATAATATAAGATTATGTGTGAAGGACATATAACTTTGTGTGAGCCATCAAAAATAATTTCTTTGGAAATTCCATTGTAAAAACTGAAAGTTAGAGCGAATAAGATCTAAATTAAAAGTAGACAGGTAAAGTGTTATGATTTAAAGTACAAGGGGTAAAGTGAGAATAGAGGTAAAATACAAGGGTACTATGCTTTTGAAATGACTATACTACCCCTCATGTGAGGGACACATGACTAGTTAATAATTGGATTTTGGATGGATGGAGTACGTTAACACTTGACCAAAAGTATAGGGGTTGATTATCACAATTAGAAGTATATGGATCAAAGTGAGATTGGATATCAACTATAAGGATGACAAGTGTAATTTATCCTAAATTAAATATATTCTCTTAGCCAAAGGGAAAGAAATAAAAAGGTCAACATGACTTTATCATTTTACTTGACAATTATGCCAAGTGAAATTTAAATAGATTATTGATTACACTTGAAAAGTGTAATTATAAAGCATAATTTAAAACATAAATATGCATTTATTCAATTAATTTTAAAGTTTTAGTTATGTTTTGTAATTTATGATATTTTATTTTTAAAATGCAGAGAAAAGTAAAAAATTATTAAAATAAGCAATGGTGAAGAGACTAAAGAAGCTACTGTGGTCTGGACCACACCTTGAAGACCAGTCCGGACCAGAGCCAAAGCAAGCTGGAGTAAGGAAGTGCAAAAATAGGCTTTGGTGCCTTTTGAGGCATTTTGCCAAACACTTGGTAAACATGGAGAAAATAGTTCGAAAACAAAAATGCCGACATGTCCAATGACTTTCAAGACTTCATCAACATTCCAAGAGCCATCCCAAAGAATAAGATCAGTTACCATGGCGGCTAGGAGAAGAAAATGGTCCGAAGTTCAAGATGGTTGAAGTGGCATGCAATTGAAGTTCTAGTTTGATACCCTATCAGTTTTTTAACTATAACTTTTTGTTCACAACTCCAATTGACCTAATTCTTTTTGGGTTGGAAAGAAGAGTCAAAGGTTTACAACTTTTGTATTTTAGCCGAAACTTGAATCCATCATCTTCAAGGTCAAAATTGCATTGAAAGTTAAAGATAGAAAGTTGTCAGAAGCAAGACACAAATTGAAGAGGAAGAATACTGTGGTCCAGACACCCCCACAGGTGGTCTGGACCATAGCAGGTTGATCTGCACATTTATGTTAATTTTTAGGATTTTCTTTCTTGTTTATAAATAAGAACATGTACGGCCGTTTGAGGGTACTTCTCACTTACACTTTTCTCTAGAATTTTTATGTTAACTTTTCGTTAAAATAGATTAGTGTAAAAAGTTTTTAGTTTAGTTTTTGAAGAATTTTTGAATTGATTGCTTTTGGATTTGAGTTTATTTCATGGCAAAGAACGGTACGCGCTTTGCTTTATTCAATGAAATTTATTTTATTTTCTTATTCTCTTTTTATTTATCGTTTTATTATTTCATCTATGTTAGGCTAGATTTTTATTATTGATTCAACCCATCAATAATGGGTGGATCTTTATTTGAATGTTGGATGTGATCGAATTCAAGCATATAACGTAAAAGTTGCATGTTAGGGTTTTTGTTCTCTAAATATACTTTTTAATGTTTTCAAAACTTTTGAAAACTTGTGTAGTTGATCATATTTCCTTGAAATCACTGGCAACTACACAAGATTATAACTTTCTTAATAGTTTGAAAACAAACGAAATAGATTTAGATATTTCTTCGGGTTTTCTTCCTTTTTGATTTTGAAATCCTTCGAAAACGTGTAACCTTGATCTTTTTTCGTTGAAATTCTTGATGACGTTACATGATTAAAATTTTCTTTATATTTTGAAATCAAAGAAAAGAGATTTGGATCAAAGAATGTTTTCAAGATGATATATTTCCGGTTTTATTTATCCTAAACGTGATTTTAAAACCGTGCTTTGGAAATTGAAACTTTCACGATAAAATCTTTCCGGTTTACTTTTCCTAAACGTAAGCTATAAACCGAGATAATAATCACATCATAACATGAGAATAAAGTATTCACCCAGATTTGTAGATTGAATCAATATCTTAAATTATCTTGAATGCATAGTGTTATTACTTTCGTTTTAGTTTAATTTAATTGTTACAATTTAGTTTATTTATTTAGTGGTTAGTAATCAAAACTTTTCAAAACTCAAAATCAATTTTTCTTTTCCTATTTTTAAAACGAAACCAGTAGGTAGAAAAACTTAGAAAATCCTAGTGGTCAATCTCAACATTCCCTCCGGATACGATCCTAGACTCACCAAATAAAACTACACTGCACGCCCTTGCACTTCGGGATTAGTTTAGATACAATATTTAAACCAAACCAAGCCAAGCCTTTTCCCACTAGGTGGGGTCGGGTATATGAATTTGTCGACGCTAATTAGATCTGTTTAGGGACACGTCCTCCGATAAATCTAGGTAGGTCAGGTCAATTATATATGTTTAGACGTAATATTTAGAAGCAGTCGATTATCTTTGTTGGACCACAACTATTTAAAGAAGATCAACATTGGGAGATAAATAAGTAAATAATAAATAAAAGAAAAAAGTGAGGATTCGAGCTTATTTGATTCATTTTTTTGTTTTTATTTTCATAATTTAAGAAAAAATCTATTTGGCGTTATCACTTTACTCTTGACAGCACAAGAAGTAGGGAATTTTAAAAACTAAAGAAAAATAATAATTACACAGCTCAATTTCGAGTGGATGAATATTATGAGATAAAGTAAAAAAAAATTAAATTTTATTAATTTTCAACTTTACATCGCATTTAAACTTAACACACCTACAGTCTGCTAACTTAAAAAATAATTATTCTTGTCTACTTATAAGTAGAAGGTCGCATATATCAAATGGAGCCTTAATTTCCTTACTAAAATGCTAAAAAGCCCCCTCCCCCCCCCCTCTCTCTCTCTCGCGCATGTCATGAGCACTTAGGATACCACTACCAGTTAACAATAGCGCCGCACCTTATCTTGTTCGCAAACCAAATTCTTAAGTGCCCATTAAGGAGATAAGTATTACTGTAATTGAGATTTAATAACAATAAAAAAAGGCTGTCTGATTGAAACATTTTACCTTAAACAATTGGCATTACGTCAACAATGTAGGATAATGTAGTTTGATCCAAAGAAGCACTAATGGGGTTAATTAAAAGTCTTAGTCATATTTATATGATAATTTTGTTAAAAAGAAGAAGATGCTTTAAGGATAAGAGAAGCGACGTGGTATGATTAACAATACCCGCATGATGGAGCTTTGTTATTATTATTTTTTTAATGGAAGTTTGATTAAAGCCGGTCTCTTTATCACCTAAATGACGGATTAATTTAATTACACGTGAAAAGGATGGAGAAGTCCATTTCAAACGCACAATCTGCCTCAGAATTTGGCAGAGAGCTTGATTTGCCAGAAGAATTTTCTTGAGCAGATCGCAGTAGGGTGTATTTAATTTTAGCATAAAACCATTTTGTAGGGACCCAATAGGATAACCATAATCCTCAAGAACCCAAAGGGAAAAAAGAACTCCAAAAGGAGGACCTCAAGTTCAACCAACCAACCAAACTCAATTTCCCCAATCATACATTACACAAATGTCAACCTACTCTTTCATTGCACGCTTTTGAAGCAACCAAACTGCCCCCACAGATGGAATTCCACATACAAAGTATCTCAGTTCAACCAACCAAACTCAATTTCCCTGATTTACAAGTCGACCTACCCTTTCACTGCACCCTTCTGAAACTGTCTTCAGCTTCTGGCCACACCATCTCTAAAGGATGATTGAGAACAAGCAGTTCCTCGAGGCATATAACATGCTTTCTTACAGATCATTATGCAGGTGACAGCTACAGCCCTTCCATACTCCAATCACACTCCCCTTGGATTCCAGAATCATGCCAAATCATATGCCCTTCCAGGCACTATTTTTCTTCAGAAAATTATCTAGGACCCTTCTATAACTATCCGCGTCAATTACACCGCAACCCCTAGACATCTCCTCAAATACTTTCTCAGCTTCAAACACCTTTCCCTTTGCACACAAGTTCTGGACAAATTTTGAAAAGCTTGTGAGATTAATCACGTAACCCTTATCAATCATTTCCTTGAAAAGCCGCATTGCCACTTCATCATTTCCATTGTCACAATACCCATTAACTAGGCAACTGTACATGGTGGCATCAATAAAATGACCATTTCTAAGCATGTCACCAACAAGGTCTTCCGCTTCTTGCATCCTTCCTTCAGCCCTGCAAAGGCTACAGATCACTGTGTTGTACGACAAGAAGTTTGGAGAGCAACCCATTTGCCGCATCTGCTTCAGAAGACGCATAGCTCTATCAAGCTCTCCTGAGTCAACAAGAATTCTAAGCACTGCATTGAAGCTGGAAAGACTAGGATTAATACCTCTCATCTTCATTTCACTAAGAAGAGCAATAGCTTCGTTTGGTTTCCCCAATTTGCAGTACTCATTCACAACAACTCCATACGATTTTACATCAGGTCTCATTCCTAGACGAACCATTTCCTTGAGATGTCTGACAGCTTCATCGGATTTTCCTACAATGCAAAAGCCCTTCAGTAAACTAGTATGCGTAGCAACATCATCCTTCAAACCACTTAGCCTCATCCTCGTCATCATTCTCTTAGCTTCATCAATATTTCTGTTCAAACACAAACCATTAATCATTGCATTGTATGTCAACACATTGGGCTCACAATTTTGGTTCACCATCTCATCAAAACAATTTTTTGCTTCATCCAACTCCCCTTTCTTACAATACCCATCAATCAAAGTAGTATAGGTCACCGTATCTGGCAAGCAGTCTCTAGTCATCATCATCCTACTGACAATACCCCTTGCAACGTCCATTAAACCTTTCTTGCACAATCCATTAACAATAGTGTTGTAAGTAACCAAATTTGGCTCACATTGCATTTCATCGAACATCTTCTTTGCATCAACAATCATACCCCTTTTACAAAACCCTCTGATCATTGTTGTATAAGTCGAAACATCCGGCTTAACCGCGCCTTCCGAAACAATCTGATCGTAGAAAGCCCGTGCCAAAGCTAATCGATTCGCTCTAACCAAGACGCCCAAAATCGCGTTGTACGAAAACAAACAACGACCCGACTCTCTCGTTTTCGCTCTGTGGAACCAGTGAATAGCTCCTCGTATATCTCCGCGGTCGCCGTGAGCCTTGATGAACTTGCCCACCATGAAATCCGACAGCTTGTCGGATGATTCGAGCAGAGAAGCTGCGGTGGAAAACAAGCCGTGAGAGATGAGGAGGTCAGTGATGGCGATGTAACAATGGTGAGAGTGAGAGTAATGGTTGGGGTTTGGGGTTGGGTTCGAAGCCCAGTTGAAGAAGAAGATGGCATGGTGAGGGTTGGTTTGATTCTTGACGACTTCAATAACCAAGTTGGGGTTCAAGTGCGGAGAGAAGCGTTCGAAAAGGGAGGTGCTGGGGTTTTGCGAGACGGAGTGCTGGGGATTCAGAGTTTGGAGGAGAGTGGTTATGGAGGATACCAATGAGAGGGATTGAGAGATTATCTGAGAGAGTGGTTGAGAGCCGGTGGCCGTTAGGCCTCGCGCAACACCACCCGCCATTGACATTTCTCTTAAGCCGTTTTTTTATATGTAGCAGTCTCGACTATCTGCGCAGAGACACTCTCTTTCCTTCGCCTGAATAATTTCAGGTGAGTTGTTTAGGATATTTTTTGCCGATTAAAGTCTTAGATAGAATTTTTTTTTTTATAAGAATTTACCTAAGGGATTATTTAAGTGTCTAATATTTTTTTTTTAATCTCACATGTATATTATGGGTGTGTTTGGTATTCTAACAAACTAACTAAAATAAAATAAATCTTCAACAACCTCTATAAATTATTCAGATTCTCTATTACATATTTATACACTCCCACCTTTACTAATTTCAAAAAATTTCAATATTTCGTTTAATAAAATAAAAAATCTGGAAAGAGATTAACCGAATACGTAAATTTTGTTTGACAATCATATTTTTCGAATCGAAAACTTTCAAACAAGTACAATTATTACTATTTTATACGATTTTTTTTGAATCCGTGGAAACGAATTTGAAAAAATTATTTCCACGATTTTGGTGCTGTGCATACAAAGAATGTTAATTTTTTAAATCCGTTGGAACAATTTTGGGACAACCCTTTCTCACGGTTCGCTACTATTCATCTCCAAAAAAGTCACCAAAATTAACTCAAAATAACGCTTTATCTCAATTTATCTTATTTTTTACTACTCAAAACGGTACTTATTTAAATAATTTTTGTTAAAATCATAATTATCAGTTTAAGAAAAAGCTGGCGCATCAGTATATATTAATAATTTAGAAAATGAATGCATAATATTTTTTTTTTTAGTTGAGCAAGTGATGTAATACCAAGCACGGGAGGACCCAAACAAGGCTCAGTGAACCCAAACAAGGCTCAGTGAAGGCGATATAACTCAATTGATTTGAAAAAATTATACTAAAATTGTATTAATTTTACTATTTTTCTTATAAAATATATTTTTGTTCTCTTGGCCCTGTTATATTTTTACTTTCCACTTATTGACCTTAAAAAATACAATTTTAAAAATATAATTTTACCCAACTTATTATTATAAATTCTGAGTCATACCACGTCATATTTAAGTAATTTCTTAATTAATCCACCGATTCTAATTATTAGCTCTTTAAATTTTCATAAAATGATTTTAGGATCAGTGATAAGATAGGAATTATAGTGAGTGGAGTAAATAAAGATAAATTAATATAATAGGGTAAAAAGAAATTTAACGAAGGGTAATGATAAAAAAATATGTATAATTAATTTTTTTTAAAATAATAGGTGAGAGCAGTTGTCTCTTCTGTTATAAAGCATCTCCGCCCTTTATTTATTTATTTTTTGCTAAGTAAGCATCTCCGCCCTTGCTTGAGAAGAATAGTAGATTTTGGTGCATTATTTTTATCCGCCAGGCCGCAAGCAGAAGAGAATTAAAGCATAAAAGAAGAAAAACATCCAACAAATTAATTGCCATTCAAAAGTTATTAATATTTATAGTTAGAATAAAATCCAATTATTAGCTATATATATATATACACACACACACAGAGATATCTTCATAGATATTTATTGAATGCAGCAAACAATTGTGCAAGTTCTTGTTCATACTTCTTTATTTCAGCTTGAGCAACTTCCCTTTCTTCCTCCGCATCACTTGTAGTCAACCTCGCTCTTTTTTCTGATATTTTCCTCTCAATGCTTTTTATCTGTATCCATTATCCAAGCGTCACACACACAAAATACAATATATGTATGCATAATCCATGATTAATGGAGGTAGGGGGCAATTACGAGTTTTGAAATAACTTGAGGAGCGTCATTAGAGAGAGAGAGAGAGAGAGAGAGAGAGAGAGAGAGACCTTTCTGTAGGGCCAGCGTTCTAAGCCATGTTTGCGGCATATCTTCTTGACAACAGTGAGGCATACATTCAGTTCCTTAGCTGCATTCTCTATGGGAAGATGGAAGTACTTTACCAAGTCCTTCAGTGTCAACCTGCCCGTTCTTTCCCTCTGCACTACTCAAAATTATAGAAGTACAACCAACACAAGCAACAAATTAAATAAATTAAGCAACAAAACATTTATATATATATGTAAACATAATTACAGCAAGTGCCTAACTAGCTCATTTTTTAATCCCTTTCGATCAGCCCGTTCACTGGCCAGAACCCCATTGAAAGATGAGCAAATTTATTATTTATTCTATTACATCATATATGTACTCTCGACAACGTGGAAGAAGGGCAAAGAAGGGTACCGCAACCTGTTCTGCAAGGGAGCTCCTGGGCAATCTCATTTCTTCACTTTCAGCCCACGGTTGGTTCATTGGTTCTGGTTGGTTCATTTGATACTCCCCTGTTAAAAAGGTATCCCATTTCAATATTAGCTGTTGCTCGTAAGAAATTGGTTAAGCTATACAAAAGTGATCAAATTAATTGAGTGTAAAATTTAAGGTTACAAATTGTAATTTATCATAATAAAATTGTGAGATCTCTCTAATATACCATTCTTCTTATGCTTTGTAAAAACTTAATACTGTTTGAGTAATGGATAGAATTTGAGGACTAATTTAACATGGATACAAGAAATATAGGCTCACCAGTTGAATCTGTTGGAGAGTATTGAAGGAAATCATCCATATCCAGATTATCATCCCCATTCAATCCCACACACAAGGCCTCATAAAATATTAGGAGTGGATCTTGCAACATTATGTATCCGTCTTGCCTTCGCCCTTCACAATATTGAACTAAGAACTCCTTCACACTTTCTATACTTTTCTTGCAGAAACTAAATATATAATATATATAGTCATTAAATGTATCGAATCCTCTAGCTCAGAAATTTTTTTATTTGCATTTTGATCATTAGAGAATAATATGAAAATTAACATGTACTATGGATTTAATGGGATATGAAATTACAAATATATATTAATATAAGTTTACCAAACTTACTCCAACATTTGATACTGGTTTTGAGTAGTAGTCAAATCGCCATACCGGATTTCAAGAATAGCATGGCAGATCATTCCAAGTCTTCCGTGAATCTCAAGTTTTGTCCTGTGGACACCTACGTACCATGCACCAATGCGTATAAATAGGCAACTACATTTATATATACCCCTGCATGGCACAATTACCCTAGTAGGATTTTATTGGTTATAGCATTAATTCATTCATGTAGGCCAATTTAATGGTACTTTTTTTTAATTAATTGGACTACTAATAATACTAAATCATTTTATTTATTTTTTATTATTTTTGGAAAAAAATAATAATAAATTTAATTTGCTCTAATAATTATCTTTCACAATTGAAATGGATCAAAGAAATGTTGACAATACCATTTGTGTGGGTTATCTCTCTTAGTACTTGACAACAAGTGCAACTGTAAGGTGTCGGTGGCACTGGCCAGATTGATAATTGCACAGGGTTTCCGAATTCCAAGTTTTGCGGTTGGGGAATTTCTTGTTGATGGGTTCTTTCGCCGGGAAATTCAGAAGTACTTGGTTGAGAGTTACCATGGTTGAGATTGAACATCTCCCAAACAACTGGATCCAATATAGGATCATCGGTCTCGACAATGGCATCGTCGTCATCATTAGACTGAGGGATTATTGAACGGTTGAAGGAATTGCGCGGTTCTTCTGCCGATGGAAAATCGGGGAAGTTAAGAATGGGACTTTGTTCAAACCTAATAATGTCTTCCATTTCTATGCATTGGGTGTCATCGTCAAAAGGGTCATACGGAACAATGGCCCCCGGATCTGCCATGATCATTAATTATTAATATATATATATTGTGTATGCCTATATATCTCTCTATGGATGGGGACCTTCCTTTCTTGTTGATTGAGTTTGGCTGGTTTGGTGACGATCGGTGGCGGCGCCTGGCGTGGTACCACCAAGCGCCGCTGCAAGGAGAGAGTGGTGTGGGTGGTGGTGCTCGGAATGGAGGAGGAGACAATGGGGATGGATTTGAGTGTGAGAGTGGAAGTTGGGGACAAATACTGTAGCACAGGAGGCAGTTTGTAACCGTTCTGTCCGTTCAATCTCTCTCTCTCAAAAGCCGGAGTTGATTAGATGCACTCGGTTCCACAATGATGAGCTGTTGGCAACAAACTATTGGACGGGCATTAAGGGGTGTTTGGTTGACAGAAAAATAGGGTAAAAAGTACAATAAAAGTAAAAAGATGTGACATAAATATGAAATGTGAAAAATTTTAATTAAAAAAAAATATAAAAAATAATTAAAATTAATAAAATTTTGTGATTTTTAATAATGCCGAACAGGACCTAACAAGGTAATTCAAGCCCTAGCATAGGTGGGAGCGTTTTTCCAATAAAAAACAAAATTCAACCAAAATTTTATTAATTTATTATTTGAGACATTTTTAATTCTTTTTTATAATTTTTATTTTTTTAAAATAATAATTTTATTAGAAATGAGACACAAAATGGGCCTTTGGATTTATCCAATATTTTTATAAAATTTAAAATTCTTACTCATGACATGAATTATGAAGTTACAATTTATATAAATTTATATTAATTCATACAATTTCAAACACTCATTGTTGTTTATTTTAATTCTTAAATAATAATAGGTTCTATAAAAAAAATTATTTTTAATGTACGAAACAGGAGCATATATTTAAAATATTTAGTTATTTGTGGAATTATCTGGCTTTATTGGTCGGATATGTTTCAAAAATATTCCGAAAAGGTAAAATATCTAAATTCAATTAATTTTTCTTGATTTATATGTTTCAAAGATTTATGCGAGTCTTAGGTTCTTAGCAGAAGCAGGAAATGAAATGATAGCTGGAGCTGGACTTGCAGCTCTCAGATTTCGTGGGAATCTCGTCTTCAGCAACAACTACCTCAAATCCTCTGTTTCTCGCTCCTCATCCATCTTTCTCTTTGCACCGCCACCGCCGTCAGCCGTCTTTCTCTTCCCCAAGCGCAGAAGCAGCCATTACCGCAACAGTATCCGTACCGCAACTGTCGCTTTCTCATCTGCATCAAGATCGTCATCAGTAATGGCTTCATCTTTCCATCCTGACCGAGCTAGAGTTCCCCCTGCCCTCCAATTGCCCAATCCGCCCGTCACCAAGGCACCCTCCTCATCTTTAATTTCTCGCTCCTCACCTCTCTCTCTCTCTCCGTATTTTATTTTATTTATTTCGATCCTGTATAAATATAATAACTCAAATGGGTTTCAGTTCAAGATCGGACTGTGCCAATTGCTGGTAACTGCTGACAAGGAGAGGAACATTGCTCACGCTCGTCGAGCCATTGAAGACGCTGCCGGAAGGGGTGCCCAACTTGTTGTCTTGCCTGTAAGTTTATTTCTTTCTTTCATTTATTTATTTATTAAATTTTATTAAATTTTCATTTATTTATTTATTAAATTTTATTTAATTTCCCATTTTTTGTTGTCAATTGATATGTTGGACATCTGATTTGTGTGTTCTGTTGTTAAAAATCAAGAAAGCAGCACTTGGATGCTAAAAACCGGGGACGGAACCAGAAATTTGGCAAGGGGGGAGACAATTTTTATAAACTATAATATTTCTCCCATAATCTAAAAAATGTAATATCAAAATTAAATAGTTTATTTGGTTTTCAACAAGTAATATAATTTAATATTTAATCAATTGTAAATAAAATAATCATGAGAATTTATCATTCAATCGCATTTTAAAATGTCATTAATATGATCTACAAATCAAAAAATATGGAAGGAGAAATTGAATGCATGAAATATAATTTTAACAAGACTAGAAATAAGATTTACCAAAATGTTATGACCAAAGAGAATCCTAATACTGATTATTTTTGTTATCTTTAATCATAATGTGTAAAGAATGAGATA
The DNA here is from genome assembly GCA_019916065.1 of Vitellaria paradoxa. Classification (NCBI taxonomy): domain Eukaryota; kingdom Viridiplantae; phylum Streptophyta; class Magnoliopsida; order Ericales; family Sapotaceae; genus Vitellaria; species Vitellaria paradoxa. The sequence goes on from CM034243.1 coordinate 37,267,593, forward strand.
TTGGGGATGTATACACTCCGTAGCACAATTGCACACAAAAAAATAATAAAAAATAAATAAATAAAGAATTGGGTACCTATTTACACAATTGTATAAACAAAATAAAAATGAAAATGAAAAAGAAAAAGAAAAAAAAAAGAAACAAACAAACAAACAATTGGTACACCTGTTAATTAAGGGGACTTAAAGGCAAATGAGTTGATTGATAAACGTCAAACAAAAAAGTATATCAAGCATTCAAATTTTCAGTCAATTTTGAGCTTTAACTTCAATGAAAGAAGAACTTACAGGATTGGAGTTTCAGTGTCAACACCCCGAGAGAGAAAGAGAGAAAGAGAGAGAAAGAGAGAGTAACTCTAACGGAAGAGAACCCTAACTTTTGCCTTCTGTCAGTGTACAATCTCAAAACCTTATCTTAAAAATTATTTAATTGATTAGGATAGATTATTAATGGTCTAACTCAAGAATTTAAATCCTATATTTTATTAATGGTCCAATTCAAAAATTATGGCCCAAAGTAAAAAAAATTGAGGGTGTCATTTAAAAAATATATATTTATATTATATATATAATATTTTTTTAATGTCTGGGGGAGCTAAGGCCCCCTTTAGTCAAGCATTGGTTCCCTGGCCTTGGCTCCAACTGTGCTAGAAACTTTAGAATCTTAGAAGTTAACTGTATATCCAACCTTCGCCCAATAGTGGTTGGGGCCTTGTATATTGTGACTTTTTTATTTTTTCAAGCAGATTCTTTATAAATTGACTAAAATTGGTTTCTTCAGATCCAAAAATGACTGACTAGGCTAAAGTCCAATTTAATTGCTATATTTTTAAAATCTTTCTATTACACTAAGCCAGCAGCCGAGTGCATGACTACCACCAATGTGACGTTCTGGGAGGGGTAATGTACACAGTGTTACCTCCAATATTTGAAGAAACTGTTTCTGAGGGGTAATGTTAGGGTAACATATGCAGTGTTACGCTCAATAACTGCGGAGACTATTTCTGAGAGGTATAGTGGTTGGGGCCTTGTATATTGTGACTTTTTTTATTTTTTCAAGCAGATTCTTTATAAATTGACTAAAATTGGTTTCTTCAGATCCATAAATGACTGACTAGGCTAAAGTCTAATTTAATTGCTATATTTTCAAAATCTTTCTATTACACTAAGCCAGCAGCCGAGTGCATGACTACCACCAATGTGACATTCTGGGAGGGGTAATCTACACAGTGTTACCTCCAATATTTGAAGAAACTGTTTCTGAGGGGTAATGTTAGGGTAACATATGCAGTGTTACGCTCAATAACTGCGGAGACTATTTCTGAGAGGTAATTTATGCGGTGTTACCTCCAGTAATTGGGAAGACTATTTCCTAGTATTAAACACACGGCCTACAAGTCGAAAAAGAGTAACCTTATTGGTGTGCCAGGGCTCACCCTCAAATATTTGAATGATACTATGAAGTATTTACAGAATTTAGCGGCATATAAAAGTTCTCCCGCCATCAAGTGAAGCTTTAATTAGACAACAGCATGTGAAATAAGCAGACGTGCGACTATGTCTATGATATGAGTTATACATTGTATGCTGTATTAGAAAACATTGACGGTATCTCCTCAAATAATGATATTAATCACTAATGCACGTCTTCACATTTTAGGAGATATGGAATAGTCCATATTCAAATGATAGCTTCCCCATTTATGCGGAGGAGATTGATGCGGGTGGTGATTCATCTCCTTCAACTGCCATGTTGTCCGAAGTTGCACGTCTTCTAAAGATCACAATAGTTGGTGGCTCTATACCAGAGCGATGTGGGGATAGATTGTACAACACTTGTTGTGTCTTTGATACTGAAGGAAAACTCAAAGCTAAACACAGGAAGGTAATGGTTTTTCTATGTTCCTTGTGCATTATTGGAATGTGGAGATCAAAAGGTCATTCTCTTCAAGACGAAAATTGTGTTTTGAGTCAGACCTTTATCAACTCAACTCACTAGAGATTGGGACTGCTTTCTAATTGGTCCCAATGTCCTGCCGACGGGGAATTTAGTCCGATTGGGTAATTTTGAGCAATATGAACTCATGGCTACAAACGCATTTCTCTTTGGCCTTAAGAATTGGAGTCATTGTATAAGATGCCCAAAATTTGCGAGCTTATGTATTGGGATAATTAATAGTTTCATCCCAATGAGCAACTATCTCATGGAGTGAGGCACTGAGCTTGGTGGTTAAGCTCCATTCTTTGCCCACTCACCACCCGGGTTCGAACCCGGGGCCTTCCCCCCTGCCTACCAAAAAAAAAAAATGAGCAACTATCTCATGGTTTGGGAGCTGGGGCTCAATCCTACTCTGAAGAAGTTAATGAAAAGCCTCAGACAAGTAATATTGACTTAGAATATTCAGAGTTCTTGTCAGTTTGTTTTGAAGATTGCATCTGCATTTGCTAACTTGGAAAATAAATTTTCTGATGAAGTTTCTGTATGACTGCAGATACACCTTTTTGATATTGATATTCCTGGGAAGATAAGCTTTCAGGAATCAAAGACTCTTACTGCAGGGGAAACTCCTACAATCGTGGACACAGGTTTGTGCTTCATTGCACTTATCCTTGAGTCATCGCCTCCAAGTGCAAATTTGATTCTTCTTGCACATGAGCTAGAGAGTTATGAGTTCATTGGATTATGATTTTTAATTTGTTTGGGATGAACGGATTGTTTTGTTCAAGGTTGTGAACCTCTATTATTGAAGGTGGGTATTGGGTAGAATTCCTGTGTCAAGTGGATTTGGGCAAAAAAGAACTGCAGGTCCTTTTAATGAATTGTGGAGCCTTCATTCAATTTTTGAAAAAGTGAAAATTTTTCCCTTTGATTTTATAAGTTTTTTTTGAGTTCTGGAAATTACAATAGTCTATTTTGTTATAATGAATGCTTCTTTTATATCTGGGAGACATATTCTTATGATGCCTCTTTAATAAACTTGTTAAAAGAAAAGGAAAAATAAAAAGGATATCTAGGTATAATGCAAACTATAGCATAATATATTATGGTATTGGTGTATCCCATAATGCATCTCAACTACTTCTAGAGGCCTATGTATTTGCTCACCGTAAGTAGGCTAAAACACTCCCTAAGTGTTTTTTTTTTTCTTTTTTTTTTTCCCAAAAATGAAAGTGGAACCAAGAAAAAGAAAAATAAGAACACTTGCTCCAATCTTTACTAATGTACCATAAAAAGTAACTCATAAATCAAGTAGTTTGTGGATATTGATATATCTTTAGTGCTTTTTCCTGTCTTTGACACCCCCACCAAAAAAAAAAAAAGGAAGAAATAAGTAAATAAATGAAAATATTGGATCCTTAGTTTCGGAACCATCTTACTTCGTCACACTATATTCTTCATTGACCCTGCTTTTGCCACAATTACATAACTCCAATTGGGGTTTTCTGTTGCTTAATCATTTAATATTTATTACTTTAATGCTTTGTTTCTGATTTTAGGAGAGGGAGGAAAAAAGAAAGAAAAAAGAAAATATTAGTTAGAAAAGAAGAGAAAATAAGAGAAATGATAATAGTTTTCTTTCTATTTGTTTGGGAGTTTAGAGGGGAAAAGACAATGACTTTCCTTCTCCTTATTTGTGAGTTGATAAGAAATGGGAGGAAAAAAAAATGTGTATTGCTATTTTACTGTTGAATCCTTTGAGAAATTGGAGGGTTAACAATTTATTTAGCTTTAGAATATGTTTATAATTTGCTTTTTCTTACCTTTATTTTATGGGCAAATTTTTCATTTTGAAAGTTTCATTCATTAACTTTTTTGTTCTCTCCATTTCCGTCCACTTTTGGGAGGAATTTTTTTTTTTTAAATTTTAATACTTACTTTTCCTTTCCATTCATTCCTAAAAAGACTCACAAAAAAGGATGGATTCTAAAATCTTTTGTTTTGTCTTCTTTTCTTCCAATTTCACTCCATCCAAGCGGGCTGTAAAGCTAGCGCCTTGAGATGTCTATTTTTCTCAATGCGTTTTTATTGATAAATTGCTGAATGGGCATTAAGTCGTGTAAATGTTTCCTTCTGGCAGTAGGGAATTTGGTAGCAAAATATTAACAAACATATTTATCATATCCTGGTCCGGATTGTTAATCTTATTCTGATCAGATCCTATTTAATTTGAATTAAACTCTGTTGTGCAGAACATGATTACATAAAAATCATTTTGTTTGTGCAGAAGTTGGGCGTATCGGTATCGGTATCTGTTATGATATTCGGTTTCAGGAACTGGCAATGTTATATGCAGCAAGAGGTTTGTTTGTTCCCCAAAATTTTTTGTTTTGACTTCTAATGTTCTCTGCCACATGAAATGGTAAACTATCTATTCTACGTGTCATTGCATCTCTTGATTACCCTTGGCTTTACAACTATATGGTTTCACCTAGTTGATAACTTAAAATGCATATATCAACTCTCAATTGTAGCCAAAAAGAAAAACATTCGCATCGAACATGCTGCTATTATGAATTTCGTCTAGGCTGTCTCCATTCCTTTGGTGTGCTTTTCAATAGCTTGAAAGCTTGGAATGAAAATTTTCTTTTTATAGGCGCATGAAATATAACATGTGAGAAAGGAAACAACTGATGTTAAGGGGTTTTGGCATTTAAGACCTTTAACCTCTTCTGCGAAGGTTTTTTTTTTTTTTTGGTTTTTATTTAAATAAAATTTTTATTAAGAAAATAGCATTACGACAACGCCACTTTGCCACAGGCAACCCCTTCCTATACTACACAATCATTCTCGTAGCAAAGAAAATATTCCAAACCAGGTCTGCCATTCTTTCCATGTAGTCTGCCATCCTTGTTAGCTTCCAACTCAAAAATTTCAGTGAAAATGCTAAGTTAAGATGAGTTGTCCATCTTTCTTTTGTCCATTTGTATTATCTCTTTGATCTCTGATGCATTGTAAGTTGTTTGTTCATTTTATAATCACTGTTTTATGTGATATTACTCTTTGATATCCTTCAATTTATCTCCCTTTCAGGTCTCATTACTTTCCACAATTTAGTAAATTTCCAATCAACCAGAATGACCTTGAGATCCTTTCTTATTTTCATAATCTTCTGTCCTAATGTTAGATTTCAGTTGCTTTAAATTTAGTTATATCTCAATTTTGACGTTTATTTCATATATATATATATATATATATATGTAACACAACTTATTATTGTTACCTGTGCCTTTCATGATTGCGCTTCAGGCTGTTTAGTAGGTTATGTGAACCTATTTTTGAATTGTTTATCTGTTCATATTACACAAGTTATTGATATTCAAGCTTTTAAAGCTGCTGTTGGTACCACTTGTGGACATCAGGTGCTCACTTGATCTGCTATCCTGGGGCATTTAACATGACAACTGGACCATTACATTGGGAATTGTTGCAGAGGGCTAGGTAAGTTTTTTTTTTTTTTTTTTTTTTTAATATTGCAATGTATTATTTTCCCCGAGAGAACTTTTGCTGTTTTATGCTTTTGCTATTTCTGTGCTGCCGAGTCACTAGTACTTGTTGCCTAGTCCTTTTGATATTTTGTTGTTGCTAAAATTTAGATTCATCTGATAAGCTTGCATGGAAATGGGGCAGAAGAGTGTTTTATAATCGTTAGAAGATATTTGATGAATACACTTTTGGTTTCTCTGTCTCTTGGTTGTCAATTAGATCGAATATGAGGTAATAAAATATGACAAAAATGATGTGCATATTATATGGTTATACAAGATTAATTTGTTCCCCTTAAATCCATGCCCAAATCATATTCTAGTTAAAAGTGTTAGTATGCAAGTGTATTGAACAGACCATTCATACCTGTCCATGTGCCTGCACCCTTGCCCGATGTGCTTATTTCCGTTCATGTCAATAATTAGATATCAGTACTGTTATTGTATCTAACAAATAAATCAAACGGACATGAAACCACCACATTTCAGTTTAATGCTTCTGTTTAGTCGTGGAATTAAAAAAATCCCGAGTATAAATGTGAAATCTGTGCATCTATTGTTTTATTTAATTCACCTCTACCTTTGTTAATATTACTGATAGGTGCCTTTCTCTTTGATGTGCAGGGCTGCAGACAATCAGGTATTCCATTTTCTTCTTGGTACTTTATCACATGTCTGCATTTTCTTGAGTCATAATCAGTTTTCCTCCTCCTTTCAAATTCTAGTTTCCAATAACATTTGTTGTTCATTGCAGCGATGCAAATTTTCTTATCTTGAAAAAAAAAAAAAAAAATCGAATCAGTTTAGAATCATCGGTTTTGAGTTGGACTTTACTGGTTAGTGTTGTGGTAATGATAGTCTATTATAGCACCCCAACTTTGGTTTCTGAGGCTTGTGGGAGAATTGTACTATTTTCAACACTGTTCTGTGGTTTAGAATAAGCACGAATATAGATACGGGATATTGATACATATATAGAAGCACCGATTTTGAAAAATAGAGGATATGGACACGGCATGGATAAATGCAAAATATAATTTTTATTAGTTATATATATTAATGTAATATATACAACAAAACTAATTTATTATATAAAACATAAAAAAAATAATATAGAAAAATGTTACAATGTTAGGGATTTTGGCTACTCAATTCTAAGTTTGTCTTAATCATATATTTGAAGGGAGGGGTAATTTGATTTTTCGTCTAGCCAATATATCATGTATCTGTGTCACATGGACCCGTATATTGGTGTAGAATGTGGGTTTGCTTTTAAGCATAAGATTCATCTAATTCTCAAGTCCAAGGACATGGGACGTATAAAATATTCAAACTTATGATATATTTCCTTAATTTTTTAGGGTCAAATGGTGTTTATATAAGAAGACACCTCAGTACATGAGGCTCCAGCCTACGCGGAGTCTAGTATTATAAAACATTTCATGCATAATATGGGAGTTTTATGTATGGTTATGTAATAAATCTCAATTACTAAACATGCTTATTGGGTAATGTTGGATACCCTTACCCTAGTGTTTGTTGAGTGTATGGCATAGATACTTTATCGATTTAGAAGTTTCCGTATAACATAGCCATATATATATTAAGTCCCTTCACAATCTTCTGCTTTAAAATTTTTGAGAGGAGGCCTAAGTTATCCTTTGTGAAAATTCTCCTTCTTCTTCTTCTTTTAACAGTTATATGTGGCAACTTGTTCGCCTGCTCGTGATGCTGGTGCAGGTTATGTTGCTTGGGGTCACTCCACACTTGTTGGACCTGTAAGTCAATACATCTACGGAGCTTTCTCATGTGCTTTTGGTAAATATAGCTATATTAGTTCCATAGCAACACAAAAGCCACCAACATTATTAGAGAAAATCCTAACTTTTATACCATGTTTTATTGCATTTTCTTTTATTTCTATAAATCTGCAAGCCTCCCAAGTACTTACAAATGGAAATGAATGTGACAGTTCGGAGAAGTATTGGCGACTACGGAACATGACGAGGCCATAATCATATCGGAGATCGATTATTCACAGATTCAGCTCAGGAGGTGACTGACCATTGACCTGAAAAATATTTTCTATTAAAAAAATGCATTGTGCTTTCGTTAGGTATTGTTTGCTAGCCTCGTTGTCTGCTGATAAATCCCACCCCACCCCATAAGAGGCAATATCCCCCATTTCGGGGGGGGTGTAAATCGTCCAGTTTGGATGATATGCCCATCCAACTAAACACCGGACGTAGGTGGGTCCTGTGGACAACGCGATTAATTTCCTCTCATTGTCCTGCAGTCACACCCACCCTAAAAGTTGACTTCTTGGTTAGATTTTTCCGGCTATTTAACCCGGTAGACATGAAACTATGCAAAATATTTTGTGGTTGTCCCCATTATTTTAAATGGTTATTATATATATATATATATATATATTTGTTTTGATGCTTAATTTTGTAGTTTAGTTTGGCTCATCTTAAATAATGGGATGGTTTGGGGTGTTGAATGTGTTAAATAAGCAGTACAGCCACTTCTTATTTTATTTCCCTCACTTTGTGTTATTTTTCCGTCAGTTGGTCTACATTTAATTATTCCTATAATCTAATAATACATTCAGGACGAACCTTCCGCTGGAGAAGCAACGGCGAGGCGATCTTTATCAGTTGGTGGATGTTCAGAGGCTCAACTCTCAAGGAAATGCTCCCAACACCGGTTCAAGCTGAGTAGATGAAGGGAGGAGATTAAGTCGGCGAGGCTATCTACTGTGGGTGGTTTTTTTTGTGATTCTGTTAGGAGCTGCGCTGGCCTGTATTCTGAAAATGTTTACAGAACCGGACACACTTGTCTGTTGTTGCAGAAACATTACTGGTTCCTCTTGGAAACTGTGCTGTATTTGGAATTTTTTCGAAGGCCCGAAGTGCTGAGCTGGGCTTAAATAAAAACTAAAGCTCTTATACCCTTGTCTAGACCCTGCCGCAGCCCAACTTTCATCACCACTGCTTCAAATCACTGTATGATAATTTTGAAATTCTGGAGTTGATGGCAGGTAAAAATCAATTAATCATAAAAATTATATCATCAGCAAAAAGTTACCATTTTCTATTGATCATGAATCTAAGGTGGAATCAAGCATAGTATAGTGTATGTGTAGAGTTGTATAAATTTATAAAAGTTAGTGTCTCGTGTTTTGTACAATGAATAAAAAATTTAAAATTTACACTCTCGTATTTGTAGAGTTTTGTATTTTTTTTGTTTAACTTTAAAAGTGCCATAATAGTGGATATAGTGTATTTGGAATTCTTTAAATTTGTATAACTTTATAAAAGTTAGTGTCTTATATTTTATATTTTTATAATTTATATTTATAGAAATCTATAAAATTTTGTATTTTTTTAACTTGAAACAATGCCCTCAGATTTTGTTTGGGAGGAGGGAGGGGATCAATTGTCACCCCACCCCACCCCACCCCACGCGCGTCTGAGTGAATTCAAAGTAACTGACATAGACCTTGGGACTTGAAAAGTTTTGAGAAAAAAAAGGCCATCTTATCCCTCTACATGTATTATTAATGAAAGAGAGGGAGGGGGTACATTTATGAAGAGTTGGACAGAAGGGGGTGGCACGTGATGCAGAGAGCCCAAGAAAGGGTGGAAAGCAAGCAGTGCACGTGGGTTGCAGGCATTTTAAAGTCATACGTTAGAGACAAGAACTAATAACAGTATTGCCTCTTCCTCTGGCTGGGCACTACTCACATGGAAACCGAATATAGGGAGAGATTCTAATTACTTTGTTATTTTTTTTGGGGGGGCAATATTGCATATTAATTATTTAATATATTTTATAAAAATTAAATATAAATATAATTATAATTATAAATTCAAACACAACGGGTGAAGAACTCTGGGGATGTTGTTCAAGTGGAGGTGTTGGCTTTTTTCGAGTAAAGGACACTGTTTCCGCTTTTTGAAGTTTGAACAAACAGACTGACTGACTGACTACCCATCACGACAACCTCTTTTTCGGGATCTCCATCCCACTCCCAGTTCTTTTGTTTCCTATCATTCACCATCTATTGCTTTCACTATTTTTTTTTTTTAACACTAAACATGAGAAAATAATTATGAATGATGATTCATTTTCATCCGTAAATCATAAATTTTATTGTCAAGGTATTGTCCGTTTTGAATCTTACGCAAAATTATTTAGTTCTTACCTCTTCCCTCACGATTTTGTCCCTCTCCTACAAGAAAAGTACGCCTTGACAAGAAGAGAAGTTACGATTCTTATGCGGTGACTCAGTCTCCGACTCTTAATTGATACGTGATGTAGTGGTATCATTAGAGCCTCCAGTCGGTGACTGAGGGACTTAGGAATGCCCGCTCATGACAAGACCGCTCGTGACGGCAGAGCACGTGACTCTCATTCTCACAAACGGCACCGGCTGATGATGCAGCTCACTGGGTGTATCGCGGATGGTCCAATCCGTGTCCAAAATCTTGCCTTGACACCGGTGTGGTGCCTGTCAAGGAGCCTCCGATGATTAAGTTAGCAAACCAGTGGATTAAGAGAGTATTTTAGCAGAGTAACGACAAAACTTAATAAGGGCGTGTGTCTGTATATGTTTCTTGCACTGGAGGTATACATATATAGAGGGAGGATGAATCTGCATGAACCCCATACATGTGAGCTATACCGAATTCAAGTTCTCATCGAATCAAATTGTGTCACAAGTATGCACGAATTCTCACGCAGATATTCCATAATTCGTTATCTAAACGGTTATTGAACAAATAGCGTATTTGTAGGCGAATATCACGGGACATGTCAGATGGCATTTGGTTACACGATTGTGGCGTGAGCAATTTAGCCCGACCCGATCAATCAAACAAAACACCTGATCGCCCGATACTCGAACGATTGATAGGATCGCCCGATAATCGACCAATTGATCGGTCGAGAGAGTTATACCAATCTTATTGATCGGTCGAGTATCAGGCGATCGAGTGTTTCGTCTGATTGATCGAGTTGGGCTAAATTGCTCACGCCACAATCGTGTAACCAACTGCCCTCTAACATGTCTCGTGATATCTGCCTACAAATATGTTGCTTGTTCAATAACGGTTTGGATAACTAACTATGAAATATCTACGTGGGGATTCGTGCATACACGTGGCACAATTTGATTCAATGAGAACTTGGATTCGGTATAGCTCACATGTATAGGGTCTATGCAGATTCATCCTCTCTCTATATATGTATATCTCCAGTGCAAGAAACAGGTATAGACACACACCTTTATTAAGTTTTGTCATTACTCTGTTAAAATACTCTCTCAATTCACTGGTTTGCTAACTTAACCATCAGAGGCTCATTGACAGGCATTACACCGGTGTCAAGGCAGGATTTTGCGTACGAATTGGACCATCCGCAATACACCCAGTGAACTACATCATCAATTATATTAATATAACAACTTTCAAATATATTATCTAATGAAATATAATTTTTTTACGATGATATATCTCATCTTATTTCATTTTGCAAAACGAACATAACATAAAATTATGAGAAACACGTTGGTTTTACCATACATACATTTCAATTAAAAATAAAAGTTGAAATTTTAATTTTTCGAATTTATGATTAAACACAGGGTCATACCTGTCACTTAAACTAATCTATATGGTTAAATTTCATATAAAACATTATTACATGGTACAATCATAAGTACTAAAACAATGAAATGTCAATAAGTACCATGTGGGTACTTGTTTAAGAAAAATGCTAGCCCCATAATTGATGCGTTTGTGATGCTGATCAAATGTGAGTGGGACTCACACTGAGGGACAATGCTTGTTGTTTATTTCGAAATTCGCCCAAGACATTATTGAGAATAGACCATTGTCCTTGCAACTGTGTTCGTCTAGTGGATATGATTTGGGGATTAAAAATGTAACATATTATTTTTGATTTAGCGTCAGCTTGGTCTCTCAAATTTTTTCAAAAAATTTTAAAAAATTTTAAAAGTTTTTAAAATTTTCTAATCAAAATTTGTTACGTGTTACTTTTACGTCACATTAACACTAATTTTTATATTTTTTGATTTTTTTTGACTCTCCAAACACTCCCTAAATTGATTTTAATCTTATGTTTAATTTAATAGTAAATTAGAGTTAAGTAATAGCATGAGCATGAAATGATATATCTCCACCTCCAGACTTATTACTTACTACCAAAATTCAAAAGTTTAAAATTATTTTCTACCAAGTCTCATATCAAATTACATTTTATCCCCGTCAATCAAAGATCAAAAATACTATTCCCCATACAAAATTAATTTATGTTATATTTAATTTCATATTTTATTTAAAACATATCATTCAAATCCTCCGATCAAAGATAGCTTGTGAGGCATACATGTGTTTAGTGTAGGTTGGGTTCAAATCATAGTTTAGGCTTAGTTTGGAAATTTTTTTTTTCAGTTGTCTACCAGTTAACTATTAAAGACTAATTTTCTTTTTTTTAGTTTGGGAAAAAATGCTAACTTCTTAATAATTAATTTTTTAATTCTTGTTAATTTAATATTTTTATCTTTCATAATAAAAAAGTTAAAAAAATTTAATCATTTAAAGATAATAAAAAAAATTAAATAATTTAAAGTTGGGACGCCAACTAAACTTTTCAAACGGAGCCTTGTTGTAACATTTCTCATGTCACCAGGTGATTCGACCCATTTCATTTTAGCATATTACAAATTGGGGGATAGAAATTCTCGAAAGACTTGACCAAGCAACTCCCTTGGCTAGGATTTGGGTCCTTCTCATCGCACGGGGGAGATAGAGAAAGAGATGGGGGTACCATTGCAAGTACAATATATATACATATATATTCCATTGCCAATGAAAAAGGGCTGCACAGCCACACTCCCCCACGTGGCGCATAAAGCCAAATGTCTCACAACACTAATTTCCCCCACACTTTTATTGACATTGGGCCATTGGTTGGAATGGTGAACACAAATATAAAACTAACATATATATATATATATATATATATATATAATTCTTTTCGCGCGTCACACGACTTACACTTTGTATGTATATATGTATTATAGGAGTGTTTGATTGATAAAAAAAAAATACAGTAAAAATATAAAAATTTATGTATAAAAATAATATGTTACAAAATTTGATTGAAAAAAATAAATAAATTGACAAAGATTTAATGAATTTTGATTAATTTTGATCAAACAAACATTCTGTATGTCATTCAAATATTAATTCATCAAAATTTAGTAAATTGTATTTATATTTGTATGAATTTACTTACACCAAGAAGTTAATATGTATGAAATGAAATGAAATATTATAATTTGATTTATTTATCTTATTGTTTATGTTCTATAACTTTTTCAACTATTATATTATTTTTTTTTCAAAAACATAATTAAAACAAATTTAGATTTTAATTGTTAAATTTTATAAAATTAGGGGATCCGACCCATTAACTCCAGCTGTCATATATCCCCCGGACCGTTCCTCCCCTGCGGTGGCCTTCAGACGGACAGCACGGGGACAGATCACACGTGTACGTTTCTAATTCGTCGCCTAGTTTCAAATGCCAGGTATATATGTGCATGCGTAAGCAAGACGTAACGTGCCCAGACAGAGACCGGGGACCCGTGTGCGCACGTGTCAGAGGGGTCCCACTTTTATATTTTTATAAGTAGTTCACGTGCTGTTTTGTAGTTGCCACTTGCAAGCTAGTACCGGTCATCCTTATGACAGGGATCCGGTCTTTATTTTTGAGTAATGATGCTTTTAACTCTAAAAGGGCGTTTGAAGTAAAAAAAAAAAAAAAAAAAAATTAAAAAATTTTAAAAAATTTCAAAAGCTATCACGGTTTTAAATATCAAAAAATTTTAAAAGTAGTTGGCACAAATTAAAATGGTGTGTTTCAATGGATTTTGCTGGAATTTAAAAAAAAGTAATCTAACATTTGTAAAAAAAATTACACAGAACTCTAACAATTTTTAAAATCTCCCGTTAAAATTTTGATACGTGTCACTTTATATAATTTTTAGTAATTTTATATCAAATCAATTATAAACATTTAACAATTATTTCACAATAATTTCAAAATTCACTTTTGAAAATTTTTTGTTTTTGCTGGGGCTCCAAACGCTCCCTACATTTTGGCGCATTTATGGTGGAGTAATTTTATTTTTTTTAAATTTTTAAATATTCTCTTTCTCATTTAGTGGAAGTTTAACTTTAATTTAAATATTTTTCACATGAAAAGATATAAATTAGGCGTAAAATTATAAAAAAATTTATTTATCAAATGCAGCCTTTATATTATCTAGCAATGAATAATAATTTTTAGGTTATAAGAAATTAAAAATATATTGCATTTAATGTTATTTTTAATTTTCCTATATATGAATGAACAAAGTCAGAATTTTATATCTAAGTGATTCAAGTTTTGATAAAAAGAAATACAATTAAAGAAGCACTGAACAGTACACATTTATGTTATTGCATTCATTGCCGAAAACATTACTAATGTATTTTATCTTATTATTTGCAAAAAATATACGAAAAAAAATAAAAGTAGAAATAAAAATAAAAGCTAACAAGTCAAATGAAATACTTAAATAAATATAAAATTAAAAGGTAAAATATGCGATTCACATGATTTCTCCTAAAATAGTTAAACAGGTTCACATTCCTTTATTAATTTCTCTTCTTAAGTGCTAAAAAAATATGAAATATGATAAGTATTTGGTTTATTGAGACTAGCCAGCAATTTTTTATTTTTATCATTTTTATTTTGTATAAAGAAAAAAAATACTTTAATGGTTTTTATTATTTTTATTTTGCAAATGAAATACTGTGCCTTAGATGTGTCAAAACTATACCTTTTTAGTGTTGACACTTTTTATTTTAAAAAATATTTTTTAACTCACTGCTCAAAAAGTGTTGACACCAGTTGTTCTGGTATGCACAACTCTTTTAAAAAATAATTCAAACCAATTTTTTTTATTCTTTGGAAGCCATCAATTTCTACTTACAATTTCTACAAAATAATAATAAAAGCCTTTCCAAAACTTTCTAACAAGATTAGTGTATTAATTATCAATTAATAAATATATAATAAATAAAAATTTCACATTAATTACTCTAATTATTTTTTTTTGAAAGGTTTTACTCTAATTATTTTATTATTGACAAAACCGATATACTGATTTCATTAAAAATCTTAGGGCTGGCAGGGTTTTACTTTTTATTTAAACAAAAACTAATTTATGCGTCAGTTACTCTAATTACTTTATTATCATCAAAGTCAAATAATAATTTCATTGGCATAACAAGTTTACACTTTTCGTATAAACAAAAACTTGATTTGTTTCAGCCATCGATGAGAGAGATATTTGCACCAGCTTCTTTTAAATACTAAAGTTTATTTATAATAGATAAAAGATAATTTTAAAAATTTTCTATTCAGTATTATATATATTATTTTATATCAGCAGTTTCAAATAAATTTCCGCAATGGTCATTGGAGTGTCAAAAAAATCCAACAAGGTCTTTTACTGACTTGTCCAACCAAATGGAAGAATACTTTTGAAGTGGTCGGACAAAGATCTGACGATACTGTTGCCTTGAATTTCTCAATTCGTGACTCGAATCCTTAAATAAGAAACTACCGGTTAAGTGATATTTGACCGAACGCTTCCTAGACGGTTAAGTTAGAATATGTATGAAAGAGGAGAAAGTTCAGGAATAAAACACATTCCGCTTCAAAATCCATATAAGGTTACATAGTACAAAACACATTCAGACGGCTTGTTCACTATACTCCACTACATTCCGTTTCAGAAACTCCTCATTCCTTCTTAGGTCTTCAGTTTGAATATGAACTATATATCTCAACATTATAGGTTTTTTTAGTGCGTGTTGTCCATATCTGGCTATCATGAGTAATGGTGCAGCAATGGTTAGAGTCACACTGTATAGTTGGAATAGACATGATAAAAGCTATAATTGATAGTGGATATAAACATACCTTTTGTATCCCTACATTAATGTGGCAAGAAAGGTAATCGTACCCTCAACGACTAACTTGTCCCCCTTCAGATGCGCGTCACGTGCTTGAGTTGAATGCCCGTCATTTGTCTGAAATCCCCTCCAGTCACTGTTGGAATTATCTAATATATATATATATGTATAGAGAGAGCGAAGATAAAGATGTTGATTAGTCTTATTTTTTTCTTTTTTTTAAATAAAAATAAAAAGAGTTTAAAAGAAATTTATCGGAATGCTCGTAGAAGGGGGGGAATGCACTTCCAGATCACTGGCTTTAAGAGGTTGTTATCTTCTCATCCAATGGAAATTGTGCATCTTCGTCAGCCTTGAAGATTGAAATTACATGCAGAAAATAGATATTTAGTATTCTAAATTTAATCTTTTGTATTAAGAAAAAATATTTATTTATTGTAAAAGATGATGAAGTATGAAAGTCTAATTTTGAAGTGTAAATATCAATTCTAATTTTGAAGTGTAAGTATCAATTTCTTGGTTATAAAAAAAAATTACATATATTGTAGAAAGTGCGCCAGATTTTTTTATCCTTTTGTCTAAGTTTTTGGAGGAAGGCCTCCCTGCACTTGCTAACTTTTGACATCATGAATTTGTACATCAGAAAGCAAATCCACCAAATCACGTGGAGAAACCACCGAAGAGACCAGACCAGATATAGCAAGCTTTCCGTATCACCATTAATTTGGTTAAATGTTTGTACATAGGTCAGGGGTCGCACTGAAGGCGATGGGTGTTAATATATATATATATATATATATATATGTAGAAAGAGAGAGAGACACAGATCGAAGATGTTCTAAGAAGGATAAACATGAACAAACCAAAAGAGGAAATCATGTGATGGATGTTGGGAAGAATAATGGAAGGGCAGGTCCCTGGCAAGCAGGCCATGCTTAATTTTGATGATATCCACATTTAGCTAGGCATTAATTTGGGTTCTGAGATTTAATCCAAGACAAACGTATCCTTTTCAGCCTGCCTTCATGATGTTGCTGCTTTATAAACGCCTCAGAAAGTCACTTCATTCCTTCAACCAGCTTGGTTACCAGTACATATGTGTGTGTGCGTGTGTGTGTGTAATGAAGCATTGAACGGGAAATTAAGGCACGCATGTGATCACTCCACATGAATCAACCCTTTCTTACATTGTCAGCTAATTAATTGTTGATCACGTATTCATTCAATTAAATTTAGACACTGAAATATAAATAGATGACTAAATAGTATAGCAATAATAAGTGACCGAGCCATGTAAACGTTGTGGTGGGGTATAACTTCGGAAAAATTTTGACTCACAAATTTTTTTTAACATTAATAGTACATACAATTTTAGTCTAACTATTTATAATCCACTTTAGTACCTAATTCATAACCAAGACGATTTCTAATCCCGTTTAATACTTATCACATAACCCACCTTAATATTAAATCTACATCCTAAGTCGAAAAAAAATTCTTAATTTTGAGAGATTTGTTTGAGATTTTGGTTGTGTAGGAGTAGCACTCAAAGAGTGCGAAAACTTGTCAAAAGCTCGCGAGTAATGACCTGACAATTTTTTTAAACTGTGTTTCGAAAGTCAAATCCAATCAGGATTTTGTAGTATATATGTTTTGAAACGTATTGTACATCCATAGAAATTTCATATTAGGGTTTTTAACAAAAAATATGATAAAAAAGTGTTATGATTATTTGAGGGTTTCTTTAGAATTTTCTTATCGCCTTCTTCTAATTCTTTTTACTTTATTGTAGGAGTTTGTAATAAAAATCTGATCTTACCATACTCATGAATATAGATATATTATCGAACATGATAACACATCGTCAAAAAATTGCTGAAAAAGATTATGAATACACTAAGATGTGAATATGTTAATTCAAATATAATAGAATTTGATTTAATTTTTAAATAAATTAACTATCGAACACAAATATCATGTTATGAGATATTTAAATATAATCACCAATAGAATTGGTAGTGAATTTGAACACGAAGCATTGATGCAAAACGCCACCCATGTTTAAGAGTATATATATGTGTTCTGTTTGGAATCTTGAATATTGTTGAAAAATATTAA